>OZ007569.1:76093831-76326331 GCA_963931925.1 Onchidella celtica
ATTGAGGACCTCAGTGTCTGGAATTTTATCCTGCCATTTCATCCTTAGGATCTTTCTAAGGCAGGCCAGATGAAAGTGATTTAGTTTTCTGGCATGCGATTGGTACACTGTCCAGGTTTCAGCCCCATAGAGTAGGGTGGGAAGGACCACAGCATTGTACACTTTCAGCTTAGTGTCTGTGCGAATGCCGGCAACATCCCACACTCTCTTTCGAAGCCTGCCAAATGCAGAGTTGGCTTTGCTGATTCTTGAGGGAATTTCAGTATCAACACGAGCCGTGGAAGACAGTGTACTGCCAAGATAGGTGAAGTTCTCCGACACCTTCAGAAGACTGTCATGGACTTTGATATTTGGGGTCACAGGATACTTGTCGTCTGGAGTAGGCTGATGGAGCACTTCCGTCTTCTTTGTGCTTATTGTGAGGCCAAAGTTGTCACAGGCACTAGAGAACTTATCAACACAGTTTTGCATGCTATCCTCATCGTGTGCCAGAAGTGCACAATCATCAGCAAATAGTAGGTCACAGACTTGAGTACTTTTGGTTTTGGTTTTTGCCTGAAGTCTCCTGAGGTTGAATAGACTGCCATCAGTTCGGTACTTGATGCTTACCCCTTGAGGAGGAGAGCTAAAGGCTTCTTGTAGCATTGCAGAGAACATGATGCTGAACAGAGTTGGGGCTAAGACACAACCCTGTTTTACCCCATTTGTGACAGCAAAGGGCTCTGAAACACTGCCGTTACTTTTGACTGCAGCTTGCATGCCATCATGAAACTGGCGCACTATTGTGATGAACTCGGGTGGACACCCAAACTTCGCCAAGATTTTCCAGAGGCCTTCACGACACACTGTATCAAATGCTTTTGTGAGGTCAACAAATGTGATGTACAGCGCTTTATTTTGTTCCATGCATTTTTCCTGAATCTGTCTGGCAGCAAAGATCATATCCGCCGTTCCCCTCTCTTTACGAAAGCCACATTGGCTCTCGGGAAGCAAGTCATTTGACGAGAGGTGATCAAGAAGGCGATTCAGAAGCATTCTTGCCAATATTTTGCCAGCAATTGAAAGTAGAGAGATTCCCCGATGGTTGTCACAGACTTGGCTGTCCCCTTTGTTTTTGTACAGATGGATGATTGAAGCATCTTTGAAGTCCTGTGGCAGCTTCCCTGCTTTCAACATATGATTGAACAACTCGGTCAGCCTTTCAATAAGCTTTTCTCCACCGAAGGCATACACCTCAGCAGGAATTGAATCCACGCCTGGTGATTTGTTAAAGGACATCTGATTTGTGGCAGTCCGGGTCTCATTTGCAGTGAATGGCTTGGCAAGAGCTGCATTAATAGGAGTCTGAGGGAGGCGGTCCATGGACTCAGTATTTATATTTGATGGCCGATTTAGCACACCTCCGAAATGTTCTGCCCAACGCTGAATTATGGCATTCAATTCAACAATGCGTGTTGAACCATCTGACGCAAGAAGTGGCGTAGTGCCAGAGCGGGATGGTCCAAACACAGCTCGGAGGCTCTCAAAGAACTTTCTAGTGTTGTTTGTGTCGGCATATTTCTGAGTTTCTCTTACTCGCTCTTCGAGCCAGTCATTTTTCATTTTCCTCAGCTTCTTCTGGAGTACACCCTTACATGCACGCAGTGCATCAGCTTTTGCTGTGGAAGAGGGGTCACTGCAGTGAGCTTGGATGAGACTATTTTTTTCTTTGATGAGCACTTTGATTTCATTATCATTATCATTGAACCAGTCCTGGTGCTTGCGGACAGGAAAACCAACTGTGCTGCTGGCGCAAGAGTGTACAGTCGTATTTAGGTCAGTCCAGCTCTGTTCAATGTTCTCAGGGTCAAAAGTAACGCAATCCAATTTTGAGGAGAGTTCTGAGGAGAGCTCGCTCTGTTTCTCAGCTGAGCAGAGTTTTGAAACATTTAGGCGTTTAGGTGGCGCTTTCCCGTGAGGGCGTCTATTGCGCCTCAATGTTAGTCTGAGCTTGCAAACAATGAGTCTGTGGTCAGTTCCACACTCGGCACCACACATCGCCTTTGTTACAAGGACATCCTTTCTGTCAGTCTTCCTCACAATGACATAGTCTATGATATGCCAATGCTTTGAACGGGGATGCATCCATGACGTTCTGTTTCTCACGGGGAGACTAAAATTTGTGTTGGTAATGAACAGGCCAAATTCAGCGCACAAAGTAAGTAAGCGCAACCCATTGTTATTGCATGAACCAACTCCATGAGGGCCCAAAACATTTGGCCACGCTGAGATTTCTGAGCCAACCCTAGCATTGAAGTCCCCCAAGAGAATCAGCTTATCAGCTGCCGGGACAGAGCATATGACAGATTCTAGATCAGAATAGAACTTGTCTTTGGCTTCATCTGGGTTTGTCATGGTGGGCGCATATGCGCTAATGAGGGTGGCTGACTGGCTTTTCCCAACTGGGATCCTGAGTGTCATTAGCCTGTCATTTATTTCAATTGGCATGGACTGCAAGTTTCTGACAAGGTCATTTTTAATTGCAAACCCAACACCATGCTGTCTCGGTTCGACTGCACCCTTGCCTTTCCAGAAGAAGGTGTATCCACCACTGAGCTCTTTGCGTTGGCCACTATCAGGGAGTCTGGTCTCACTGAGTGCCACTATGTCCAGGTTGTACCTGCTGAGCTCAATGGCAATAAGTGCAGTGCGTCTTTCCGGGTTGTTTGAGTTGTCCTGTAGTGTGCGTATATTCCAGGCTCCTAGCCTGAGTAAGCTGAATTTCTTTTTGTTTCGATCGCAAAAAGGGATCCCCACTGGTCGCGGTATACCAGTCAGGGTGATGTGAAGTGGGCTTTCTTTAGTGCACCTTTTCTAGCCCCTTCCTCAGTTGAGGTGAGCAGTGCTATCCTTAAATAAGGCTGCTCAGCTACTGTGGGTGCTGCCTCCCCACGCCTCCACTTCAATCGACGATGAAGCGACCATAGCCCACAGCCACCAACGTGTAGGTCTGTGCTAACAGCTTCCAGTCTATCCAAACCTGCTGCCACCGCACTCGCCCATCGCCGTTGGAATTTTGAGAGGAAAGAAGACGAACGCAAAGATGAAAGAAGACGAGGTGAGTGTTAAGACTGGCGCAAAGAGTTTGTTTTTAGTGAAAAAGAGCTGCGCAAACATCAGACTCACTCTCTCGCCTGGACACAACTTATCCAAGTGGCAAGACAAGGTCAAGACGACTGGACATGTATCCAGGTGCAGGAGGATGCCAGAGGGACAGTCATATTGCCTGACCGGCTGCCTGTAGGCTACTCCACAGCCTCGCAGCCCCAACTGACTAGGGTGAAAGACCCAAACCAAAGAACACCAATACTGGTGGATGCTCTGTGTCACGATATCCAGGCCAGAGTGACGGTATATTGCCATCTGCCCTATCAATCAACCACTGGCCTGCTGCCGCCAGCTTCGAAGCTGCGTCCGGGAAGTTTGCTCAATTCGTTGTCTGTGATTTAGGCAAACAAGCCTAGGACCACACCGACGCCTACATCTACATCTATGCTAATCCGCGTGACTGAACCCTTCCCCTCTGTTCCTCTCGCGAGTAATTAGCACAATTAAAGGACAAACTGGGATCAAGTACGGCCAAGCACAAGGACAACAGATCATCTTTTCTCTCTGTCAAACACTGGCAAAGGTTTCAGCGGCAGCAGTCACCTGGCTGAGGTCAGCAAACCAAATGTGAATGAATAATTAGGCGATACAATATTCCCTTTGTTGTCATTTCTTCTTCATCCATCCCCACCCCCCTTCTTACACTTTTCTCTCCTTCCCGCCAACCTTACATCTCCCTTCAGGCATTGGCACACACACAACAGTAAGCTCTGACAAAAGACAGCAATCCACACATTATTCATCAGTGTGATGTAATCCATTTCGGACAGCAGAAGGTTTAGATCCCAAGATGAGCGTTATGATACGCAGATTTCCCCCAGGCTTACGGCTGCTGTACCAGCAGGAAATCCCATGAATGCTCCAGTACTTTCCGAAGATGATGGTGGTGAGGTCTCAGCTGCAGGGAGACCTATCTGGAAATCAGCTATCCATACAGCGCTGGCTTTAACGAAATGCACAACATCGGGTCCGTCCATTTCAGTATACAGTCCTTTTTCCTTGTCACCCTGACCTTGCTAGGACGGTGGGGTTGGGGTGGAGGAATTATTTCCAGGAGAACTGCGACTATTTCCTGTGTTTGTGCGGCTTTTTGTAACACTCAAGGTCTAATGCGTCTCTAAGGGTCACATTCTTTCTTCCCATCTGCACAGGACCTACTTACCTCATTGCACAATGTTTGATATTATGGTGGCTAACAGGACGGGAGGGTGGGGGGTGGGGGATCTACACTGAGTACTCTGACATATTTTCTACAGATACACTATCAAAGTGAAGGTAACAGAATAATGAGAAGGGGAAGGGACAGAAGCGTCTACCTGCTGCTATATCGCTGCTGATAATACTGTACCACTGTGCGACCTATCTGCACTCTTCTGACTCTATTTCAAGCGATGTGAAAGACTGTTTACATGGCAAGACTAACTGGCCGTTCAATGTGCTAGTCTCAGCTACAGAGTCCTTTTATATAATATATAATACTGAACAGACTGAATTCAGAGCAAATATGCCAACTTTCTCTCCTCCATACAACCTGAAAGCTGCACTGACAAGGGAGCTCCAGAGGCTCCGAAACACTACCATTTTCTTAGCTGTTTAGGTAAATGTGGCTGATGCCAATGCTGACGGACGGGAGGACGTATTCAGGTGTTGTTTTTTTTTGGAAAGGGGGGGGGGCAGGGCAGAGAAGTGGAATGAGGAAAAATAAAAACAATGTGTCCAATAATAGATCTAGCTTTAGGTTTAGAATGTTAAGGGCGCCTGGTCTAATTATAAAGCCAAACCCGAGACCCAGAATACCCGCGAGACGAACCATTCCTTCTCCCATTATAATGTCCACACATTGCGCCTGGTACAGATACGGTGAGTACTGCTCTTTTTCGTTCCATTATGACGGGGTGTTGTGCGAACTGTTGCACTTTTGACATGGATGATACGCGCGCAAGTGGACGGAGAGAATTATGACCAATTGATAAGTCTCGGTATCCTGTGTCTCGGGCACAATAGAGAAAATGTTGAGTTGTGGTGTGGTCATTGTTCAGCACTGACTTATTACAGACTGCTGTAGTTGTGGGTGTGGGGGCCTTTGGAAAACCCGACAGCAATAAGGAAAGACAAGAAATTTGAACAAGGCATGAACATGTAGGTAGTAGGAGGGCTGTGTGGGAGAAAACGTTTCAAAGCAAACCTCGTCATCAAGATGACTGGCTTCCAAGTCGATCAATTTGAACTGGACTCGCCGAAGAATTTCTTCTATGCATTCACATTGCTTTTGGTCCAGCTTCTCTCCTGCAAAATACAGAACATGAGAAATATCTGGTCAGTGTAGGGGCATGAAAAGGGGAAGGTGGGAATACTGACAGGTGAGCATAAGCTGACAAGTGAATGGTGTTTATTCTGTGGAAAACATTAGCAAGGGGAGGGACATATAAAGCTGCCCAGGTGACGGTGGTCTGGAAGGTGTAACAGCAGCACACCTGCCCACTCAGTCACCACTTCAATAACCCGGACGCTGCAACGGGCATGTGAACCATTGCCCTGTTCAGACATATAGAAACTCAGTTCTGATGTCCACGGAAAGGAGAATACAAAGATGAAACACTGTAATACAGGTCAGAGGTCAATGTACTTAGAGCCTGATCGTTGTCGGGATGGACCGCTATCTAACTGCTATGCATTGCTATTGTCTGAGTGAGTGAGCGAGTGTGTGAGTGAATGAGTGAGTGAGTGTGTGAGTGAGTGGGTGAGTGGGTGAGTGAGTGGGTGAATGAATGAATGAGTGAGTGAGTGAGTGAATGAGTGAGCGAGTGAGTGGGTGAATGAGTGAGTGAGTGAGTGAATGAGTGAGTGAGTGGGTGGGTGGGTGGGTGAGTGAGTGAGTGAGTGGGTGAGTGAGTGAGTGGGTGAATGAATGAATGAGTGAGTGAGTGAGTGAGTGAATGAGTGAGTGGGTGAATGAGTGAGTGAGTGAGTGGGTGAATGAGTGAGTGAGTGAGTGAGTGGGTGAAGGAGTGAGTGGGTGAATGAGTGAGTGAGTGAGTGAGTGTGTGAGTGAGTGAGTGAGTGGGTGAATGAGTGAGTGATTGAGTGGGTGAATGAGTGAGTGAGTGACTGAGTGAGTGAGTGAGTGAGTGAATGAGTGAGTGAGTGGGTGAATGAGTGAGTGAGTGAATGAGTGAGTGAGTGGGTGAATGAGTGAGTGCGTAAGTGTGTGAGTGAGTGAATGAGTGAGTGGGTGAATGAGTGAGTGAGTGAGTGTGTGAGTGAGTGTGTGAGTGAGTGAGTGAGTGGGTGAATGAGTGAGTGAATGAGTGAGTGAGTAAGTGTGTGCGTGAATGAGTGAGTGGGTGAATGAGTGAGTGTGTGAGTGAGTGAGTGAGTGAGTGGGTGAATGAGTGAGTGAGTGAGTGGGTGAATGAGTGAGTGAGTGGGTGAATGAGTGAGTGAGTGGGTGAATGAGTGAGTGGGTGAATGAGTGAATGGGTGAGTGAGTGAATGAGTGAGTGAGTGAATGAGTGAGTGGGTGAATGAGTGAGTGAGTGAGTGGGTGAGTGATCGAGTGAGTGAGTGTGTGAGTGAGTGAGTGAGTGAGTGAGTGGGTGAATGAGTGAGTGAGTGAGTGGGTGAATGAGTGAGTGAGTGAGTGAGTCAGTGAGTCAGTGAGTGAGTGAATGAGTGAGTGAGTGGGTGAATGAGTGAGTGAGTAAGTGTGTGAGTGAGTGAGTGAGTGAGTGAGTGAGTGAGTGAGTGAGTGAGTGAGTGAGTGAGTGAGTGAGTGAGTGAGTGAGTGAGTGAGTGAGTGAGTGAGTGAGTGAGTGAGTGAGGGAGAACATGGGCGATAAAAATGGGAAATGACACACGAGGGACTGAAACTTTGCAGTTACCCTGAGATGATAAAAAAACGAAACTGATTGAGAGGAGAGATCACTACGAGTTCCTTGAGTGTACACGGTTAGACTTTAGAGGGGATGTTTAAGATCAAACTAGGAAATCACCTGTCCAGTCGTCAAGTATCAACAATGGAAAGACGAAGGGCGGTGAAGGGCGAAACATCAACCTTACATCAAACGAGAAATATGCGCAAGTTGCAATGTGTTTAAATAGAAAGATAAAACACACAGCGGCTCTCAAGAAACAAATTCCTTCAATGTTTTGTCTCCAGGTGCTGACACGGAACTAGAGACGTTCTCCGCCATTTCTTGTAGGATTTCGCTAGCACTCATACATACAGAACTGAAAGCTCGTCAGGCATATCTTATCTCCCCCCCCCCCCCAACACACAAGCACCAAGGTTCATGAAGAAAACGAGACTCCCCCCCGTTCCTTTAAAGATAATTACAAGTGTTTATTATGTGGAATTCATAAGCAAGGAGAGGGACATATAAAGATATATTATATAAGGAACATTTCCACTTAAGACTAAAAAGTTATTCTGGGCAATCTGTTATTGTTCGTTCCTACAAACTCTCGTGAATTTTTTGGCCAACTAGTTGGGAAGATTTCATGGATCGATACAAGAGTCCAACCACTGATAATTCCCCACTTTTCAATCAGTAACAATTACCCTGGGTATTGACCCGGGTATTGCTTTATGGAGAAATACAAACTGCACGTCAGGATGTTGCAATAACTGCACAAATGAATCGATACCCTCAAACATAAATATATAATAAAAGAAAAAAAACAACAGAAACTACAAAGTTTGTAAGACTATGGATTTCCCGCAGCCTGGCTGTAGATTTTTGGTTTTCCACTGTTATTGATCAACAGGATTGTGTTAACTAAGTAAGCTCAACTAACATCACAGACATCTATTTAATTTAAACTGATCACCGAAGCAAGACAGGAGTACTGTATCATGTTATTGATTTATTTATTTATTTATTTATTACATGTAAACAGGAAATTGTCACTGAAATTCTGAATATTGGAGACCAAAAGGAACGTGTTGTGTTGTGTTGTTGATTAAGATTGTACTGTAACCCCAGCAAGAAAAGTATGGCTCTGACCATTCAGCAATATGACAATGCCATCCCCGGGACAGTAACCGTGATTTCATTCAAGTCTCAGCGTGGCCAGCAGCCTGTCAATGTCTTCAGACTTCTCTGATGTCAAATTAAATTGCGTCTAAATCTTGCTACACACTCTATACCAGCCCTGTAATCGACTGAGACAAGTTGCGAAAGAGCAGCTGAGCCCTTGCGCAAGCTTCCGGGTATCCAACTTGAAATTCAACTGAAATCTTGATCCGTTCCAAGGTCTTTGGGAAAAACAAAAACAAAAAACGCTTCACCAACTCTTTTTACACTTCCCTGTCCACCCCCGCCCCCTCCACAGACGAAAACGAAAGTTTTATTTTAAAAAAGGATCGCGCCCCTGATTGTCTAGTTTTGCTGCATTTTCATTCAGTCAAGACCGACAGGCCACGAGTGGCAATGGGGAGAGAGTCGCAGTGGAGAATGGCAGTAGAAAGTTGCAGTGGGGTTAGTCGGTTCGAGATTAGGGTTACAGAGTCGCATGTCACAAAGTTCCGCGCCAAGACAAAGTATAGAAGATTTACACACAAAAATTCTAAATCCATTAAAAATGAAAAGAACAATAAAAAAAAAAAAACCATGTAAAAAATTGGCTCCCAAGGCCTAAATCATCTTTTATTGTTTTGTTTCTTCGCGGAGCTTTGCAACTTTTTGTTTTTGTTTTTGGCCGCATCTGAACTTGATCACCAAGCCGTGTTACCAAGCCAAGGTTGTTTGTCTTATATTAAAACTAATTATAATTGTTAGTCTGGAGTAGAACAAAATGTTTCTTCTTTGTCAACGATATCATTAAAATTTGGGCTACAATAATTTGGCAGGATTACAGTTTGCTACTTATCGAGAAATGTATTACATCTGACTACTTGCTGCAGAAGTTCAATTGGAACAAATCACTAGGATGGACAGGTGTTGTCCAATGAGGAGATGAAGGGCTGCCTGTGACCTGCTGTGTGAGAACCTGCCATTCAGTTGTCCTGCAAATGCAAATAACTCACATTCCTTACAATACTCATACCATGACACCATTTGCCTCTCCATATCTGGTGCAGATCGCAATCAACGGCCAGCTTGGTCAAACCAAATATCTCGGATGCCGTGGCTTCACACACTGCAAGTACCATTTTCAGCTACTCCAACGTATCTCTTCCGCTTTTCTATGTTTCTAACACCAGCAGGGATTCGCGCTTGCGTGAAGCGAATTATTTTATGATGTTTAAATGTTCAGTTTTCTCTCTTCTCCAGTCTACCCAATCGTCTCCTCACGCTAATCACCAAATCCCTTCAGTTTATCGTACACAGTGTTCTGATTGAAAAAAAGCCTGTGGATAGGGGGGGGGGTGGGGGGGGGGGGGGATGGAAATTGAATTTGGGTGGCCGCTGGTTCAGGAATCTGCCAGTGCCGAAAGTAAGTTGACAAGTGCCACTTGCTCAGGCCCTTCTCAAGACCTCTCGACAGTTGACGGTTCAGGCACTGCTAGTTCCTCCTCTACTTCCTCTATCATGATTCTACTGGAAAAGATTGAGCAAACTGACAGGGAAAAACGATCGACAGATGCTGCATATTTAGATGGTGCCGGAAACCCGTGGTGATGATGGGAGGTAGGAAGAAAACACAATGATGTGAGAAATTATAAACTATACAAAGAACTGACGATGAGACAGGAAATGACGCTTGTCTGAATGAGGAGCGGGAAAATCACGACTTGTGACAGTTGTACAAAATCAAGCCCACGCTGAAACTGCAACCGGGGACAATTTTGAGACTGACATTTAGCGATTCTGCAATTTCTCCTCCCTGTCTCTTCTCCTCTTCGTGATTTCTTTTCTAACACAGAATTCACATTTGTCAAATTTCTGGACGTTGCTCAGAACACAACTGCCTGTGTATCACAGAGTAGATACTAGTGTACAGACGCCTACTGAATGAGACATTAAAACGTTTCCACAGCCCTCCAATGCTAAGGTTCTAGATTTGATGATAGAATTTTTTTTGGTCAAAAATTTTAAAAAGAGATAACCCCCAAGGCTGTAGAAGTTGTCCAGTTGCTTTAGTAGAAAAACTGATACACAGGACAGAAATGGAAACAAGCAATAAGGTTTTACTGTCCTTTCCTTTATGTGAATTTACAGCTACACAGAACAGCAATAGGTTTGGTATACCGCACAGCCACTTGGACTGAGACTATCCACTGACCAACTGACACACTTCTTCTAGTTCTACGCCACTGACAATAAAAAAAAAAAAAGGTTTATTCACTGTAGAATGCTTTTGTTAAAATATGTACCTACACAATCATGTGCATGCGCCACTTACTCTCACGTTACTTGTTACGAGCGGAAGATGTCGAGGACATAGATTCTGGCACAAAGTGAGATAAAATAATGTAATTCAGAGCCCCCGTCGTCAATAGAACTGTATGGAGACTCCGAGCAGCGCACGACGCCATCACAACATGTTCCTGGTGGAGTACTGGCATTCTGCATTTCCCAGTCTTAATGAAAAAAGTTTTGTTTCTCTTGAGTATTAATCACCATAACCTCCCAGACTGAAGGAGAACACGTTTTGAAACATGTCCAAGATAATTATATTTCATAGCAGTGCAACTTCTACCATATTATTATTCTTCAACGTGTAACTTGTACTACAGGCTGAAATGGATAAAACAAAATAAAATGAAAAAAAATTCATCCTCAACATCTTTCTCTGTATTTGAAGTCAAATTTTGTGCTTGACGAGGGTTTCATATTATAATGTTGATACATCGCTTCTTGGGGTGGGGGGGGGGGGGTGTAAGATAAAAACGTCCATTATCTTTAGTTCATTCTTCCTTCTGTTAGTGTTACAAATCAGGATTTCAAAATTGAATTGTGTGAGTATATGAAGACTCTCTCAACGTGAAAAATACAGAATGTTTGGTAGTCTCAACAAAAAACCAAAAAAAAAAACAATCAACCCGAAATGTAATCTGGTCAGCAAAAGAGAGCAAATCAAACAAGTTACAAAATTCAAATATCTGAGGTATTTGATAACATCAGATGGTAGGAGCATAAGTGAAATAAGGAAAAGAATAATAAAGGCCAAAGATTCATTCCAAGAAATGAGACCAATATTAATGAACAGAAATCTGTCAACGACCACTAAAATCAGAGTCTTGAAAACATGTGTGGTCAGTGCTTTTATACGGATGTGAATGTTGGACAATGAACAAAGAAATAGAGAGGAAACTAGAAGCAGCTGAGATGTGGTTTATTAGAAGAATATTGAGAATATCATGGATGGAGAAAAAATCAAATGAGTCAGTATTGAGAGACTCTAATCTGAACAGATCATTAATCAAAACAATAAGACAGAGGCAACTGAAATTTCTAGGACACCCCTGTCGCCTCGAACATCTAGCAGTCACAGGGAAGATGGAAGGCAGGAAAAGCAGGGATAGACAGAGAAAACGTTCACTGAAAGTCTTAATTCATGGACAACAAATAAACGTCACAACAACAACTCCTTCTTGAGGTTGGCTGATGACAGATCCGAGTGGAGAGCCATGATCGTCAATGTCCGTTCCAGACAGGGCAACTGACGATGATGGTATGAAGACTGGGTGAACAGTGAGAGAGAAAGAGAGTGTGTGTGGGGGAGAAAGAAAGAAAGAGAGAGAGAGACAGAAAGAGACAGCGAAAGAGAAAGAGAGAGAGTTTGTGAGAGAGAAAGAGCAAGTGTGTGAAAGAGAGAGAGGGAGACATGCCACACAGAGGGATGGGGGTGGGGGAGGGGGCAGACAGAGCGAGAAAGAGAAGGAGGGGGGAAAAGTGGCTGCACAGGTTTACAACGGGAAATAAGATATACATGACAATGTAGTCACTAGATGAATCTCACAGTGCAGGGCAGCACAGCTCGAATCACGCTGCCCCCGTGGTCAAGAATTCAACTGAAATCAAACAGAAAGCTGGCGGCGGCAAACATGGCTTCTCATACAAGGTGGCAGTGACATTGTCAGGTATGCAAGAAAACAACGATCACGGGGCTCGGGGAAATACACGGGCGCGGGAAGACACACGACATCCAGAAGTAAGGAAGACCATGAGGTCACACGCCATTGCAGACCCAGGCTACAGAACAGACCTGAGCTAGTTATTCAAATGTCGCATGTCATTCTTTACCCGGCCTTTTTTTTTTGTTTTTTTCACCACGCACTGATCTAGCGTGAAAATTGCTGAAAATTGGAGAAATAGATAGAACTAAAAAATGCGTTTTGGCCAACTGTAATGTTTTCCCCCTCACATGTCCGTAGCGTCATACCACTTTGGCCTTCACAGGCGTCTTGGCAATTTCCTTCTCCCGCCGCCTTATTTATCCCCTCCCTCTCTGCTTTTGAGACCCCTGCAACTGAGACATAACCCCGACCCTCTCTCTTTCTCTCCGTCTTTCTCTTTCTGTTCGCCGATTTGGAAGGGGGGGGGGGGATAACAGAAAAGGAGAAAGTGAATGTTTGCAATTTTCAGCCCTGTTGTCTTTTGAAAGGCCCCAGCGCCGCCCCCCGACAAAGTACATAGTTTCCCCTTACAGCCTGGAGCTGTTTGTGTGGGGTAGCGGGAAGCAGATCGGAGTACGCACATTCTTCCTGGGAGGGACGCCTGTGACACACACAACAAGTAGACTAGATACACACACACACACACATGCCCAGAGAAGGACAGAAAATGATGGAGGAAGACAAGAATAAGTGGCTCAGAAGTCCAATATGCCGCCATAAATGTCCGTCTAGAGACCTGCAGTAACTACTGTTGGCGCTACATTCGCTTCAAACAAGTTCTCTTCAGTTACAAGACCCTTGACTTGTCCTGGCTTACCGATCGACTCAAAATTCTATTTTTCAATCATCGAGGCTGCCAATTTCTCTACAAAGAATTCTTTCCACTGTACACCGAGTTTGGCTGCGTTTACGGAAACATACCAAATACTGTACCCACTGAACACCATCCCTCGACTGATGAAATCCTCCATTTTCTCACCTTCGATGTGAGCCCCTATTTTCAGGTTGAGTTTCCCCGGCGTCTCTCAATACCCTGGCATCTCCGCGCCCACTTCACCACCTCAATATTTCTACAGTGTATTTCATGAGCACAGTTACTACAGCTACAGTGTATTTCCTGAGCACAGTTACTGCAGCTACAGTGTATTTCCTGAGCACAGTTACTGCAGCTACAGTGTATTTCCTGAGCACAGTTACTACAGCTACAGTGTATTTCCTGAGCACAGTTACTACAGCTACAGTGTATTTCCTGAGCACAGTTACTACAGCTACAGTGTATTTCCTGAGCACAGTTACTACAGCTACAGTGTATTTCCTGAGCACAGTTACTACAGCTACAGTGTATATTCCCATCAAATCTTTCATGACTTAAACAACCTTCCCCTATTTTCACTCTGTTCAACGTGCCCCCCCCCCCCAACTCCCTCACTTGACTCCGCTCCGTATCTATAACAGCAATGTGTGCTCTCCATGTACGTAATTGTGCAGCAGCCCCCCCCCCCCCTTTAGCCTTTGCTGACCAAGAAAACTGCCCTAGCTAATGGAATTTCTGCCCCCAGACATAGCAATAGATCAGATCTCTCCAGTCCTCCAATACTTCAAAACGGGACATTTTGATTGGCCAAGGTTAAAACTGCTGGGCTTTTCCTTCCCATTTCATTTCTCTTTCTGGCCTAAGAATCAATCATTCCTCATCTCTTTAGTTCTCTCTCTCTCTCTCTCTCTCTCTCTCTTTTTTAATACTTCAAGTAAAGGGAGGAGGACAGAGGGAGAGAGAAACAGCGCGAGAACGACTGGGGGGTGGAGGGAAAGAAAGTGAAAAAAGGGAGACAGATAGACAGAGTAGGAGGATGAGGAAGAGAAGAAGTACAGAACTGCATGGTGGCGTGTGGTGTTTGAGACATCTCCAGCCCAGTGCTGGTACAATCAGGATTATTGCCGGGGTGTTGCTGTAGTTACTGTACTTGTTCCCCACTGGATAGATCAGCTCAGTGGCGGCTCTGTAGCCTTGGACAAACATTACATACAAAACCAAAGTGGTTTGGAAAACAACAACAACAACAATAGGCAATATCAATTTAAGAACTTTCCTTTCATTCGTGTGACTTGACATGGTGACGGCAGCGCTGCCTGTTGTTACCAGATCTAGCTTTGCTGACACAATGTTGTGCTCCGTACTAAATTACTGTAGCTAAACGTGCAGCGGCGGCGTTGGCAAACACAGTAATGTGGCCACCTTTACATGATCACACTCTATGAATATATTGACCAGAGACTCATCCCTGGACCAGGAATCGCACCCCTTGCCCTCTTACGTCCATTTTCCAAACACACTGCCTGCCTACCCAACTGTATTCCACTGCTTCGTCAGCACGTATAACTCTTTCCTTCCTCGGTCATTTAAAAGAATCTGATCTTCTTATTAAAAAAATAGGATGACAAGACAAGTCTGGTAGAAAACAATCGATATTGTAAACAGCGACACATCCTGGAGCACTGAATGAAATGACAAGAGCGACGTCTGTGCTCTTTCTCGCACTGCAAAATCTACCAGCAGTATGAGTAGGTTCAAGTTTTGACAGCGGCCTATTCACCTACAGAATGCTTTCTTTGTGTATGTGTGTGGATGGCATCTCCAAATGCCACGGGTTCCAAATGTAAAACTCCACATGTATTCCACAGAACACATTCATTTCCTTACCGTGTGAAGAAAACACTGAACCAGTGAATGACTGATGCTCCTATCTAAAACTTTGCTGTGTGGCTGACTGATCAACAGAAACTTAGATACGCAAAGTTGCCACTAATTTCAGCAGGTGGACGGTTTTAAAAGAAGATGAAAAGACACAGACTGCACCGGTATTGGGTTCCAGGCGGAACAAGTTAGGCTTGTTCTACATCGACTTGGCCAAACGTCTTAACGTACCAGATGAACCCTGGTCTCCTAATCGCAAGACCGAGAAAGCTGCTTGGTTCGAGCAGCGCTGCAAATCAGTGTCGCCTTCTGACGCCAGCAGCAGCTTACGGCGGACAATTTACCCTAATCACCATAACATTGCATTGGCGTGTGTGTGTGTGTGTGTGTGTGTGTGTGAGGGTGTGTGTGTGTGTGTGAGGGAGGGGGGTGGGAGGGGAGAGAAAGAAGGTGTCCTCATTTTCTCCGTCGCATATTTGCCGTCCAACGCCAAGCAACTCGCGTTACGCGTAGGAATGCCTCAGGTCGAGCCGACACCGTGAAATGTTGATGGATTAAAAACAGGACCGAAATAATGAAAAACTGGCCAAGGGGTCAAACCAGCGAACAGTTGCCTGGAATTGCTCGAAGTGGAAGTTTAAACCTGAGACAAATGTTGGGAGGACACGCGAGCAGCCACAGTAGGGACTGATGCAATAAATAGCTACTGTAGTGGAGGGGTGGGTTACAAGGGGACTGAAGGGAAGGAGATGATGGACACACGCACACACAAAAAACGCACGGCCAATTATAAATCAATCAGACAGCCTTAACAAGGTCTGCGTGAGTGATGCTTAGAATGGTGCCAGCTGACACAAGGAGGGAGAATGTGGGCCACAGCGCGGGGAAAGGAATGGGGAGGGGGGAAGAGAGAGGGAGAGAGAGAGAGAGCTCACACAAAGTTCCGGATTTTACCCCCTATATCTTTCTCGCCCTCTGCCCAGAGGATCTATCACTAGTTCAAAAACGGAGGAAGCTGAGTGAGATTATCCCTGGGAGTTCACGATGTGAATCTATTTTTGAAATCAATTGACCCTATCAAAATAATTGCGTGCACGCCAATATCCCACCCACTGAATCCTTGTCTATAGACACTACATGTTCACATCTCAATCGTACACTTTTAATGGAAGAGCTTGTAAAAACATATTCATAACGTCCTCAGCGAGGAACAAATCAAAATTCGGCAGAGTGTAAATCAAACGTCGATTCTTCGTCCGAAAAACTACCGGAATGGGGGTACAACAAAATAATATCAAAACCTTCGGGTGAACGATTGGGTTTACCACTTACGCGCAATAGGAGTATTGTAAGTTACACATAATCTTGTATGCCCACCACTGTACATAATTTAATCTGTCCATCATGAAACCAATCATTGGTAAACACTGACTAATTACATTACAATCATAATCTCTACTTAGCAGGGTGGAGAGTTTCCTGTCCATTCACCAGGGTTCATATAAAGTCCTGAAAACTAACTAAGGGCTTTTTAAGGACTTCCTAAGGACTCACAGTAAATGAATTAAGGGCCTCTGTGCTTGTGACCAAGAAATATTAGCAACTATACAAGTGGTGTGCAGCACTCACCAATACGGAATGTTTCTGTATCCAGAGTTCAAACAGTATATTCTAAATTCCCTCTCAAGAGTTCAGTTATTTCAAGGCACCAATTATTCAGTGTGCAATTGGAAGATTTGAATCTCAAATGTTTCAACTGAAACACAAATTTTAAGGACTTTTTTTAGGACTTTGGCATTATTTTCAGAATTTAAGGACTTTTTGAGTACTTATATTTCTTTTCATGAAAATTAAGGACTTTAATGACTTTTAAGGACCTGTGTGAACCCTGATTCACTCATTCATTCACCAATACATGTATATATCCATCCCAATCTGACGATTTAACTTATCGATCCTCGACCCCCCAATCGATGTACCTACAGCCACCGTGTTTGGCTGACCAGAAATGAGATGTGACGTGGTTTAGCCGTCTGTTGCCACCACTGGATGCCACAAATGACAGAATGACCGGCAAAGACATCAGATGAAGAGCTAAGGCTGGCAATCGCCACCTCAGCCGGCCCGTGAGTAACAATACAAGTGAACGATTACCAAAAACCTTCATCAGCCTCCAGCCACGAATTCCCTGGACCGATAAACAAATCGAATACGTGTACTTCTGTCTGTCAATTCTCGTTCCAGTTTTCCCTTATCGAGAAGATTGTCCACAGAACACTGCTGTACGTGACCAAATCTTACAAGACATGTAACTGTTATCTGTTGTTGTTCTTTTATTATGTTTTAATAGGTGACGATAATTCATTCACAACTGTTTAGAGCAGAGAGGACAACGGTGCGTGGAGCAGCTTCAGTTTACCGCGGGCTCTGGTTGATCAATCAAACTGCAGTGCAAGATGAGCTTTTTCCCGTGTTCACATGTGACAGTCGCCACTCACCAGGACGATAATTCAACATACCGACACACGCCAAGGGATACAGCTATCTGATGTAACAGGGAATGCATTCGAGTTTCATGTTTAAGCTTACTGTAAGCCTAATGGCCAATTCAACATACACGTATTATACACCAGAAAGATGCAGTAAATACATGATCAAAAGTTGAAAAGAGAAAATAACAACAACAAGAGTAAACGCACTTGGTCATTCACTCTCTCCGCCCCTTGTTATCTAGGTCAATTTGTACATTGAACTGTACCTAAAAACACCTCATGCTCATGTGTCACTTAAAAACCAGGAAATAGTGGCAGACAAATCATAAACTTGGAATCTTCACAATCAAAGCCAAAATTTGCCAGATTTATCCTCCTAACCAAAATCCCTCACATAAAGACAAAGAATTGAACAAAAAACAAAAAACAATGGTCCATACAAACGCACGAACCCACGTGCACGGGTAAACGACATGGCAAATCTTTCCATGATCAGCACGGGGAACCAATAAGCCTTTCTAGTTCTACTGTCTCTGAAGGCGCCGCAGGAAGAAGACAATCTCACGTTCGCTCGGAAGTGCCTGCTTATTTCCGCAAAACGGTCCAAACGACCATAAATTCCGTCTGGCTGGCTGTCAATCAATCAATACAATCGCGAACCAAAGATCCACCAGGGAGACAGGCAAGTGAGGTCGTGTGCTGGATAGAGAGAACGCCTTTGTCTACACAGACAGCAGATTGTGTTTAAATGCTGCGCACCAGAACTTAGGTCTAAGATATCTCTGACCAGCACCGACGGGGTGGTTCAGCCACCGATTTGACACACAGTGAAATGTCTTGGTGCTACATCGCTGGACTATTAATGTACTCACCAAGGACTACTGTATGTCCTTGGTACTCACACATACACTGAAATATAAGTACAGCGACATATCGACATATCGTTTCGCTTATTTCTTGTCAGTTTGAAAGTGTAATGCCGGAGCTTTTACCCCCAAGTCTTCACCCAGATGAATCTGAAAGGATGTTAGCTGGTTTCTGTTCCAATTTTCTTGCGTGGAGACAGGTCATCAAACTGGCTCCAGACAACCACATCAATACATGAGCACAATTGTGAAACTGCAGGGTGGGGGTCTATTCCAGCAATGCTCGACTGTCCATCCATTGACATCTTCACACATGCCTACCTGGCATGGCCCTAATTTCAGGAGGACAACGTGCTACTACTGGTGTAGTTCTGCAAGTCTACAGAGAGGAAAGAATTAGCAATCTGAAATTGTTCTCCAGGGGTGTGATTACCTTTTTGCTACCCACTGAATCGCTGCCCCCCCCCCTCCAACCTCCAGTTTGGGTACAGATATCGCTCACGGCCGGTCCACACTTACTGATAAACCAGTTCAGTGTCCATCAATTCATTCAATGTTACTTGGGAACCGCTACAGACAGTGACTATAAAGAGAGACAGCCAAAAACTATGTGTGGGTGGGTGTGTGTGTGGGAGGGGGGGGGGAGAAAGAGGAGATTGAGCTCAGAGAA
The DNA here is from genome assembly GCA_963931925.1 of Onchidella celtica. Lineage (NCBI taxonomy): Eukaryota > Metazoa > Mollusca > Gastropoda > Systellommatophora > Onchidiidae > Onchidella > Onchidella celtica. The sequence continues at coordinate 76,112,766 of OZ007569.1, forward strand.
AAGAGGAGTACATGTACAAATCTGACATACACTACGGACAGGCACAAATTCACACGCACACGGGCACACAAACATACACACACAATGTCTTTCAACAAAAGGAGACGGACAAATTAGCAAAACAAAGAGCGGACAAAAAAAAAGGCTGGCCATGAAGAGATGATGAAGAAAATTGCCAACTGAAGAGTTGCTGAAAGAGAGAGAAAGCAAGAAAGAAATCATTCTAGAGATGAGCTCACACGTCACAGGACAAACTAGCTCACGACAGCAAAGTACACAGTGCTACTGGATGCAGAAATCATCACAATGACGAGGAGACGGAAAGTAAGATCAAGGTGGCTGTGGACGGACCTTCACAACTTACTGTTCAATCAGTGACACTGGCGGGCCATTTTGTACCTCTGATTCGTCCTTTTCTTCCCGCTGCTTTCTCCCATACACAAGCATCATTCAGTTCATGCCCAGCTATAGTCCGTTCACCGAGGCATGATCACAGAAAACTGCTCGTAGCGTTGCAACCGTCCATGATATTTGAATGCAATTTGGCGTGAAGTCTTAGATTTGTGATGACCCTAACCCAGATTTTTTGGCCCCCGAATTATTCAAGTAGTTTTTTTATATAAATAAAGAGAGCACAGACAAGGGTAAACAATTTGGTGGTTTACTGTAATAATTTAACACATGGTTTTGAGTCCCACTAAAATGTGGTACAGCACGGGATTAAAGTGAGTTTAAAAACAAATTCTCGTGATTGTTCACTGGTAGGCCAACACAGAATCAGAGGCGTTGTCAGAGATCTTTCAATTTCAGAATTCCTTTCATCGTGGATTTAAACATCAAAATCAATACGAAGCGGAGCATTCGAGAACAAGACCTTCAAACTGTCAGACATCCAAAATCTAACTCTTGCAGCATTGAAAACAGTTGCTGCAGAATTCTTCCCCAAGTGAGAGGACCATGTATCGCGGTTGGAGGAAGTGAGAGGACCATGTATCGCTGTTGGAGGAAGAATACTGGCAAAACGAGGGCCTTCATTTTATTCAACCAAATATCGTCATCAATCCAATGGAGACATCCGACTCAGAACGACTGAGATGATAAAACATTAAAAAACATCGACAAGTGCTTGCCTGTTTTGAAATAAAACAAAAAACAAAAAACACCTTTTTAGGGCTAACCTTTCTAATGGGCCTGAGGTTGTTCCCAAGCCCGCGGCCTGATCATTGTACCCACAAGGCCATGCTCTTGCAATGACAGGGACTCAGAGGGGAAAGGGTGGTCATATCTCAATATGTATATTTCCCACAACTTAATACAGATTGGAAAGCCTAGCTACTTTACAAACTTTATCTTTCATAGAATGTTACCGTTTAGCATAACTGGAAGGCTGTTTTCAATTGATAAGTAATGAATCTGTAGTAGCTTTATCTTACAGGAAAGGAACAATAAATGCATTTACATATAAAGCAAACCTCAAGTCCGTAACGTGATGCTACGCCACTGCAATTCACCACAGATTGTTACTATATTTAGGAATTTAGATCAACTACAGGGAAACGAGAAGTGACAGATCATGTTGGAACACACGTATACTGTAAACATCCATAAGTTTGGGGCCTATTCAATTTAAAACAAAGAAAAGATCAAAGGAATTCGCCGCTTTGAAAGAACGATGCTGTGCAGAGACTTCAAATTCAAGATTTGTAGGGTCATTGTCACGAGCAGAGTTAGGGTCTTGGGGATGTTACGACTGCACGAGAGGCAGCTAACTCACACTCGGACACAACCACACAAGAAAAGTATTAAATAACTAGAGCGTATATATGTCAGGCCGGTCAGGCCATAGTTTACATAAATATTAATAACAAAGCAAAAGACAATAGAGGTATATATTCAAACCAAAAAAACTCTAATTAATAACTTAACCAATGATATTCATGTAACTATGGAGGTACTGCAATCAATAGCAAATAGGTATATTATACGAAACTAGATATCAATTTAAAGTGACAGTGGAGTCGCCACTGGCCAGTCGCCAGGCAAACTCTCCATAAATCATATGGGCTTAAATGTTAGGAGAGCCCAGTACGTTCAAAGCCTACAGAAGCACTCTTCGGCTTGTAGGTAATTTAAGCAGTTGCCAAAAGACTATTTTATGCACAATCACTATTCAATTCATCAACAATGTGCTATATTATTCCAATCATACGATGGCAATAGATCTATGATACAGGACACTCGTGGTCGAGTGCCAGCTGGGGTTTCCTTAGTCTTCCTATGAGGCTGTAGTTCTCTCTCTATCTCCGATCTCTATTATACTTGAATAAATAAGATATATTACCATTGCTCACGCCTACTGGTAGGCGCGAACATCAATATAGCGCAGCGTGGGCTTTCAAAGGTCAGCCCACTCAGACCTTTCTTTCTAGAGCTCAGTCAGTCCGTTAGCAAGGACTTCTTGTCTTCAAAGCACACAGTTCAGGTACTGGTCAACCGGAGATACTTCACGACACGATGCTTCTGCTCGCCTGTATTCACTAAATCTGAACGTTACACGATGTCTTATACTATCTAACTACCCAGCGTGCTAGTCCGCTGGCCCAATTAGTTCAGCTACCTCATAGGTCGAAACCTCCCACCATTTTAATTGTAGTAATACGTCTGCACTATTCTACCAGCCAGTTAAAGTGCAAAAACTTGTCTAGTCATACTTAACAATGTCAACTGTCCCCACCTTGTTTCACCCCTACTCCATTACTTATTAATCACGAACATTAAAACCGACAAGCGTGAATCTAACAGTTTAACTTTACATTTATTTACTCACCAACTATAATTGGCGAGGACCGTTCAAGGCCACCAGCCAATTTCTCATGGCCCTGGTAAAAAAACAACTCACTCTCTGCGTGAGTTTTAATAACATCCGAATCATGACAGTCATGATAAATGTAACATTGCATGCAAAAATTCAGGACGCTGTATTTCGTAATAGCTGAGAAAATCCAACTTAACCGTGATCACGCCTCGGTGAACGGACTATAGTTCACAACACCCTTTTTCACCTTTAACTGCTGCTCTGGCCTTTTTCAGATCTAGAAACGCACATCTTTAAAAAAAATGGTCATGTGGACTTTTAACACTGGCTCGGACAGCCAGTTAATGAGACACGATAGTTCTCTCTACTCTCACTTCCCTGCCATTAGGCACCAAACTATTCGCACCCTGACACCTAGCACACGAAAGAGGCGCGAGGTGATGGGTGGAAAGTCCAAAAATGAATAGACCTGTGATGTTGTTTGTAAAAGTCTGAAAGTCTATTGTCGGATAATGGGGCAGACATAACGTAGCCATACTTGATTTTGCCCATGTTTTTAACTCCTCCCCCCCCCCCCTTCCTCCCCCAAGCATATATTATACGCTTTCCATGTTTGGCCTTAACCCTACTACTGTCATAAGCCTATTAAATTGTCAGTTTTGTTGATCCTTGGACCGTCAGAACCAATTACATCAGCTCTCCCAAAATGTACACATGTACCTATGGGGTTTCTAAATCAAAAACAGCCGCAAACACAAATTTATATGAATAATTATTTGCAGTTTGAACACCCTGGGTACAACAAAGTAAATCTTTCCTGACAGTAATAGGGTTAACCCCCATGCCCTTGGTGCCCAGCATAAGGCCAATAGAATGGTGACTATCTAGGTTAAAATCCAGATGTTCGAAAACGTTTCAATTTGGCATGGACCAATCTGACTCCTGTCTTGGGAATACGAGTTTCCCATAATCCAACAACTTATTTACAGAAGAAGAAAAAAAAAGGCAATACAACTTTTAAAGTCATTATCATAACTGAAAAGCGTGCTGAATGTTTTCCACCTCTGCCACAACCGTTTATACTGACTTCACTGGTGACCTAGATAATGATTCATCCAGACTTCATGATTCAGCAGGAATAGAAAATACACGTCAAACCGATCATTAATGCCACACAGTGCTCATGCTATACGCTATGCTACACTGTGCATATGAATGAAATGAACACATGACTCACACTACAGCTATATTGAGACACGTGTGACCTGGTGACTACTATGAGTATGACTGAAGGGATTTTCTCTGACATCATACAGCTATTTTGCTGATGAAAAGATAGCCGTAGGTCGATGTACGGTAGCCCTCGGAGCGGAGCGCTGGGACAGCTCAAACACTAAGGACGTTGACAAACACAACAAAGAATGGATGGTCGGAAAAAAGAAACGGGGGAAGACTTTAAGGAAAGACAGATCGTCCCCTTCAGAATGACACGGTTCTACCTCCATCTTGGGGCTGAACTGAGTTACACACCACACACTACTTCTACGGGCCTTCTCCACTGTGTGTCAAACTAAGTATCAAGCGGATTCGGTGTGTAATTTGTAAGGATTACTAAAAACAACAACAAAAATGCTTTGCTCTAAAAGTTTTGGTCACATGAAACTTCAATCCTCGATTTCTCAAAAGTTGACGGACGGGAGTTAGAAGCGTGTCATTCCAAGGGGACGAGATATTACAAAGTGTTCCATGACACTGAACAGCTGCTGGTGCCAATGTTTTCTTCCTCTTGAAGCCTCGGCCACACTCTGGCACCTCTAACCACAGCCCCCCCCCCCTCCCGCCTTATCACTGCCCTTCAAGTATGCACTCTCTCCACGACAATGAGAAAAAGCAATTGGAGAATAACTGCAAACTTTTGTTTACCCAACAGCGTGCACATGGCACAACTTCAGTACATCTATAGAAATACAGATGTTAGAAACACCCCTGCCTCTTTATAGAGTGTGCAGCACAAAAGTTTTACAGGAATTCGCCTTTACGAAAACGTTGCTGAAACAACAACCAAGTCAGTGGCTGCCGCTTTAACAGTGCATTATGACAAAAAGTGCATTTGACGACTTTCTGTAAACACCAAACTTTGGATAGGAGGAGAAAATCGTACGGAAGTTCCAGTTTGTTGAAAACCAAAAACAAAAACAAAAAAAAACACATGATTTCCAAGATCAGAAGAGAAAAAGAGAGATGTCATGTTGTTTTGTTGTTTTCCTCATTACAATGGCGGGATCAAATCGTCGCTGCAGGATTCTAAACGGCTAACTCGGTTTTTGTAAATTTTACAGGAGAGTGGAGAAACTGAAAAACAAGGCTATTATAGACATTTTGGAGCTGGGAATTGGTACTGATACTAAAAATATTTCCGATTACATATCCAGGGCTTATTTTATTTATAGGATGTGTCATGTGATGTCACTCTTAATTCCGGAAAAAAAACCAGCACACTGCATTTTCAGAGTCAGCCGTTTAGAATCCTGCAGCGACGAAATTCTGATGAGGCTTTCCATGTCCTGTATTGGAATTTTTTCAATAAATAAATTCATGTTGTGCTTCAGCTTGAGTTACACATTAACGAGGAAAGCGATTTTTCAGTTTCCAGCAGGAATAAAGTTAACACTATTTTATGGCATCAATAACTATCTGTGACTATTCTATTGATCTGGCACGTGCCACAGAGGCAACATGTTGCTCCCTTGACTCACCACACGCTTACTGAGTGACTCTAAGAGCCAAATCACACCGAGTCAAGATTGTTAGCTGTCGGTTTTGATTCCACACTAGAGAGCTATAGAGCTTTCTTCCAATCATCTTGGAAGACAGACATGTTTCTGGCTCACTAGTGCGTTATTGCTCTTACTACTCACATTCGTTCAATTGAACAACCTTGGCCGATCACTTCTTGCTGTTGTACTAGTCAAAACCTCCAAAAGTACAAGTGCATACTGGAAGTACCACAAAAACAGGTGCACCGCTTGTGCACGCCCCACACACTGGTTTATGAGTTGACTTACATCACAGTGTGCTTCTGGCTGTGTGTGGTATTCGTTGCAAGAGCTCGTGCGACATGTCATACTGTTTAGCCCATTACTGAGGATTACTCAGTTTTCTCTTCGATCTGTGCAGGGCTTTCCGTGTTAATACTAGATGTACTTTTTAATAGTGGCCGTATCGACTCCAAACCCAAGGTCCACCGGCATGTAGGAGCAATAAATGTGTCAGCCATCACTCAAAAGAGCACATGGCCATACCACACATCGGTTTCGATACAAATAAAACTAGCCAGAACGTTCGGTAACACTTTAAAGCTAGCATCTACGTGTATTTATTAATAATATCAGAATAACCCGACATGTAACGTTTTGTGCTAATGTTATATGTTGATGTCGTTCTTGCTACTACTGCTGATGGCGATGGTACTTTCTGAGGCTAGCATTTAACTGCAGGGAGGTGTTTGCGCAGTTCCCTGATCATGCTGATCCGTGATCCCCACAGATTACCTCGGCATAACATAAATGTACCCATAGCGCAATCTTATGCTATTTGCGGTCGCTGTGGTTTCTGGTCAATTGCTGGGGGGGGGGGGGGGGGGGAGAGAGAAAGACTTTTGTTTGTAGATAGTGACCGTGAAAAATAAAACAACGAACAAAAAAAAAAAAAACAGAGCTGCTAAATACAACTATTATTGATATTCTCCACACTGTAATCAATGTCTCCGAGATTACAGATCGCACTGTGTAATGGACAAACTGAAGCGCGTTACACACGGCAGCTTGAAATCCATTCTTGGTGACTTCGGGGGCGGGGGTGTGGGGTAAGAGAGAGAGAGGGAAAAGAAACGACGGGCAAGGGGAATACCCAGAGATGCCAAATCCTATTATATTATAAGTCTATCACGTGGTGGTGGGGGGGGGGGGCAGGTTTTACTTATTTTTTTAAACCAAACTTTGTGGTGTCTCATCACGCGTTCAAAACTACAGAATGCAATCCATCGGCCGGTACGGTTTTTCATCTTCTGTAACTAGCTGTGGCTTCCGTCATCAATGAGTCACTAGGGTTTTTGTGTCATCTACACCGTGGTCTACTCACATGTTTTGAAGGACTGAATGAATGCCGCCCGCGACTATCCTTCCTCCTATAAATTCTGACAGAATGAGGAAAGAAATTCACAGAGGAGAGAGTCTGAAAATTGTCTGAATTTTAAATATCAGCTGAAGAGTCATCTTTTTACACTCTGAATGTCCATTTTTTGTTTTCCCCTGAGTATGCCTGTATATTGTGTGTGTGATTATATCATGATATAAACGATGTAAAGCGCATAGAGCCTGGTTGTTAACGGGATGACGTGCTATTATAAATGCTGGGTATTCTTATTATTACTAAAGGGAAACCACTTTCTGCCTGACACCATTATTATATTCTCAACACTAGTGCAGTAGTGTGCTTCTGAACCTGGCGCTGACCTCACCTCCACACAGCTCTAGTGATGATGTAAGCAACCTATCCTTACACGATTCCACCATTTCTTTGTGATAGTGATACAAACAGCGGGTTTGTTGGGTTTTTTTTCCTTCTCCTGGTCTAAAGTTAGCAAATCAGGTCACAAAACCAGGTTAGTGCAGGTGCACGTAGGAGAGATCGGGGAATCATCACAAATAACATTTGGAAAACAGTCTGGCATCACAAATTAATGAGAACTTGTGGAAAAGGTGTGTTACGCCTTATGACCTTATTATTGTTGCTGTTGATGAAACAGACCAAAACCAAACTGGGTTCCCCGAGTGCAAGGTGTAAGTGCAACCTAATCAACAGACTACAGTACTTGAGGACAGATACCAGCATTGAACAAAAGATCTGCCGGTAAATGGCCTGCTCCAGTTAGGACACTTTAGGGGACCTGACCTATAGCAATGGCCATACGAAGCACTGTAATACATTTCATAGGTCACAATAATGTATTCTAGGTTTACTCTAAACAAATATACGCATACTGTGTCCACTTGACTGGGCTGGTCTATTGAAAGGTTTCTCTCAAGTCCCCCCATACACCCTAAAACCCTAAATACAGGACAGTCCTTCCAATCGGGGACAGTTGGCACCTCTTCAACAGTCCCGACCATCAATTATGTCACAAGCATGAATGTTTCGTGTGGAGCCCTCACGCACAGAACCAGTCCGACACATTCAGCAATTCTCCAACCACCACACAAATCGACCCATTCCAAAGCAGCATAATATTATTCTGTGGCTATGATAAAGATGAAGTGATTTTCTTTCTTGGCACACTCGTCCAATTACACTTGCCGGTACTCGGGACCTTCCAAACTCGCCACGCGTGATCTAGAACTGTGTGGACTGTGAGTGATTGCGTTCGGATCTGGATTCACGTTAGCCTCATCCTCAGCTCTGACATTATTATGACAAGCAAGTAAACAATAACACGGTCAGGACAAGGAATATCTTTCTTCTATGCAAGGCGTTATTTACAAGGCATACCTTGAAACTAACTCTAGCGTTATTTTCAAGGCATACCTTAACAGCTTCTGATTGGTCAATGAAACATGCCTTGAAAATAACGCTGGCGTTAGTTCCAAGGCATACCTTGAGTCCAATAAACAATACATAGCTACCCCGGCGGCTTTCCCTGATATGTCAATCTGACTACTACCCAGACGAACATCGGCCTACGGCCTCGATGATACAAACTGACTAGACCCTCAGGTCGTTACATATCAGTCTGACAATGCACAGTCTAAGGCTCCACGTTTAGAAATACTGAAACAGCTTCTGATTGGTCAATGAAACATGCCTTGAAAATAACGCTGGCGTTATTTCCAAGGCATGCCTTGAAAATAACCACTTCGTTCTTCTATAAATGCCGGCCTAAATAAACACTCAATCAAACGTCGCATAAACGTGTACTCAAGTTTGAAAACTTATCATGACACGGCTTTTATAGATAGATCTACGTGTCCATGTACATGTAATTCCCAACTCTGCGTTACTTCCCGGTCTTCACGATTAGTACTTTGGCAAAAGCCTTCCAGAGAAATGACAAAATATTTCAGGGTTGCTCGGATTTGATTAGTCTGAAGTCTTTACCACCAAATTAAAACCTGGCAACCCAGCACGAAGTAACAAATGTAAAAAAAAACATGATGACTACGGGTGTTGTGTGTGTAATACAGTATTGCCTGTTGGCGGTAGCGGTCCACTGTTCAACAGTTTGCATGGCGTCTTCCCTACATCTGGGTTTTCCAATCGATCATCTAGAATATTCCGTTCCTGGTGGCTGGGCCAGCTAGTCACGGCCAGGAATCGATGCCGGGAAAGTCAAACGGACCAGTGTCATAAATAACCCAGTTACCTCAAATCTAGTCATGGCAATTTTCACTACGGATCTCACCGGAACAGATTCATTAAGGTTCTTTCCATGTCACCCCATGTATGTCTGTTCATGTTATTGACTTACTGAGTTTGTTTATACATAACGATACGTAAGATATATGTACCACGTGTGTGCTGTTAAACACTCTGTGAAACAGAATTTCCCATATGGGATAATAAAGTGATTCTTATCTTATCTTATTTTCCACTTCTCTTAGCCCCACTGGAAATTTCGCACAATGAATGAAAAGAGAGAGAGAGAGAGAGAGAGAGAGGGGGGAGGGAAGAAGGAGGTGGGATTCTGCCTCTATCAAGAACATATTAATTTCAAAATTTGTCCTCAGACCAGCGCAGAAACACTGTAGGCTACATGTGTGATTTTTTTTTTTTTTTCATTTCCCCCCCATTACATCACAGGTCATCTGTCCTCCCTCCCTCCCTCCCCTGTGGAAAGTCGCCCCCATCTCTTGATTTATGGTCCTAAGTTGCATCATCAGCACCCATGAAGACATGAAGCGGCGCTGATCAGCCTACACTATCTCCTCCTCCTCCGGATGAGTTCTTTTGTTTCTCGGGGGCCTCAGCATAGTGATCTCCTCCTCCTCCATCACTCCCCGACTATCATATTGATTTAGCATCGCCAGGTTAAACACCCATTTTTATACTTTTTTTTTTTTAATTTGGCCGCTTTTTCACTTTCTTTTTATCTCTCTAGGTCCTGGCAAACGTCTCTGCGAATTGTTGGCTCGTGGCCCTACAGTACAAGCATTGTGAATTCAGGCTCCTCTTCCGTCCTGGACTGCCTAAACACAGCGGACACTTTCACCACTTCACTCCATTCCTCTGTTGTTTCTTTTACTATTATTATTTGTTACAGTTTAAATCTGCAGGTTGATTATATATGAATTTGCTTATTTTATAAAAGTACTTTGCAAACCAATGGACTGATTTATCAAACTTTAAATTCATGTGACAGAAAGCAAAAGCAGCACTGCGCTTTGTTTTAAACAAAGATTAAAACCGCGTTTTCTGTTGTTGTTTTTTAAATATTCATCAACATGTGCCAATTCCTGCTCATCATCTTCCCAGCTTAGATGGATAGTCAAATGCCAGAAATGGATTCACTATTCAACGAACTCAGCCACGCATTTATGAACACACGTATTTTATAACCTGGCCATGTAATGATGTTTTCCTGCTTTTTTCTTAGAATGTTGGGCGGGCGGTGACTTCAGCTGTTTGCCCCATGAAATCAGCTGCCCGTCCTCCCACTAGATAGCGATTTTGCGTGTTTGACATCATAATCTGTCCACTTGGCACCTTCACACAAAACCAGCCAGCTTTGTTGTTACAGTTGTGGCTAATGAGTATGTCTGTATTGTCACCAGTGGGACAACAACAGCGGTGCACAACTGTGCAATATGGGTCATGCCGGCCATGCAAGGTCATTTTTTGACTGCTTATAACACACTGGCAACCCCAGGGCAACCCTTGTTTAATATTAATGCTGACACGTTCATGACGAGACTGAAATATCCACGGGCGGTATAATGCACACTACTGCACGTACACAAACACAACATCCCACATAAAAAAAAAAACGCATAATTATACCCGGGTATTTATATTAATCATGGCTTTCCACATGTTTGGCATTGTGTGTTGACATTTCTTTCTGTTGAGAGGTATGTGGAAAACTTCCAGCACTGAAATCCTCCCTGCTGGCGACCATAACAGCAACGAAAGGATTTCTTACACAAACTCACAACATAACATGTAATATTGACGTGTAGACAACAAGTCACGAATGACAACAGTCGCCAGGGACAAACCACTCTGACTATATTCAAACAGGATCAATTTCTAGGCTCATGTTACATAGATAGAACTTCCATAAGATGCCCCGCTACAGAATGTTCTCTAGTGCATGTATAATTTGTGGGAGACTTGGGCATCGACGACTGGAGAAGAGGAGTCGCACATGTGTAGTGTTGTCCTCATGGAGGTTCTGGCGTTTCTTCACACTGACGCAGATCTGTGTTCACTTGTGCCATTGCAATAAATTCATGAAACGATCAGTTGTTCAGTGCTTATGTTTCTCCTCAAATAATTCTCTCGCTGATTCCCGGCCGACTGCTGTTTAGCTTAACTCACAACAAACCAGGCAAATCAAAATAATTCTCTCGCTGATTCCCGGCCGACTGCTGTTTAGCTTAACTCACGACAAACCAGGCAAATCAAAATAATTCTTTCGCTGATTCCCGGCCGACTGCTGTTTAGCTTAACTCACGACAAACCAGGCAAATCAAAATAATTCTTTCGCTGATTCCCGGCCGACTGCTGTTTAGCTTAACTCACGACAAACCAGGCAAATCAAAATAATTCTTTCGCTGATTCCCGGCCGACTGCTGTTTAGCTTAACTCACGACAAACCAGGCAAATCAAAATAATTCTCTCGCTGATTCCCGGCCGACTGCTGTTTAGCTTAACTCACGACAAACCAGGCAAATCAAAATAATTCTCTCGCTGATTCCCGGCCGACTGCTGTTTAGCTTAACGTTGTTTTTACTTCCCAAGGAGAGATATTGTGTAGGTACCATCAGTCCATTAGACTTCCGTCCAAATCTCAAGATACTTGAGACTAAGAGAAAATGACCAGGGAACGGGCCGGGCCTTTTGTGTTGTGGTTTGTTGTTTTTTCATCAGCCCCGAAATAAATCAAATATCCATTTCTCCTTCCTTTCTTCTCACTGACGTGTCTGATCCCTCTCTGGCACCCTCCTCTCCCCCCACCGCACGGACTGATGACGACAAGCACAATGCTCACACAACAGAAACGGGAAGAAAAAGAAAATCAACAGAGGGCTAGCAGTAGCAGACTTTAAGGAGATGCGCGACGCCCTCAACAAACAAAGATCTCCCCCCCCCCCCCCCCGGAGAGATTTTTGTGACATCATCCTTAATGTTCCCAAAGGTTAATCCCACCCCCCACCCACCCCAAAATGAGAGCCAAAACAGATCTTACCCCTGGTTTCTCCACAGTAACAAATGGTCAGTCAGATCCACTCAGTAGGAGAAATCAGGTACAGTATTCGACTACATTACACCAGACTTCTCTCTGTTGGTCCTGAAACATCCCATAATTTCCTTGACTAAGATTGACTGGCTCAGCCGCGTGCCAGCAAAATGGAGAACAATCCCGAAAAGAAAACGTCCGATCACATCCAAAATGATTCTTCAACTCATCCCTCTCATTCTAAACAGACTTTAGGGAGGTTCCCATCCTCAGTGCCCAAGTGATGGGCAAGAGAGAGACAGACAGACAGACAGACAGAGAGAGATGACTTATGGCTGAATCTGTACATATGTATATAAGTGTCACCGACTGTCACAAATTTTGCCATGCCCTTGGGTTTGGAGTTTTTTTAACGCCTGCACTGACGCATTTTTACCACATGTACGTCTAAAACTGCCGGCAAGACAACCACGCCATTATCTGGATTAGGAGCTTCCTACTGGAACGCTTTTAGTTCAATGAGTTATTTTCAAACATTTTCGTGGCAGCTGGATGAAAGAGATCCGATACGACTGTGCAGTATCTATGACGAAAGCACTCCTCTTCCAAGCGTGGGTTCTTTCCCACGTCGACAATCAATAATACCTTTCCACTTGGAGATAAACATGGCAAAGTTTAGCATCTTCCCTTTTACACCAGTCACTCTTTGAAAAAAAAAAAAGAGTCGGGATTTTAACTAAGCCAACCCACACTGTGAACTGAAATAGACGGTGGGCAAAAAGTGTACCGGAGAACGGATGATAAACCGATGTGATCAGGCCGGTGACCCGGTGGCAAGCTACTCACACAACATGACAAAGCGGGGAAGCAGTGGCGGCCTACCCAACTTGCTAATAACTGATATTTAGAGAAGTGAATTACCATTGACTGCCATGACTGTTCTTTGTGCAGGGACAACAGGCAATGGCGGCGTATCTGCCATCAGCACGCACTTCACACGAGGAAAACCCCCCAACAATACGTTTTGTAATTGACTGAAATAAATTTCTTTGAAACTGTCCAGAGGCCCTGGGCAGAGACAGAGAGAGGGGGAGGGGGCGGGGAGAGGAGCGAGGGAAACATAAAGTACAGTTTAAGGTGTAAAGAAACAAGCCATGCAAGAAGCAGTGAGAGGTACAGTCACATTGAAAACACGCAAACCAACTGACCACCGTGAGCGTTGACGTGAAAACCACAATGAGTTCCAGGAAGTAAATCATGGCACCCCACTCAACTTGGGGGAAAGACACGGGAAACAAGTTGAATACTAACTGGCACTGGCACACCTGCAGACCTTCATCTAGGCAAACTGCTGTGTACCAAATAGCATTCAAGTAATAATGCCTGGGAATGACCATACGGATCTCAGTTCAAAACAAATCTCTAAGTTTAGGGCAGTAACAGCTCTCTACAGTCGAGACTTCAGTCATAGACCTGCTGCACAGGTCACTGGCACATGATCGCACCTAAGACCCTGACCTATGACTTCATTCATCAATAAACAAATGTGGGAAGTTCTGGGTGCTAAAAACAAGGCAGGAAATATGTTTTGTCTGTGTGTTGGGGGCAAAGAAAGAGTGAACAGCGAAGAGCTGAGAGTAGGAATTCATGACCTTCTGTGCTCACATAATTAAGTTTAGACATTCATGAGAATATTCTACTTTCCTAATGCAGGGGACCTGAATGCAGATAGTGGACGGAACCAATGGGCAGTCGGAGAGAGATGACACAGGTACGTTATACAGGCAGAAGTTGCAGTTATTTTTGTCAGCAAGGTCAGGAGACAAAAACAACGATTTTCAAATTCTCGTCAGAGGAAATTAAATGGAACATGAAAGTACTTCAAATTGAAATAATTTACCAGGCTTTCTAAGCCCCATGTATAAAATATTTATGTGAAGTAGTTCAGTTTGTGTGGTAAAAGGAAAAAAAAGGGAATTAAAATGAAGGATCAAAGGCCAAATTCAGTCTGCCTTTACAAACCAAAACAAAACAAAAAATTTGATGGTACACTGGACAAGGGAAAAGAAAACACTAGCTCTGGTATGGCAGTTGCAAACACGGAAGACCCAAACGTTGTCCACCCTACAGGAGTGGCCATGCCACATTATATCAATTATCTGTCTTATCTGCTGATTATCTCATCAAGAAGACAATATTTAACCCAGTTATCAGTTGCATGTCAGTTTGAATTTCTAATAGATACTTAAAAAAGATGTGTGTATTTAAATGTCCTGATAACGACCACCAGTACGTGTTACAATTAATCAGATCCTGAAATTTAACATCAGCGGCTAGAAAACACCATCGCTGTCCATGGCAAGAATCACCTTTCAAATAATTATTATACAAGCACATCAGAATTTACAATATTTCTTTAATAATAACTAAGCAAGTTTCACTTTGCACAGACAACATTCTGGTGGCCACTGGAAAAATCAGTTAAACAACTTTTAGCCAGAAGCAACTTTTCTCCACAGCTAAACAGAACATCATCGGTGAGTCCAGCAAGTTCCCCCATGCATGAAATTTTAACCCCTACTGCTTCAAGAGCTGGTGTAGAAAACAGCTGATACCCTGAGCCATAAAAATTAATACAGAACCTGATAAATATTGTAATCTAACCTTCATATTCACCATCTCAAAATGCTAACTGTCATGATATGAACGGGATAGTTATAGAAATATACAGTCAAGTCAGTTTGAGTTTGGCGAAAGTACGCTGACAGGATAACACTAGCAAAAAAGCAATTTTTGACAGACAGAAAAGAACAGATTGATGAGCTCATAGAATTGGAGTGCCTCCCAACCGCCCACAAAGTAAGTCAGAGTTGAGGAAAATTATAGCAAAGCCATGTGGGACCATCCATTGAGTAAATAGCTCAATTCTGGTTTTCTCCGCCCACCCCACAATAGCTTTTCATACTCCTGGCTACACACAGGACCCCCCCCCCCCCCATTAGTTAAGAGCGTACAGCCATGACAAAGATGAATACTTGACAAATGATATTCTAAGGGTTAGTAGGAGTCTGACAACCACTGGTCTAAGTGGTTTAACTTCATGGAATAGTCAAAGACAATGGGTTGATAAAGTTGATATAACTTCATTTGATTGTCAAGACAGCAGCTGTTTATGTTTGAATTTAGGAATTAATCTAACTGTCCTTTGGTGTGCAGTTTATCAATAACCATGACTCCAGATATTGTGATGTATGGGATGGGGTATTTTAACTGGACAGTACCTCACCTGCAGCCTGAGGGGATCAATAGTGTTTACTGAGCCTCTGCTCTTCTTTATATAACCTGGAGTGACAAAACATGCTGCAACATAAATATATACAGTAGTCTCCGCCTAAGAACCCGGTCAATGGGAGACAGAAAAAGCGGGTTCTTAGGCGGACCGGGCACTTAGGCGGATACCAAAGGATGCCAACGATGTTTGACCACACGTGTCCCTGGCTTATCCCCCTTGATTGCTCGGACCTGGGTCGTGACCTCATAATGAAAATTAAGCGTTGAACATTAATTAAAAAATTTTTTTATTTTTTTTTTGCGAATGGTCAAAGTTATGACTTATGGCTAGCAGAATGCTCTTTTCTTACAGTGATGATTGTGTAACGAATAGAATGATTCAGACTGAACAATCAAGTTGTGAATCACAGATGCCGATTTTAGACAACACGAGGCCCAGTGACCCTGTGTAATAACCACAATCAGCCCTCTGTACATGTGTGCCGTGCAAATCAAGCACATGGTCAATTACATATAAAATTCTGCCCCTCGAGTTAGACAACAATAGATGTTAGGTAATGACTATGCTAATTTAGTCTAGGACTGGCCTGCTTGCACACGAAAGACGTAACTGGGCTTCACCCTCTGTATGGTTCGCCTCCCCCTGCCTTCCCTCCACCCGCTCATTTTCACTGTACTGTGTGGCTTTGTTCTATCCCGTCTACTTGAAAGAGAATTTTGCGTTTAATAATGTGGACATTTTACATAAAAGTGTGCTCATCTCTCGGTCAAATGCCAGGTTCTTAGGCGGATTTTTCGTTTCAGAGCGGGTTCTTACGCATGTAAATTACAGTGAAAAAATTCGGTTTCGCGGCAACAGCGGGTTCTAAGGTGGATCGGGTTCTGAGGCGGCGAGTTCTTAGACGGAGACTACTGTAATACCATTTTCATTGTTTGTAGGTCCTTACCTTTCAGGCTAAGTTGTTCTTCCCGTTTGCCAGGTGAAGATATGGTCTGATTGGAAAGAAAATAAGAAATTTAAATCGAAAATATATATATGCCTACACAAAATGATAAATAGAAAAAAAATTTACAAAAATTAAATTAAATTAAAGGATTTAAAAGACATAATGATAATTGAAGAATTTAATTGAAAAATACACTTTACTTACTAAGTACTGATTATAACAATTTTCATGATTCAGTAAAGACTGAAGATGAATTGGATACAACTTCTGAAGTAGCTGATAACTATGAAAAATAAAACTATAGCTGTAGAAAACAGCAAACGGACCAATGTGAAAAAGACTATTAGAAAAATCATAATGAGAATGTTGGAAGATGACACAGACAACTGTTTTCGCAGTATCTTATAATCCACTTTAAAGTTTTCAATCAGTTTATGATGAATAAAATTGTTTAAAATGCTTTGTTCCATTATTAACTTACTTGAAGTTGTTGAATTAATTTAAGTATGGGTTTTGTTCCATGGACTTCACAACTCTTTCTGTAAGCTGCAACAAGCTCATCAGTAGTCCATGCAGGTGCTGTGAAATGTCAATGCATAGTTTCTCTGATCACACAAAATTAACTCTTAAACTCAAAGTGTCGAAGCCTAAGACATCTGACGAAAGGATTATTTTGAAAACTCATGAAATGGCTAAAAAGAATTTAAAAGGATTAATAACCACACACTGTCACAAGGGTGATGCTGAAGACTGCAATTTGTCAAAGAGTTTGACGGAAAGCTCCATAAATTTACAAAGTGCAACAAATCCAAAATCTCTTAGGAGTTAAAATCATAATTATAAATGCTCTTAATGTTCCATTATAGGAATGCCTATCAAAAAGATATTATTTCATTGATAATAATACTTTCAACAAACTGTCTGTGTGACACTGTAAAGCCCTTCCTAGTTGTCAAAAATAAAATAAAAAATTCCAGCTCGCAGCGGCAAAGTGGTGATTCCACCCATTCCATTCTAATAAAAAGAAGAGAAACAAACTAAGGCAACTATGGAATCATCTTAAAACCACCTGAAAAGTGAAATTATCTCTATGTAGTAATAAAATCTTTTTAAACTCTAAAACTTGACTTAAATCAAATGCTTATATTTGCTGCTGTATGGCTGCAAGTTTTGGAAAAGTCCTATGGTATTCAGGTACGTCATTTTTACCCATGACTACAGCCAATATAATGTTACATGACCCATATCAGTCTGAAATAAAAAAAATAATATGGAACAAGGCATATGATAAGTTAATTCATCAGTTCTATGATACAGAGTCATACAATCATAGTTTGACTGCGAACACTCAACAATATTAATTCACAGATAAATGATGACAAGAAGGTCTTGTATAAAGTACTAAAGTAGTAAAAGTATCATCATTTCAAAGCAAAGAATATATATTGCACATATCAAGATACATAACTGAAAGTGCTGAATACTGACAAAGCCATACGCAGCCTATCACAAAGACTATATATATAAGAAAGATCTCCTAGAAGTTTTTTTGTATCCAACTAAGTACTATTCCTACTGCCTAATTTTTTCTCCAAACTGCTAACATCATAAATATGTACTGCTAACTCAAAAGTAAAATTCACTAATACAGAAATCTGTTTAAAAACTAACTCACGAAATGTCGTGACTTGAATGTGGTCAGTTTCCACAGGTTCTTGAACACAATTTGTTTTGTGTTTGTTGCTGTCTGCATATATTAGACTCGAATAGTCTTAAAACTTTTAAAAGGCTAAGCGTTTCTACTGTACAGCATACATGTCAGGAAACAAACTACTGTCCCTGTAATAAAATATGATTACTTTTTTTTAATGCAAAAGACGAGTGAAGTTTTCAGCATGTGGCATACTACATGTACATCTCAAGTTGCTTACCGTTTTTCCATGGATCAGGTGGTTCAAAGTATCCTGAAATATAGGTATCCTTTGGAAAGCTAATGGCCTTTTTCTGTTTACCTGATGGTTTACTATCAGATTTCATTGCTGCGTTCTTACTATTATTCACA
The DNA here is from genome assembly GCA_963931925.1 of Onchidella celtica. NCBI lineage: Eukaryota > Metazoa > Mollusca > Gastropoda > Systellommatophora > Onchidiidae > Onchidella > Onchidella celtica. Next base: position 76,131,335 of record OZ007569.1, read on the forward strand.
GCACTTGTTTGGGCATCAGCATTTGTATTCTCAGTTCTGTTATCTGTCTTTTTCAGAGTGCTATTGTTTGAAGAATCTGCTTTTTTCTTCAAGTTTTCAATGTTATTTCGTGTCACACTGTCTGGCAAACTCACGGGTGAGTTGCTATCTGACAAGATCCCGCTGACTTTTGTTTGAGCCAGAATACCGTTATCCACATCATGATTTGAAACTTCAGCTATCAGAGCGTTTCCACTAGGCAGATTCTTGTTGACATAATTTGGGTCGTCGGCGTTGTTTACGTCTCTGCCAACATCAGCTGTTTCGTCTCGTGGATGTGACTTTGGGGCGAAAAATTCTTCGAATAAATTTGTGGCTCCGTTTTCTAAATCTGCCATTCTATTACTACTTTATGCCGTTTGTATACACTTCATTTTTGGAAACAATCCCACAAAGTGAAAGGAATCAAAATAATAGTTTCGCACGACACAAGTATTAGCTCCGATTGATGGCTGCCATTATACGCCTGCGTCAAATGACTTCCTGTTGATGGGCCCTGTCGAGAATACTGATTGGTTACTTTAATTGGATGGACCAATAATAGATCCTCTCTTGGCAAGCCCTTTGGCGGCCATTTCAACCAAAACTCAAACAAACCGTTTACTTCCTTCCTAGAATTCTTAACCATCACTTCAGTTTCTCAGCACAGGGTAAGACAACTGATTGTTTTGTTCAGAATCATGTTATGTGGCACGTGAAATGATTTGAAATTGAAGCTAAAAATAGAGCTCCAGATTCTAGATCTGTCTAGAGATAAAATTATCCTACTCCAGTCTGCCTGTTGATCATTAGGCCTAGCCGCTAGTGTTAGATCTAGAATCTAGATCTAGATTCTAGATTCTAGATCTGATTGCACAGAAGATGAGGAACGAGAACACCCGGAAGATCCTGATAGGAGCCAAGGGCACTTATGAATGGGGTCGATCTAGTCTAGACCTAGACTCTAGACGCTAGTTTTTATTTCAACGTCTTTTAAGTAAGCCTATTTTTATATCAAGAGAAAGCAGTCAAAGTGCAGTTCAGACCAGGAATTCAGGCCTCCAGATTGTGGTGGGCATTTTCATTAATTACTTAGAGTGTATCTAGATCTAGATTGGGAGGAGTACCTTACTCGAGCGCCACTTTTTGATAAAAAACCCTATAGATCTAGAATCTAGATCTAGATCTATATTTTTTCGGTACTTATTAATTTTGTTAGTTTATCCAATTGTCATTGGAAAAAAAAGCAATGATTGATATGTAACAACGTGAGGGTCTAGTCAGTTTGTATCATCGAGGCCGTAGGCCGATGTTCGTCCGGGCAGTAGTCAGATTGACATATCAGGGAAAGCCGCCGGGGTAGCTATATACTGGCGCTCGAGTACAGAACTCCTCCCTCTAGATTACTACAGATGATTTTTTCAAAGGGATAGGGCTGCGTTTAGTAATCAAAGTAATTGATATGAAGAAATCAAAATGCCTGACACTATTTGGAGGGCTAATCTGCACTTTTCTTCTTCTTCTTCTTCTTCTTTTATAGTTGGTTCGTCTATAAGACGATTCCCCAACTGCACTATAGTATATGCGACTCAACGTCGCTCCTCTGAGGCTAAAAGCAGGGTAAAACCTTACATAGATCTAGATCTAGATGTTAAGAGCATTTAAAAATCGCTGTGGCTATTCTTACGGCAGCCTACCAACTTACCTAGGCTATATTAGTCCATTGTCAGATTGATATGTAACGACGTGAGGGTCTAGTCAGTTTGTATCATCGAGGCCGTAGGCCGATGTTCTTCTGGGCAGTAGTCAGACTGACATATCAGGGTGAGCCGCCGGGGTAGCTATGTATTGTTTTCACTCGGACTATAGAATGCATTCGGAAGTCCTTCTTAGAGTTAACGAGTGAAAACAATACATAGCTACCCCGGCGGCTCACCCTGATATGTCAATCTGACTACTGCCCAGACGAACATCGGCCTACGGCCTCGATGATACAAACTGACTAGACCCTCACGTCGTTACATATCAATCTGACAATGGACTAACAGTTGGTAGGCTGCCGTAAGAATAGCCACAGCGTTTAAAAATATGGAAGGTTTTCCGCCCGTCCGCGCCAGTCAAGAAAACACAACTACCCCAGCCCCTTTTCGCCTGATTAGTCAATCTGACTACCGCCCATTGATACAAACTGACTAGACCCTCACGCCCCCAGGTCCATCTGACCATTCCACTGCAGGTTGTTTAAGCTTGTATCTTAATCATATTATGTTTGTTAACTTTTTGGTAAGTGGCACGGACGGGGGGAAGACCTCCCAAAAATATATTAGTTGTATAAAGTCTTTTGTATATAATAACTCTGGTATAAATATCTCTTGGTTTCCAGATTGTGCACAGAAATACAACCCGCACTTTAGTTACAATGGTAGCTGCAACGGATAATAATGTTCTTTAATTCATTGTCGAAAGTCGTTGCAGACGATCGTGTTTGGACTTCTGGCGGGATGTTGTTCCACATCCTGATGACATTAGTGTAAAAAGAATAAAGATGGCTGTTAACCCGTGAGCTTGGGATGTTATATTTTATATTATTCCTTCTGTTGCCTCTGGTATTAATGGTGAGGTGGTTCAGTGGGATATGGATATTCCTTCCCTGCCTTTATAAAATATTTTTACTTTGTTTTTTGCTCTCCTCTCTTCTAATGGTGTCCACTCGAGGTCTCTCATCATTTTATTTACACTTTTACCGAGAAAGGTACATCTAGGTCTAGATTATTCTAGATCTAGATCTGGGAGAGGAAGACAAAACAAATGCATAGGCCTAGTTTACATGTATTATTTCCCATACAGTTTTTGCTGGATCTGGTCTGTGATTTAGATCTATCATAATGACAAAAGGGAAGATGCACACATGCTTCAAGCAAACTTCGGTACTACTACTAGCAGATAAATGCGGTCCCGGCCCCCCGTTTGGCATTTTAGCTGCGTGTGGGCGGAATCGATTCCGTGTATCAGTGTATTCACCGCTGCTTATCGATTCGGAATACAGTATTCGAATCCGCCCAGACGCAGGGACCGCATTTCACTTCTAGAGCCCAAACTTCAAACCAATAGATCCATGTGGTAATGTTTTTCTTTTTCTTGTGACCAGGCTCCCAGGAAACTGCTGAAACAGCATTATTTGAGGATTGGGTTATTGATTGGCCGAACCATGCCCCGTGGAGCAGCAGCCGGCTGTAAGTTTGCAAACTGTGCACTCTGATTATCATTGAAATATCAAACACATTGAATGTTTTAATTCTTGTTAGTGTTACAGCAGTATCATCTACTAGATCTATTCATGTGATAATGATTAAGTTCATGTGACTGCTCAACTTGACTGATGTAAAATGACATCAAAAACGGTTTCTGCAAATTAAGAAAAAGTTTATAATTTGACCAACAACAAACAAATGCAGAGCTAAACCTGCCTACAATGGCAGAATCTATACTATAGGCCTATATATTTGTGGACTTGAAATTTTTCGTTGCAAAAGGCTTCTGAACCACTCAACACTCAGACTTCAAATTTTATATGGTGCATCAGAATGGATGTAAGAGGGCACAGTTTTTAATAGAAGTCTCAAATCGGTGTTGTTTTTTTTATTGGAAATTTATTGTTTCGCCATGATTTAGATCTATTTCGAGTCATGGTTCGCCATTTTAAGGTTTCGTTATCACTTCCTGCGATGTGTTCACTATCAAATACACTAACCCGTGCGCAAATCATCCTGTTGTACGGGATGCGCAGTGTGTCAACTCTCAAAGGCAGAGCAGTAAGAACAAACGAAGAAAAATAAAATAAACAAATAGAAACAGGCCATATATGAAGCAGGTCCATAATAACCACCCAGAATTGAAACCAATATTCAAACCGATTTATCCCGGGCGGGGCCGGGGACCTCAGCTAGTTCACGTTAATTGCTCAGGAAAAACGAAAATTATTTCAGGAACATCAGTATATGATATCCAGTTATTTATGAGTGTCTCTGGGGAAAAAAAAATAGTGAACATTATCAGTAAAAGTGCAAAACTTGGTATATATAGATCTCTTTATTAACTATTTTAAAAGTTCACCTTACTAGTAGGAACCTGGCAATTTGTTTTGAAAGTCATACACTTACTGATTTTTAAGCACAGTGATGAATAATAGTTAAAGAATATACTGAAAATCATAATATTCATTTCTTAATTTTATATACAGTCCAATCCACTTATCTCGACATTCTGGGTAACTCGACACATTTTTTAAGCCCCAACCTGTTCCTTCTTTAATGCTACTAAATATTTCCTCATAACTTGAGGTGTTATTCCATTCTTTCCTCTTATATCGACGCATAGGGGGTGTGCGGACACAGAGGATGACCCTTGGCTTCAGTAACGGGAGTGTGGAGTGCCTTCCATATGCGTACGGCAGTAAAAGTAGAGAGTACTACAGACTGAGTAATTTTTTTCCCCCATAAAACATTCGTGCGCCGTTGATACTAGGCCTTGATATAGATTTCTCGGTTAAGTGCCGTACTGTGTGTATAATTATCGGTATCATCACTTCTTCCGAAGAAACAGGTCGAGGTTAAAAAAAAAAAGGAAAGCACTGCGCATTTGATAGCTACAGCATTTCTCCGATACTGGCAAATCTTTGCCACGCAACTGCTCCGCACAACAGTGATATTGGAGGAACTGGTGACAATATGCCGATAATTAAAAGAAAAAGGTACTGCGTTATTTATTAGACACCCATTACGGTGAAGTTTGACACACACACACACTTTTTTTTTTCTCTTCCACCACTAATCTAGTGGTAGTATTTCGACTTTCTCTTTACTCGACACAAGTCCAATGGTCCCATTGATGTCGAGAAATTAGGATTGCACTGTAGATCTAGAGATTGGCCGCATTGGGTTTTCATTGGCTTGCATGGTATTGTCTTTGTCATTATTTTTTTTCCTCGGTGGGTACTGGTAATTCCATTTTTTGCTTAAAATATCTCGAAAGAGTGAACAACTTAATATTAGAATAAATTTAAAAGTTTATGGAACTACATACATGAAAAATCTTTTAATTTGCAAATATGTGGACCATAAATTGTGAGTATGTTGTTCACAGTTATTTAACAGAAACCAAAACAAACCATGATAAAGTATAACTTTTCTTCGCAGTGCCCAAAAAGGGACGACCTCCTGGCCCGAAAGCTCACAAGCTTCCTGAAGAGTTTCCCAGTGGGCTGGTGTTGCAAGATTTTTGCAAAAAACAGTGGCAGTTGGGATCAGTAATTGGTCAGGGTGGATTTGGCCTCATATACCTAGGTAATATTAGATTTTAAAGTTATTTATCTTGTATTGTTTAATTAATTACTAAACTTTTAATTATTTGTATGCAATCACATGCCTGAACTTGAAATTGCAGATATTTTCATCTGATGGCAAGTTTCTTTATCTGACACTGTTAAATATGGAGAGAAAATGGCTATTATATATTAGGAAGAAGTCTTTGTCTTATCATGCAAAGCCACACATTGGACTAAACAAGGAAGAAAATTATACATTAAATACATTCAGCTTTTCTGTGGGGTTTGAATTTGTCCAACAGTGTGCAGAACTACGTCCAGATTCTGAAGTCTAAGAAACTCTGAGCATGGAAGGGCCCCCAAGACCTTTTTCAATCCACTCAGAACATATGGATGTGAAAGGACCATTTTATGTACTTTCAGTCACATTTTTGGGTTGCACAAGACTGAAATAAAATGCTGTATAGTGTAAGCGGGAATGGGGATAAAAGATCAAATACTATGTCGAGTGAAGAACATTGTAGGAAAATCTAATGTGACACTTTCATAGAAGGAGACTGAAGTTGAGCAATTCTAAATTTTTTTAAGACTGTCATGGAAAAGGAAAATGAGTCTCAGCCTGTGATAATGGAACTGCCTGAAAATTAGAGATTATTGCTGATTGGTTTTGTTTGATATTTTGATGCAGGTATGATCCTTCCAATGTACGTGCTGTTGAAGTTGATGGAAGTAGGCGCGTGTGATAAGTCCATCTTTTTTATGGCCATGTCATTAGTATTTTTCACTCTTTCTTCTTTTATTTCACTTCGGTATTTTGAGGTAAGGGTTCAGTTCCCTTTCACAGAAATTTTAAGAAAACTTTTGTTCTGTTATAATTGGCCCAGGTTTCTCAAAGACTTCTATTTCTAAATGTAATCTTTTAGGATATAGTCGGCTGATTCATCTTCATTGAGTGACGTACAATTTTACAGTATGAAGTTTCATTTTCGTTGTATTGAAACTGTCATGTGTTGGACATGTATTGGGCTGCAAGAAGATGCTTCAAGGAACCGCTAGACTTTAATGATATGCATACACAAATTAGTGTTGGATGATGTGCCAAAGGTGGACTGTTCAAAATGTCAGCTATTAAAATCATTAGCATAAAAGAGCATCAGTTGGTTACAGAGCAAAGTGTTAATCAGAGCTGACTTGTGCCACCATAGACATGAGAAACTGTGTTTCATTTCAGTGGGTGCTGCTAAAAATTCATTTTATCAACACTTCTTGAATTTCATTGGTAGAGCCACTATTTTTACGTTTTAGACATGCTAGGACATTATGAGTTTTGAGAAGCCTTGTCAGTTTTTGTATTTCACAATGTTGTTGTTTTTGCTTCTGCAGTTGAAGATCCTTTATCCAACACTTTAAAAATCCTTGAATCAGGTGAAAAGCGTACCCTGCAAATCTATATTAAGAGCATATTTAACGTTAAATAGAAATTAAATTTGAGAACTTGGTACTGTCCTTGTATCTCTGTATGGGCATGTCCTCAGAAAAATCTTTTTCAGTAGATCTACAACAGGATATCATACCTGCATCTAATTTCATGTGAATTTGTATTGCGTTCATTACTTTTCTATGAATTTTTAAAATTTTGTCATGGCGAATTTGAGGATATTACATATTCCATGTTTGTGTGGAATATTTTAATGTGTATGGATGCCAGTTACTTCTTGTCTAGATCCCTTTCATTAGGTCAGTTGATAGTGAGGTTTTGTTGTTTTTTTTCTCTGGTTGTTACATGCTGCTTTTTTTTTATATATAATAAAAAAGGTTAGATACAAATGTTTGAAAAACATTGAATAAGCACACTTCCAGATTTTACTTGAGACATATTGTCATGCATCAGATATGTTGAGCATATTAAAGTAAAGAATGAATACATTTATTTTATGGTTTTGGTGTTTTGTTGTTTTTTTTTCATCCACAATCACATACTCGTATATTTATATATTATATATATTATATAAAAGGGGATGGCAATGTAAAACTTCATGTCTGACCCAGAAGCTGAGCTTTAGGAAATATCTGGCAACTTTCATGTTGTGAAACATTTGGCAAAATCTGTATGGTGCAAAAAATATTGCTGTTGGGCAGTCACAGAATGACCAAAACTCCTGAAGGTTTTTGTTTTATTTATTTATTTCAGTTTAACTACTCATTTCTTTCCTGTTCTTCCAGCCTCAGAAGATGCTACTAAATCAGTAAACCAGAAAACAGCTGACCATGTGATAAAAATCGTAAGTGGAAATATTTAAATGATCATAACAGTAACAACATATAATTCAAGGATAACGACATAATCTGCTGGTCTAATGAAATCAGTGAGTCTGCAACCTGTATACATTTCTAGGAATAGCTTGGGTGAAATTGAAACTCCCTGGAATTCCTGAAACATGGTGGCATGAGATAGGGGAGAAAACCTACCTTGAGTCTAATTTACACTACAAGTTGTACAACTGTTTTACACAAAATTATGCCATTGGGTAGTTACTTTTGGGGATTTTCCAAATTTTTACTAAAAGGTCACTTACATGCCTGCTACTATGTTGATTTGGTGGAGATGATGATCTGATGATTTTTTCCATCCTGTCTATGTAAGATTGTTTCTTGGATGAAATTTTCCTATGAAGATTTTTAGTGCAAAGAAATTTGGACAGTTCATGTGATTAAAGTGCAATACATTGAACATATATTTGCTCATTCAGAACTGCTGGTTAATTATATATTTGCAGGAACCTAAAGACAATGGCCCGCTGTATTGTGAAATGCATTTCTACCAAAGAGCAGCAAAACTGTCATCCAGTATGTATTGTTTGAGGATGTTGAGTTACACTAGAAATTACTAAAATAGTCATGTGAGGGATAGATAAATTTGATCATTCTTTGGTTAGACCAGGCAAATATTGTCTGCCTTTGCACTGTAAATTATGCAGACAGTTAATTTTCTGTGATTATAAATTTATTGAGTTTAATTCAATTCTTCTTTTTTTGTCTGTGTGTGGTGCCTTCACCCCAGCCCCATTTTGTTTTATTTCAGTGATGATGTCGGTTATTGACACCGCCAAGGTTGAATGTGAAATTCTGTTGAATTTTGCGTTTTCCAAATTCCAGTTCAATCTTCATCTTTAGACACCAATAGACATGGCTATGATGACTTACACTATGAATTTTGTGTTTTCCAGTTCAATCCTTCATTTTAGGCATGACTTACATCATGAATTTTGTGTATTGCAGTTCAGACTTTCATCTCCAAACATCGCCTACCCTACCTGGGTATCCCACCCTTCACTGGCGCAGGACTCCATCAATACAATTCAAAAGAGTACCGATTCTTAGTATTGCCACGATTTAGCACAGATTTACAGAAACTGTTTGTGGAAAATGGCAAAAAATTTCCACCACATGTAGTCTTTGCCATTGGTCTTCGTATGGTAAGTCTGATGCTGTCCGAGGACCCTAGAAATCACACTGATGTCATACATAATTGTGAAAGAGGTACTCAGAATTCTCTTAGCTCATTCACATTCCTCCAAAGGTCTCATTTTTAAAATTTTTTTTTTCCTGTTCAGGAAATTATAAACCTAAGTTAATTCAGTGAAATATAGTTATGCAGGAATTCTGATCCATAACTGAATCTGGATAAATTTTGTCTCAATCCCAGTATTGCAGCATGTGTTGCCTGAAATTGACAATCCATGAAGTCTATGAATTTTTTCATGCCAAGTTTATGTTTTACTTGCACCTTCATTGTGGATAATGTTTTGTCTGTCTGTTCTTTCCAGATTGATGCCCTTCAGTTTTTGCATGAGAATGAGTTTGTCCATGCAGATATAAAAGCCTCCAACATTCTATTAGGGTATGCAAAGGGAAACCTTGTCACAAAAGAGGTAAATACTCAAATTAATGATAAAATTAATGTATTGGTGTTTAAGTGTCAAAACAAATTTTTGGAAACCTGCCTCCAAGTCAATAGAGTAAACTCTCTCCAAATAATGAGCTATGATACCACAGGACTAGTGAAATATCTCATATTAGCAATACCATACGGGCACAGACATTTTCAAGTAACTTTACACTACCACCTGAAAGAAAATGATGAAATATCATAAAAACCACAGAAAAACTGTGGGGTCGCAGCAGGGCTGTAAGCAAAGTCAAAATTGGGCAAAAAGAAAAAGTTGTATGTTGCGAAATCACAGTTTGCTTTGTATCGTTTGGGTTTTATTTCTCAGGCAGGACTTCTCAACATACAACTTTTTCTTTTTGCCCAATTTTGACTTGACGCACCTAAAAGAAAAGGCCAGTTTAGGAAACTGTTGTAGCCACAGATGCAGCATGTGTTTGTCCAAACTCCTGGTGCAGCCCAGCATACTGTGGCATACCTTGGACAGGGAGTCACAGCATAATTTCCTGTATGCACTGAGGAGAGGGTTGTGTTGTTGTTTTTTATCCTTTCAATCACAACTAAAAGGATTGTGAATATAAGAAGCATTAGGTAGAGCATTATATGCAGCACACTGTCAGTCTAAAGGTTAAAAACCAACAGCCATTAACTTGTGTTTGTTTGATATGTTGCACTGTATTCAATATTTGCCGAACACATGAAAAAATTGCCCTTGTTTCACATCTCTTGACATAGTGTCTGAGACAAGAGAGTCTTTGCCAGGTTGGATTGAATTTTGCTGCAATTCTTACAGCCCTTTGCTTTTGTTTACAAAGAAGTCTTTAATATGATAGAAGATACCTATTGATTTTACTTCAGATCTACCTGGTAGACTATGGCTTGGCATACAGATACTTGGTAGACGGAGAGCACAAAGAGTATAAAGAAGATCCTAAAAGGGCCCATGATGGCACAATAGAATTTACCAGCAGAGACGCCCACAAAGGAGTTGGTAAGGGAGTGAGATTAATATTGTTGGCAAGCTAAAATCAGTGAGGCATTGAAGGCTGCAGAGCTCAGAACAGGGATGTACGTTTGCTGAATTTCATCAGTTGGCCAATTTTTTTAGCCCTATATGTGAATGTTGATGAGTGTGTCGATCTGGTTCCCTAGTTTTCCTGCGTTTTACTAACAGGCCACTCTGGTAATCACATATATGTGGTGATATGGGAAAAGCACTGAATTATCATCGCAAATTTCACTTCGTTAGTTTTTTGTGGTTTCAGAAACTAGATCTCTTTCTGAGTACTGTGGTTTTTTAAATTTTTTATTTAATTTATCTTGTCTATTTTTTATTTTTTTTTAATAAATTTTTTAAGATGCCAGGTCACGGAACATAAAAACTGAGAAAACAGACTTTAAAGATTGTGCAAACTATTTATTTTGTTAAAACAGCAAAAAATCAACAATACATAACAATTTGGTACACAAACATGAAGCAAAAGTTACTATCTAATAGTCGGCAATAACATCAAGTAGGCCATTTCTATCGGTTGTATTTAGGTTTTGATTGAGAAGACCGGCAGTGAACAATTCTTCTCTCTCTCCAGTCGCCATTTTGAAGAATGTAAACAAATGAAAAGTAGTGACTAGAATAAAGTCTTTTTTAAAAAATAATTTCCAACTTTAGTAGAGTACTTCATTGATTTATTTTTGGATTTAAAAAGAATAATTTTTACTAAAATTATACCTTTGATATTCAATAATAATGATTTGTTGACGAAAATTGAACAAAACTTTCGATATTTTTTTTTTTTTAAGCGGAAGTAGATCTTCCACCTTCGGTTTTTGAATGCGCAATGAATCAGTGTTTACTGTATTCATGTGCACATGTGCCAGGTATGATGGCGGTGAAATTTCCGACAGATTGATGTGCAACATGTCGATTTGTGTGGGTTCTTTTCATTGCAAAATTGTGGTGCAATGTCCGCACGTCAAATCAGAAATCCAGATTATCAATAGGCCTCGGAAATCTTCAAATTAAACACATTTATAGTTAATGTTGCAAGTTGATATTTTCCAGATCATTAGATAAATGGCTTAAAACAGAAAACAACCAATATCTCAGAATCGACCTCCAACCCAAAAATCAACTTATTTTGCCTATAATCTCTGCAAGCTGAATTGCCACAATTCCGCGCTTTTCCCAAAGTACCACACATATACTCAACATACATGTACGTAAGTTTCATCTTATTCAAAGACATTTCCTTGGCTAATTTATTTTATGTTCTGTGCATTCAATGTTATCCACTGATCTTAAATGCTTGGAACAGATATTTGTAGGGGCAGTAAATTAGATATTTTGTCATGCTCAGCAGTGATAGACTTTGATACCAACTGTGTATCTATCTTTCAGTCCCATCCAGAAGAGGAGATCTAGAAATTCTAGGTTACTGTATGCTCCAGTGGCTATCTGGTCAGTTGCCATGGGAACGACACCTGTCGGATCCAAATCTTGTAGCACACAGCAAAGAAAGGTACTGTCATCACACTACAATCTGGTTATTCCTTATTTAATTGAGAATTTTGTCTTCAGAGTAACAGTTTAAGTGCTGTAGTCTGTAACAGTATCAATTAATGTGCCCTTGTATTTCATTGAGTTGCTCCTTAACCCACCCATATCTTTGTGTGATACTTTTTGTGTGACTTAAGATTTGCTTTCACATGACTATGTTTATGATCACAGCAGCATATGTGTTCAAATTGGAACCAAATTTGCAAAATTTGTCACTTTTGGTGATAATTAGGTAAAAAATGTACTAAACAACAAACTTGACTGCACTTGAATTTGTTTTGGTGAGAATGTCAAATACATGGTGTTCAGTTCTACTTATTGTGCAACACTGGGTAGATTTGCACACCTTGATGCATTCTGTAGATATTAAAATCCTGCTCCATGGATGTGATTTCCCGGAGCTCATTTGTGAGATTGACAAGAAATACAGTACACATGTTCAAACAAAGCATAGGCAGGGAAATGACTGATACGAGCATTTTTTAAAACTAATAAGAGAGATACACAGTGGATACTCAAAGCCCACACAGATTCAGAAAAAACTATTTCCCCCATGTGAAGAGCATCACAGGCCTGCATGCGAAATGTCCAGGCAAGATAACAACAGTTCCATGAAATCAGATAGCACAAGAATGTTTAGATTATAGATTGTACAGTTTGTCATAACCACCAGTAGTTGAATGAAAGGGTTTTAGTTAAAGCTTATTGTAACAAAAAGTACCAGCTGATGATGTATGGTCTAGTATGGGATGGTTCTTCACTTTTCTTGTCTTTCTGTTCTTCTTGTCTCCATGGAGTGTACAAAATTCAGAATCAGTAATCTTGTACTTATAGGAAGTGAAACCTGTTCCCTTTCATGGCTGCCATGTTTGTTCAAGCACAATCTGAAGATTGTAATCCATTGAATGCCATTATTTGTTTTTTAATAGATTCTTTGTAATCTACAGTTGCACATTTTAGTAGTTTTGTGTGGTCAAACATTTTGGTACTAGACATGCCAGTGTAAGAAAAACTGCAAATGAACCTTTCATCCTGTGTTACTGAAGCTTCTGTTCTCTTGAGAGCATCACTGTTCTTGGTTTGCATACTGATTCTAATTTTGTTGTGAGTAGATAATTTATGAGTTATTTGCTAACATTAGACACACCCAAAGTTTCCTTGGTTTTGGTTGTTATGTTGTTTGGGTTTTTTTTTTGTTGCTTTGCTGCCTGTCTAGTGGGGTTGGTACTGTATTTGGTTTGCCTAATTTTATGAACATTCTTCTCCTTCTCCTCAACTTCCATATCTGAACATTTGGTTTCTCACCTGGTCAGGTTGATGAGCAATGTGTCAGCCGAGGTTCCTGAATGCCTAGACAAACTACAACCTTACTGTATAGGTATGGTGTCAGAATTAGAAGTTGTAATCTGAACATATTTATATATAGATTGTGAAACCAAATGTATGCCAAGGATTTATAATAAGGTTAAAAATGAGAGGAGTTCGTGTATGGAGAGATGGTTGTGAATAGCAAGAGCTGTCTTGATAACTGGCTGGATGAAAAAGAGCAGGCTCAGATATAGGGAATCAGGGTATTAAACAAGAAATTGTTCACACATTGAAGTGCAAAACAAGGATTGAAATTAACACCTCTTATGTGGGGGGCAGCTGTTATTTCCTTTATGCTGGAAGGGGTGGATTGCCCTCAATTTTTTTTTCCCCAGCTAACATGAATTGTAGGCCAAAAATTGAATATAGGCTGTGTATTTACTGAAACTCAAATTGGTCACGGGAAAAATGCTTTTGAAGGTTTCAGAACATCCAAGTTTTATCATGGGCATTCACCACTTTAATGGTCATACACCCATACAATACAGGGCAGGAAAGGGGTCTGAAGCTTGCTATAAATGGGGGAGGGGGGGGGGGTGCGCTCTTCAAGATGAAATGACAGTATGATCGAAAGATCCAATAAGAATTGTCTATAACATGTAGATTCTGTCAGTGATAGAAAAATTAGGAACTTCTTTCATAGTTTATGTAATGGTTACCAATGCAATGTGCGTTTTTTCTCACCTCAAAACAGAGAGCATGAAGAAATATCTCAATGAAGTCAACAAGCTGAATTACGGCTCCATGCCCAAGTACAATCAGTTGAGGGTCATTCTGAAAGCTGGTCTCTCAAAAGCTGGTGAAAAAGATGAATGGAAAGTTGACTTTACAGACAAGACAAAGGTAGGGAGAAATTCTGTGCCGATGGGTGGCAATTCACCATATGCACCCTGTGGGGAAAGTGATGAGGAAAGTCTGAGTGGCGTCCTCGCAGATTCATCTGTGGATGGGTTACCATCCCCTGATTCTAATGAGCTTCACTTGAGAGCGCTATATAACAGAGATATCTTGTATGTGTCTTGTATTGAAGGCAACTTTATCACACATGTGCTGGAGTTTGTCTTAGTTTTACTGGTCCTGGTCTCATCCATCTGGGCTAGCACTTTGCTCCTGAATCAAGGAAATACATTACCACCTGGTACCATCAACGAGAAATTTGAAAAGACTACTTTGCAGTGAGATTTCTAAGTAGACTGAATTCATATGCTGCACAGCGCCACTAATTTGTGCATTTTGCCAGAGCATTCTGATATAAAAGAAAGAAGCCGACAGTGTTACCGTATATTTCTAAAGACAACTCATCATGAAGAAGGGCCAGAAAATCCCAGTGCATATTTTATTGAACACTGCAAACACATCATTTGCCATTCTTTCCAAATGTGTTTTGGCAGTGCAGGTCAGTTTTTGATTGAAATCAGCAGTATAAGCTGGGGGCCTTTTGTATGGCAGCTGGAATGCTTCCTCACTTCAAAAGATCAAATTTTCATTGATATGTGTTCTGCAAAAGCTTTCATGGCTACCATATTTCTGGCTTCACAAGTCCCAAGCTCTTCTGGTGTCATGAATCAAAACATATCTCTAGACCAATGGTTCTCAACCTTTGTCAGCAACTATGCTGCATCCCCATTGCAACTGGAACATGCCCCTGTTGAGATCCACTGATCTAGAACATGATTTAGGAACTTCATTTAAAGATACTTCCGGAGAAAAATAAAAAAACATACTTCTTTGTCTTCGTAAAGCGTTTTGTGAAGCACAGCAGCAAAACTGTGTCAAATAATGGTAAAAAGTAGCAAAATGGGCACACTGGTGTTGTAGTAGCTGTGGAGCAGCCTGCCCACATTGCAGTTTCCAGTTTGGTCAGACAAATTTCAGCTTTCACTCCTCAATCCTAGGCAGCAGCATCCTACATGCTTGAACTTGAAGAACTCGTGACGTTCACCAGATCAGCATAGCAGTGAGTTTGGTGACTGATACATTTATGTCTTGCAGCTGTTACAGTTCAACATTCTGGTGTACAGATACTGTTTGAAGTGGTCACTGGTCATAGCTTGCAGTTCAAAATATCAGCTAGCGCACATAACACTAGGAACTCCAGTGATAATGAATACCAGATCTTGGATTGTCATACAACAGCTCTTATCAAAATATAAGAAGTGTATTCAGATCATTGTAAATTTAATGCCTAGACCAACTGCTTTTATCAGCATTTTCAGTAAGTTTGTGTTTCTTTATTTTACTTTGACCAGAAGGTTACAGTTGGAGATTTACATTGTCGGCACTCCATACAGTTTTGATTCCAGATAATGTTACTTTAAGTGCAGTTAGTAGTTATACCCATCATTCATGCCATCTTGAGAGAGTTACAAATGGAAGACAATTGGGTCAGAAACAAAGTTTAGCTGTTCCCACATAACTGGATTGTATATAGGTCATCATTTTAGGCATGCTTTCAAATCTGTGCAGAACATTTTCAAGATGGCATAATTTAAGAAAATAGAAATTCATTGCTCTGCATTAAATATTTATTATACACTGTATCTGGTTTTATGGGTGGAATTCAGAAATTTTGGACTTAAAAATTCATACTGTTGCATGGATAACATCTTTTAATCATCCCTCACTAGTGGACAGAACGGTTTCTATGCAAAATTCAAAAGCTGGATTTGCGGACTTGTATATACAGTATATATTGGGGGGGGGGGGGGGGGGCTGGGCCATATAGTTAAGTGTACATATACTGTCGAACATTTAATTTCTCAGTAATGTTTACTTTAGACCTTGTCAAAATTCTTAAACCATGTTCACAAGTTTGAATTTAAATGTTCCAGGAATGATGTAAAACAGATCAAACTAGACACAGTATGTCAGATAATCCTAATGTCCAAAAAGCCTACAATGAACAGCTCTGATTCATTTTGTAAGAAATTGAATGGTAGCATCCCCTTTTCAACATTACTAGAGAAATTCAGGACATTGTTGCGTGAATGCAAAGAAAAAGTCATGAATTTCATTCCTTAGCCAGGTCTTTATAAAGAACAACTGTCACCACTACGCTAACATAATAGCCTGTCTCATTTTTCATAGTTCTGAGAAAAGTGCCTAAAACTGTGATATCATGTGGAAATATTTATGTTCTGGTGTCCACTATAGCATTTCCCAGGGACAGATTGGCATGTCTGTTTTTGATCCACTTGATGACAGTTTTGGGTTTGCACCAGAAGAATATGAATGGTCATGCAATTTTGGCTAAAGTTTGATTTAAGCCATTAAGTTAGCATAGTGTGACTGTGAGGAAATGTTCAACTTTGAAAAAGAACTGAGGGACAATTTTTTGTATCATAATCAATGATTGTCTCTTGGCTCAGCTGCTTAGGTGTTTGAAAAAACGCAAGCAGGATTTAAAACCCAGTGGATTCTTTTAATTACAGGGATGTAAATTTGCCAATTTTCATCAGTTGTCTAATTTTTTGGCCTTTGTATTCCAAGTATCTTTGTTCCAGTGTATGTTGATCTGGCACAATGCAGCCGTGTTACCCAATAATAACATGTATGGGTAGTTTCTGTGCTGGATTTTCCTACTGGTTACTGAAAGGCCATTTACATTCCAGTAATTAACAGTGTCAGCAGCACCTTGTAAAACATTTTTAGGAATGAATCACATAGGGCAGCTACCAAAACATTGCAGTGATAGTGAATTTGTAGACATTCATCAGATTACATTAATGTCCTCCCAAGCTTACTGACATTCAGCCACCCACATTACATCTCCATGTGTAAACAAAGTTTACCATTATTCAATCTCCAGCGACATGTACTCATTACCCTTGGTGGTATTCCTGCTTCAAGATTATTTTTTTCTTCTACTTCAAGATTATTTTTTTCTTCTACTTCAAGATTATTTTTTTCTTTAGCATTTCAACATCCCAAATCTTGCATTAGAGTAAGGATATCTCAGGAATTACCAGTTTCAGTGTCAGACCTTTCCATGACTACTATTCTGTGATTACCGTAATAAGTAATCATTACATTTTTTGCTGCCCAGCCCTTTGTGTGTCCCACATGTAGTCCATGGCCCATCAGTCAGGGATAAGGAAAACATTGTCATTTGTAGCCCTATTTCATTATACACATTCAGGTCACATAAATTGCATCATGACTGCAGAATGCAGGGCCATTTGTAGCAGCCTAGAAACTGGTAGATGTTTATCTCCTAAAATCTCTTACTTTTTCTCTTAGACACTCCTAAAATTTCAACCCGCTACTGTTTCTTCCATGCACCTCTTGTAAAAATACTGACATTGGAGGGAAAGGGGGCGTTCTTTGCTTGTTTGGTTTTTTCATTGGAAATTTGGAAATTTTGTTCCCACATAATGAAATAACAAGGGAATGGAAAAGTGAAAGAACAGCAATAGGACAGCAGGCAACCCGGTAACATGTGCTTCCACTAGCCCTAGTAGCTCAATAGTTTGTTTGATGTAACAGTTTTAGAGAATGCAATTTGGGACAATAACTCTGCCAAATATTTCCAATCCTCCTAAATTTTTTTTGTTTTAATTTCCTAGAAGACCTCCTGGAATGTCCCAGAAATATTAGTTTTATGAGTGCTCTGAGCCCTGGTAGAATTAAATCTATACCATCTTGAAGAAAAAATGGGTTTTTATATATTCAGTCTTACTCAAGTTGCTGTGATCAGATATTTTAGAGGTTAGTGTCCAGAATCACATCACAGTGAGCATTTAAAAACAAGCTTATACATGGGTGACTTAGCATCCAAGGTTCATTATAATATGGTACAATAATTTTATCTGTGTTGAAAATTGTTATTGAGATGTACATGTATCAGATCCTTTACTCGCTATTACTTATAATATTGACTTTGCACAACTCCAATGACTCCAAGTTTAGTAATCTTTATTTTGATCTCTATACCTTATCCTGCAAGTGAGTTAACAAAATCGGTAAAATTGCAGTAGAAGTTAGACCAGACGAACCTGCCGTATTTCTGTCACTTAATAAGAGAAGGAGTAAAGAAATAAACTCTTGAAGAAACCAAAAAGAACTTTTCTTGGTGAAATCATTGCATTTCAGTTTCTTTCATGGGTTAGTTTTCGTTTCCTTTTCATTGATAAGGCATGGGTTGTTGACCTTTCCAAACATTTCAATTGATCAAACAAATTAAATTTATTTCTTTTATTTTATATCTGGTTGCCATGAATTTTTAATTAATCAGGACGTGAGTTTATTAAATATTTTATTTCTTTGTCTTTGATTGGCAGGCTGGAATTCCATTTTATTGTTCTTGTAATGATTTTTTGTCAAAGGATTCAGATTTCTGGCTCTTTCGTGTTATGCTTGCAATATAATATTTTATTGACCATCATAATGGTGGTTAAAATTTGTATTGATTAACATACTATTACTAGTAGGCTTATCATTTTTATTAGAGGGTGTCAAAAGAAGACAGTCGTGTACAATAGATACTTTAGCTTGTTTTCTTCAGTAGCGAACAGACATCAAAATTCATATTATGAATATAACATAAGAAATGACCAAAGAAACTGCGAGAAAGATGAGCTAATGCATCAGTTATTAGTTAAGATTAAACTCAATCCCACATGCTTTTACCGTTTATGCCAGATTGTAATTTTGGCCCAAACATAATCAGAAATTGCACCACACAAGATGTTTTAATTACACAGGTAAACTGGGCAAAGATGAAGCCACTAATACATAAATGAACCACATTGGATGGGATGGAATATAGGTGAATGAAGCTCACAATTTGAATGTTAGTTGGTTCCCACAATTTTACCATGTTTCATTGATGAGCAAATACATGGATTCTTATTATTTATAGTGGTCTAAAGTGTGTAATATGGATGCAATAACTTGTTAATTGGTTCACCAGTTCTTTCTGCAGGGATTGAACCTGTTCCAACAATATTGGAATTCTATTTTTTGATTAGGAGAAAATGTGTCATTTTTAAAAAATTTTTTTTGCTTCACATCAATAAACTTAATTCTTTTTTTTTTTTTTTTTTTTTTCAGATTCAAATTTAGACTAAGAATGCCTGAAGTGGCTTGATTTTGCATGATTTGTATAATATTCATTTTCATCCAGGGCTTGCTTTGCCCTCCCCCCTGCCAGGACACTGTCCATGGCACTGAGGGGGCTGGAGGGATTGTCTTCCTTCTGACCTCTTAAAAAAAATTCCGCAATTTTGTTGTTGTCTGTTCCATCCTTGTCTCTGGTCCAACTGGGTCGTTCATTTTCTTATTTACCTGACGGAGATATAGGCCTATTGTTTATGTGAACATCAGTAGTTGAGGGTTTCTACCGGCTCACTCGCCAGTGATACCTGTTCCGTAGTCATCATTACAGATGTTTTGGTATAACCAAATGTAAGAAGTAAGCATAAGTATTTCTTTTGTTGTGTTAACATAATGAAGAAAAGGGTTTTTGTTTCTCTGCTCATGCTGTTGAGGCACCAAACTTTGCAGCTGGATATGACTGTCAAACAAGTAATTTTTTTTCTCACTTATTGAAATTCTGTTTGATTTGCAGGGAATCAAGAGGAAAAGTACTGATGTACCATCACCAGCAAAAAGATCTAAGATTTCACCCAAGAAGACAACAGCCAAACCAAAACCTGCAAAAGAGACAGGAAAAGTGAGAAAAAAAGGCACAGCCTCCCCGAAAGCTGGCAAAGCACCAGCCAGATCACCCCCGAAAGCTGGCAAAGCACCAGCCAGATCACCCCCGAAAGCTGGCAAAGCACCAGTCAGATCACCCCTGAATACCAAATCACCATCTGCGAAGCCCAAGGTGAAGACATCTCCAAAACCTGTAGGAAATGGCGTAGGGAGAACAGCAAACTCAAAAGGGGCTAGATCTAGCCCAGCACAGCCAAAACCAACAAAGATTACACCACTTACACCTGCAGGTCAGTTGCCACTTAACTTTCATACAAGGGGGGGGGGGGGGGGGTGTTGTTTTTTAGTTCTTCTTAAAACTTATACGCCGTTGTTATAAGTGTGTATGCAGCCCAAGCATTTGGCACTAGGAGAGCATATGTATACGTACTATCTCTAACCCTGTCCTTATCCTCAACCCTAAATCTTGTGGAATCCCTAACCCTGCCCCCCCCCTGCCCTTTCAACCAAAAAAAAGAAGAGAAGGAAAACAAAAAGAAAATTTGAAAGAATAATTAATTCAGGCTGTTGTCCAGGAGCATTCAGGAGCAGCTCTCTAGCTCTGGAGTCACAAAAGGCTTTAAATACACACCCCTAGTGCAAAAAATTTGGGGGAATGTACGTACTTGTAACAACATCCAAACTTAAATTGACAGCTAAAGTTAGCCTCATAGAACTAAAAAAAATCCTGTCCCTCCATTGTCAGCTGTGCCAGTGTTTTCCATCCTCTGGACCCTAGAAGCAAAAATGGATTTTGCTGTGTGCATATCATGTTGATATTAGAATTCGGCCTCGTGGCTCTCTGCCTTTATGAGTACATTAGTGTTTTGTTGCATGCACCAATCATTGCTTATGCTGTGAATTATGTCTACTTATTGTCAACTTTCACTCGTTGCATCAGATTTGAGTGTAAACATTTTCAGAGTGCTTCCCTGCAACTGGACACCACATATGAAGTGGCTATGATGAATGAGGTAGCTCAGATAAAATAAAGCAGAGCTATGACAGCTGCATTTTTTTCTTTCTTTTTAGTTATAGTTCTGTCACTCTGGTTTTCTTTCATTGATTAATTCGCCTCAAGCAGTTCCTGAGTTTGGACAAAGGTTGCTGCAGTAGACAACGGTTAAACCGGAATCGGCATGACCACAGTTTTGTTTTTGGTTTAGAAAGAGTTCTGATTTAGCGATAGGAGGCTTGAAAAATGCCAGTTTCAAGAGAGGCAGCCCAAATGTCTCTTAAGTGCATGGGCAAGACAGACTCAATATGTCCCCGCTTGGTCCATGGTTTTGGCTGAGAATGCAGATGGGTGATTGTTCAGGCCTAGGGACACACGAAGCATGGATATGTGGGCGAATGTGGACTAACTCTCAGGCTAGTGAGACATGCATGTGGACTGGCGTTACCGAAATGCCGTCCCGCCGACCTTGTTACCGTATGTGATGACATGAAATACGCTGTCCAGGGTCACTGGTATTGTCTTTTTGATGTCATACATTTTACATGAAAGGTCACTTGCAGTGTGCCTAACATAACGTCTGCTGCCGTCTGATTTCCGACCAGCGAGGTTTTAGGCCTCTTTCCCTCTCCCCCTACCACGATAGTGCTGCTGCTCCCATGCAGGCCTTTATAATTTACCACCGGACAGAATGAAGCATCCTGTGCTTTTTTTTTTTTTTTTCCCAGGGCGGGGGGTTGTGTAGTGGGATGATACAGTGTCTCCACTCGACCTATGGCAAATCACACTGGAGTGGCCACTGAGTCCAATGGGTTTCTTTTCGGTTTAACAATAGACTTAGAGTTATTTTGGTTTAGCACAAGTTTGTTAACAAAGACAAAGAGGGAAAAAATGGGGATTCCAATGTTCTTTCGGTTGACCACTATTTTCATTTTAGCCATCTACAGTTAAACTGTTCACCACTATATCTGTTTTCTATCTGGGCTATCTGTGTGCACTGCTCATTTTATCATCTTGGTGCATTTGAGTATCAAAATTAGTTTTTTGTTGTCAGAGGGCTTTCATGTACATTTGCTTGGATATTTTTTAGCAGCATGAAGTTTTACTAGGCAAAGGAAGATTAATATACATACTGATTTCATAAATATACATTACTATCTGATGTTCTTTGTGTTCCTACTTATCAAAAGGGTACCTTCCAAAGTCATCAACCAAGCGGAGAGTGAGAAGAGTGAAAGCAGTGCAGAGTGATGTTTCCATACAGACTTCTCCAGGCTTGTCCAACAACAGATAGAAAGAGATAGAAGGCTTTCATGATCACAGTTGGAACAAATAATTTAGCTTAGGTAACAAAACATGTCAGTGTAGTTTAATGGTTAATGGAATAGTTTAACTCACTGAGCCCAGCTACCGACACAGGTGGGGTTTGTCCTAAACATACACAGCCCCATGACCACACCACCCATGTCAGTTTTCAACTTCCAATGCTTTTCCACTCCATTATAAAACCATGAACACATTGGCCGTGGGCTCTTTGTGATTCTCTGTCCACTCCTGAACGTGTTGATAGCCATTAAGTACTGATGGCGCTTACAGTATGTAGGGCGATGAAAATGGTGGGTATGGATACAAGCATAGCGCTTGTTTTACTGAAATGGCTAAAGCGAGTGAACTTACACTTAGACAAAAGAAAGTGCAAATGTTTTGATACCAAATAATTGCATAGGATATAAATTAATTGATATTTTACTTATTTCAGCTTTGTTGTTATTGAATTGTAAGTAAACTTTCTCTCTTCTTTTTGGCCATGCAAAAGTTCAGTTTTGTACTAGAAATTGACATGAATTATAGAATTTGCCAAAAATTGAATTCTTTGTATTTTTTGAATAATTTTTTTTTTTTTTTTTTTTTTTTTTTTTAATGTACACTTATTAACATGGGTGCCAGATCTCCGGTATACACCGGAATTCCGGTTTCGGTCTTTCTCGAAAAGATGTTTTCCCGGTTTATCTATTTGAAGAATTGAAAGAAAAAAACAACTGGTTAATCAAAACCAAAAAGTGCAGGTGTGTGAGTTCCAGAGGTTGAGCTTAATCAGGTCTATTTTTAGCACTGACCATGTCCGAAGTCATATCGTCATGGAGTAACATAGGTCTACCGTCATGCTATGGCTGGTTCGCAGCTTTAGACCTAGAGCTCAACATGCATCAGGTGCTCTTCATCACACTGACAATAACGCGAACTTGAAAGTGAGCGAAAGGTGACGAGATGACGCACTATGTCTGGTCAAGACCTGCTTGTTCCGTGTGTGGTACGAATGAACCTAGTCTGCCATGTGTTAAGCATACACCAGAATTAATACTTTGATGCCTGTAATGGTAGATCTACTCGAACTTTTATTGTTGATTGACAATGGATGCTTTTGTTTAAAATGTCTGTTTGGGGTAATTTGTGAATGTGGAATGTGTTGTGCGGACTGATTTGACGTGTTACTACTGCCAGGCAAAAATTTAGAATCTAGATAGAGATCAAACATGCCGGCTAGATCTGTAACGGTACAGGTACGCCTACACAATCATCGTACTAGATCTAGCACGATGACGGATGCTTTAGTTTAGCCTACTTCAGATTCTTCTACTTCTCCAGCATCAATATCATCGGCATAGCCAGATTTCACTTCATTCAGTCCAATAAATGGCACCCATACATCAGGCATGAGTGTGGCCTATACTAGGTATGATGCTTCTTTTATCAGCCATGGAGACTGTAAGCTGCGAGTCAATCAACGGCATACTACATGTACAAAAGCCTTGTTTTTTCATGTGTGCGGAAACGAAAACGTCAAAAATCCATTACGTAATAAGAAAACAGTGTTTCCATGTGCAAAACATTCTTTCAATTTCACGACTTCAGGGGTTTTTGATGTTTCAGTTTCCATTTCCATACACATGAAAACCCAGCTTGACGGTATCAAATTGAAAGGGTTAGGGAGACAACAGGATCTATTCTAATTTTTATTGGCTCATGAGACACAAAAATAATTATTATCCATGTTTTATACATGTACTATAAATGAATGGGTACATGTTTTGTCCATTGGGTGTTTGTGGTAGGTTTTACAAACTTAGTCGAGAAATTTTTCTACTTTCAGATATACCTGAGAAATAATAAATAATATTCATCTTGTAGAACCAAAACTGCGGCAGTTACTCACATTCTGTACAAGGAAGGCTGTAGATATATGCACAAACTACTTAGTAATCGTGGTACATTATAATTTATTGTGACATGTATTAAAGTGTTTTGTGTTCTCTGAAATATTTAAAATTTGCCTTTATACGGCATTGGTGTACGCCCTTTAGGTGTCATTTAGTAGGTAGGTCAGTTGTTTTATCACTGTGTTGCTCGGTGCCTGTGACTTCAGGTTTGGTTGATTTGGTCAGACTCATTTTCAGGTTTCAGCTGGCTCCACTGCTGGTACCCATGTTTATTAAACAATACATACAGCAAACTTCAAAGAGATATCTTGATAAATAAAAAAGTTATACATTTTTTTAAATACCTTGGGTTCAGGGGCATAACCTGAGAAAAACCCTTGGGCTCAGTGAGTTGAAGTCAATAATCAATATTTGTTGCTTTTTCCAGTTCTAGAGTTCTGTTTTCATGGTTTGTTAAAATGTCCAGTGTTCTGTTGTACAGTAGACAACGGTTAAGCCGAAATCGGCGGGACCGCGGGTTTGTTTTCGGTTTAGCGATAGAAGGCTTGAAAAATGCCAGTTTCTAGAGAGGCAGCCCAAATCACTATCATAGAAGACAAATAATGTAAGTGCACAGGCTAAACGGACTCAACACGTCCTAGCATGTACTGAGAGCCCAGCTCAGGCACATACAGTGTGTCTGTGAAAGATGGCCAATCAGATACAGGTAGTTACATGTATTAAGGCACAAGACAATGCTTCCCATTTAGTTTTTTTCAGTGGACTCTTGATATTTTGTGTGATATGGAGTGTCCCCCTACCCTGAACAAGAGGGGCCCTCTGGAAATATGTCTCAGTTGCCATTATAATGACCTCACTCTACAGAGAAATTCCTCATTTGGACCCACATGAGAGGATAAAATGTGAATAACTTAGGTAGGAACATTCCACAATAACTTTACGGTACAGTAAGATGGTGCTTTTGAACATACAGATCTCAATTTGCTCTGTCATTTTGACTATCATAGAGAACATTGTTAATTGTAAATCTCTTGTATTCATGATTGCATCTGTTCATGATGATGTAAATACACTACATGTACGGTGTCTGAATGGATGTATGAAGGTTTGTGGTTCCTCTTGATGATTTTGTTATTTTGCTTGTCCTGATTGTTTGTTTTTTTTTTATTGTGATTGCCTGTGTCTTGTTCTGTCTGTGTGTGTGCAACTGTGCATACATCTGTTCTACACTGGAAACTTTTGTTGATGCATTAATAAACTATTTATGTATATTTTATTCCTTGAGCGAGTCATAGCTTTTCTTTCGTTGTTGTAGAAATTGTACTGTTGGTTGTCTACATGCAATCTGTTGTACCTTTAACTTGGTCGTCATGCCTTTCATAATTACAACTCTCGTGTTCTTCTCAGGTTTATAACCAAATAAGCATGAAATACATTGTAAATACATGCATGTACATGTATCACACAGAAATTTGTCCAACTGATGTTGTTTGAGATTGTGGTTAAAATACATTCTCCAGTTCTTAGTTCTAAACAGTTTTTCATACAAAACATTTGTTGACCTGATGATACTGTGCAAATTACATTAATATATATTATACACACCGACTTTAAAAGGTCCCCACCTAGAAAAAGCACTCTTGCAATAAAACTGACGGAAAATCGATAGCAAAACTAACTCTTATTGTAAACTGCATTCTCGTCTTCAAACAAAATGAGTACATGAAAGTCATTGATGAAAGAAAATTCAATTTTATTTTTTTTAGCCTCTCCCCTCAAGCAAAATTTCAGTATGGACTATGGCCACCACAGCTGTTGGTGTGAGATGAATCCGTCGTCACATTAAGCGGAGGAGTCTGGAAATCATCTGTTGGTCCAAGTTATTCCATTCCAGCACAAGGGCATTTCTCAAAGGCCACGCTTATTTGCAGATTTCTGCGAATCAGATCAGAATCTTATTCGCAGATGGATTTTTGGTTTTGTTATTTTATTTAGAAATACATGTAGCTCCTTTAGATTACAATTCTGGCTTTTGTTGAATGATAGGCTCTTCACTCAGTAAGATGTCTCAGTTCGGAGTAGCTAACGCATAGTGTTTCTTACGGTAATGATGTACCAGGTTTTTTTTGTTTTTTTTTAGTGATACTCTGCAGCAGAAACCCTGGTTAGTATTAAAGAAGTATTAGTAACGCTTTTACTCAGGTTCCCCGGTGGCATGCTAGGTAACCTCGCCTGCCAAGTTGGTAAGGGTGGTCGAATCTCCGCAAGAGCTGACTTTTTGTTGTTGTTGTTGTTACAATGTTACCTTTTTTTTTTCTGCTTTTCCCGTTGCTGCTGCTCCACAGTATAAAATTATGACTAGGAATACATGTACTAGGATTTTTTTGTCAGGTGTGAAGTCACAGAGAAAGTCAGACAGAGCAGATAAAAATGACCTAAACTTCAATGCAAACAAAAACGTAATACATGTACATGTAAAACAAAACATGACAAATAGCTGAAGCAGAAGACCCCTAAAATATATTTTCAGTGCATACAGGATAGATCTAAGTCACGACAGAGAGAGACGAACTTTTCAGTTCACACTGACTAAAAGAAATCATTTTTTACATGTTTAAAATTTGATTTACATTTTTATTTCTAATTAGCAACTATCCCGTTTTTAAAATGAAAAGGAATAAATAAAATAAATAATCTGGAGCACATTACAGTCATGATGTAGTAATGATGACTTCCTCCACGACATCAATTTTTCAGTCCTTAGGAAACAAAATGATTCCTAATATTAATTAAATGAGCAGTAGTAGGTTTAAAAAAAAAAAAACTCCGTCGTGGGATTCAACCCAAGACAGATTGAACCCATAGTCTCCGAGTGATAACCGCAGAGACATTAGGCATTATACCATGGTAGGCTGGAGGAATTTTTCCACAGTAGACACCAAGAAACCCCCATCTGCGAATAAGCTCTTTGTTCTCAAATCATTCGAAGTAGCAATGTTTTAATTTGAATTATTTGACCGAGTTGATCTCACAAATGCTCCATTAAGGGATGAATCGGAAGAATATGGGGGCCACGGCAGAACCTTGAATGGTTGGTTGTTGAGAAAGTTCGAACAAATTCTTGCTGTGTGCGATCGAGCATTTTTGTCCTATCGAAATGTATGGAGTTCATTGTTTTGCAAAAAAAAAAAAGGGCACAGCGATGCCAACTCAAATAGAAGAGGGATTCGTCAGAGAAAACAACGCCATCCCAATCAAAACGAGCCCACCTGATAAAGCGCCTGCACTGTTGCTGTCGGACATCTCGGCGGGCCCTTGTAAACTGTAACTGTAAGTTGGAGCTGCGACTTGTACCGGTACCGGTATTTCTTTTAGCATTTTGTAGCAGTTACAGTACAAGTGTACAAGTAATTCCTTCAGCTGATACCCCAATAAAACACCAACCAAGATGAAACTATAATTCAGGCCAGTGTCAGGTGTTTATGTCCACACGACTGATCTACGATATAAATGCTTCATGTTAGTATATTGTATCTTACAGATAACATTATTGTCTGGCAATTGGCAAGTATTCCTGGCCATATAATTCAGGCCAGTGTCAGGTGTTTATGTCCACACGACTGATCTACGATATAAATGCTTCATGTTAGTATATTGTATCTTACAGATAACATTATTGTCTGGCAATTGGCAAGTATTCCTGGCCAACTGATCCACCATAGCCGGGTTGGGTCAGACATGTTCTACAAAAAAGAAGTACACGTAAAGCGTGTACATGTATGTTGCAGAGCCTCGCGTACAAACTATACAACACCAAGCGATATGTGACCAGTGATGGAAAATTGACAAAATATTACATCTGTGGTGTTTTATAATATTTTGTCCAATGAAAATGTGGCAACAATCCAGAGAAAAGATTTTGTTACAAAGCCAACAAACTTGTGAAGGGATGGGGAGGGGGGGGGGGGTCAAAACCAAGCTCTAAGTCTTGGGCAGTTGGTCCTCTTTGACTTACAATGCACACGCATAATGAAACAAACCTTAACGGGTGAAACAATCTACACAAATTAACTATAGAGTATAAATTAGTAAACACAGAAACACCAGGTGGCTGTCATTATAATGTACATGTATTATTATTAAATGCTCAGCACTATGACGTATTAGCAGATTTTCTCAATGGTGGCCTGTGACCACGCCTAGAGCTTTGGGGCTTTCGACTGGAATTACTCAAGTTGCTTTTAGTTTTGGTCTTGGTTTTCAAGTCATCAATGTCAAAGGCTGAGGATCTTCGCCTTGAAGACTTCACTGAGAGGGTATCAGACATGGCGTCATCATCTCGGGCTGGATTCAAAATGTCTGTGAAATAAACACCACCGTGAAACAATGGGACATGAGAGTGACACCGTGCAGGCCTAATACTAATTAATAGTGGATCTTACTAAATAACAAGGGAGGTGTTCGGTAGGGACAGTCCGAGACAGTCTTCTCAGCACTGAAGTACACGCACGCATTGATGAGGGGGGGGGGGGATAGCAACAATAAAGCTACACTGTATGTCGTACCACGGACAGTCAAAATGCTATAGGTAGGGTTTATCTTCCCCTGCCTACCAGGAAAAAACTCGTCCTACCCCCCAGCAATTAATGCACCCAGCTGCACAGCGAATGGGGGGGGGGGCTTACAATTCAACATCCAGGAATAGGGAAGAATAAGGAAAATGAAGGAGTTGTGCCCCCTCCCCTAAACACACACACATACATTTCTGGTTGGAACTGTTTTCAATTTCACCCACATTGTAGTGGGCGTGTGTGTCCTTTTGGTGGAGCTCTCCCAGAAGGAAGCGCATATCCGTACAATGAACAGTTCATATCCGTACAACGCACACAATTCGATGACGTAGAACACACACCGGAATACTATATTACTGACCTTGTTAATTTGCATAGTTTTTAAAAATATGAATCGGCTTAGTAGCAAAACAATCCGACGTCTGCTTGGAGATCGCGTGATCTGCGCTAATAATCTAATAATATATACTTGAGTGTACGTCGATCACCAATGGCTACCCCAGCCCCTTTTCGCCTGATTAGTCAATCTGACTACCGCCCATTGATACAAACTGACTAGACCCTCACGCCCCCAGGTCCATCTGACTATTCCATGTGTTGTACAATGGGGGTGACCTCCCATGCGACGGTGAAACTCGCAACCCTGTGAAGTCGAAATTCCATTGTTTTGAGAAAATCGAAAAAAAAAACACCTATTTTTCTGTTCAAATACACGCTGAGAACCATGACTAATACAAAGGTTACTAATGGTATTTTATTATAGAATATTGACGTAGATGGTGCACAATCGTCATGTGATATATATGTCATTTAGCAAAAAACTCAGAGTTGGCCTGCTTTTGGACTTTTCACGAGTTTCACCGTCGCATGGGACCTACATGTACAAGTGAAAAGTTACGGTACAATACACCTTTACACATATCGAAATTGACATTGAAATGTGATTTCATGCACTATCCTGGTACATGTACTACAACTGGTAGGCCCACATAGTTGTAGGCCCTATTAGTATGCATCGAGTCCTATGATCCCGTGAGATGGATGGAATTTGACATGCTGTGAGTACAAGTCTACAACGCTACAAGATAACCAGATTTAGCATTACCTATGAAATCAGGATTAGAGACCAGGCTGGACAACAGGGGCGTGTACACAGCTTTCTCTGTGGGGATTTCATCGGTGACAGATGACGAACTGCACTCTAAGGATAAATAAAAGTACATACGCATATGTTATTTTGTTATAACTTTGTATCAACTGCAAGAAGTGTTAATCCTGTGTATCCTTAAGGGAGTTACTATTGAACCCACGCAGTAACCACATTACCCACTCGTAGTTCACCCAACATTTTCTGGTGTCAAGAAGTGGGATACACAGAAGGGTTAGTTTGTAGTGTAGAAAGCCCAGCCATGGAAATTTTTAGTTTGAAGCCCGGCCGGCCAGCCAACCCCTGCCCCACCCCACAGGAACCAGGGGGCCACGAAGACCAACGCCCTCCAACATCAACTCAAGATTCAGGACCTGTATCCCAGTCCTGTGTACACCACCCATCCCACTGCGGTCAACGGAGACCTCTTGCGGTTGTTTCACCCCCCAGTGGTCAACACACGTCCACAGCACCCGCCTCCACTGCCTGCGTCGACCGATGTCTGGTACTTCCCGGCTCACCACCCTTGCCAGCCACCTGCAGCCCGACCGGACCCTCAACCTGGGATGACAACTTCCCAGCGCCTACCTCCTGTGCGACGGTCCAGCCGCCCACACAGACAACCCCAGAGATTGGACCTCTGACTCTTGTTGGCGATTAACATTAGACATTGACTGTGAGTGCAGAAAGAGCAGGGGAGCACACCCATCAAGACCCCCCCCCCCACGAGTTTCCATCAGGCCAGATGATAGACCACCGAATCCAAGGGAGCTCCGCCTCAAGATTTTAAGTTAGAGAGTATGCCCATGTTGGCTTTCTCCACAGCTTAATTACAATTACTTTTATGCCTATGTTGACCTTACCTTTTTCATTGCCCTAGTGCCCTTATAGCATATTGTATTTTTTTGTACTGTTCGATCCTACGTTAACCCTGATAGTGGTCTGGGACCACCGTTGCAGGTCTGGGACCTGTTGTTTTGTCCATATGATGTAACTTACTACAGCCAGAGCTGAGACTGTTGTGTACATCTTCAGGATGCCAGTAGTAACTTAGCCGGTTCACGCCACCTGTTAGTAGTTATAAAGAGGATGGACCATTGTTGTACTTCGGTTCACTGTGTGTATTTTGCAATTGTTCTACCCTAAGTGATGGTATCATAGCCCCTTAGAGTTTGATTATACCTTCAGTGGTCTTTTGTAAACCTTTGAATTGATGTATGTGTCACGTAAGGGACTACGTGACTTAGCAGGGGAGAATGTGAGAGGATGAACGACTTTTTATTTTTAATGTGCTTTCATGGTAGCTCTAGTGCGTGAGTGAGGGACGGCCACTCATAGTAGTTTAGGGACACTTGGCCGAGTACCATTAATTGGATTATTTCCCTTGTAATACTAGCGCGGGACCCGTTATTCACATCACGGTGAAAAGCGCGCATTTTGATTGGTCAGTTGGAAATGTACCGGGCTTCCAACTCTTATATCATGGCTTTGAGTTTCTTACAACTCGCTCACTCGTTGTTATCCACCGACAGAAAGACGGGAACCCGAATTCATTTTTGAGAGTAGACAATACCCTATCGGTACAAAATAGGTACTCATGATAACGTTTGTTATCAATGGAGATACGTCGTATTAATGGACGAAAGTATCCCGCACAAAATTGTCGAATGTTGTTAGTCCTGACACTTTGAAAATTTATATTAAAACTACTACCGAGTTTCTGGTATAAGTAGTCAGTTAGAATTTTAGCAGCAAGTTTCCACTTTATAATGGTACCAATTTCGTTGTACTTTGATGCACGTGTCCTATTGAAATGATTAATAAGAGGATCTCGGATTTAAAGTAAACCACGAGTTAGACGCATGTTATCCCCGATAAATCCAACCTGGGTCAAATTTATTCAGTTATTGCTGGAGGGGACGTTAGAGTAATTTCTGCAGTTTACTGGGATACCTAATTGACTTTTGTGTGCACCCTTTTAACCGTACTGTAAATTCGATTGTGTTAGGACCCTAACCGGTTATGTTGTCGGGCTGGACTCCATGTCCGAGCCTTTCACTTGTGCAACACGGGCTACGTAATAGCTCTCTCGGACGTCCGCGCGGGCTCATAAATAAGATGCGGTTCGAGTGGTCAACACACTCCATCATAGACGCAGGAGACAAGAGCCGACAGCACAGTGAACCCAGCCCAGCAACCCGGGCCCGTAGCAGCTCAGAGGCTTGCCGACGCTTGCCATCGCCACCCCGCCCCATAAGGCATGTAGCGGTAGCACAGGACCCGGAGAGACTTTGGCTTATGGCTGGTTGGGCTTCTTTTTTTTTGGGCTTCTTTTCTGGGTTTCTCTTCTTTTTTTGGCTTTTGTTTGGTAGTGATACCTTTGTTAGGCTTTTGAATAAATAAGATTGACAGCCGAACCCTGTGTTTGTTAATCCTGTGTATCCTTAAGGGAGTTACTATTGAACCCACGCAGTAACCACATTACCCACTCGTAGTTCATCCAACAGAAGAAATACGTGCATCTTTACTTATACATGTATAATATATTACATGAAAACATACTACACATATATGCATGTTCATGTAGAGACAAATTTCCAGTGTATCTACTTCCCATGTCGCCAAAAAGGCTTGCTAAAATGCCCCTCATACCCCCAGAAGTGCAGTTTTCAGGCCCACAAAACTATCACTCCAATCTTCTCTATATAGGCTACATGTGCTGAGTGAAACCGAATTTGCCAACATTGCACAGTCAAATCTGCCATCGAGTGATCTCAATGTCTCCTCCTTCTCCCCCCAAATTCGCCTTCTTCAGACACACTTTTGCACATGGAACGCAAATTTTGGGTAAATCAACACGTAAAGTCATCAAATGTCAAATAAACCACCTACTTGAGCACAAGGATTATCTTTTGACACACACACATACGCGCGCGCACACACACACATATCAGTTCATTCAGAATGTGTCATTTTGGGTTACCGTATGTGTCACGAGTGGAGTGAGTGCAATTAAGGGGATTGCTACAGAGCGGGTGTAGAGTAAGAAGGGCTCACGGCAGACAGGTAGGGAAAGACGTGAAAGGAAGAGAGTAAAATTAACGCACGAAGACAAGTAAGGAAAGCGTGCATGTTATGAGTGGTGGGGGTCTGAATGAGGCGAAAGCGCTGTATTACTATCACTGCAAGTTAGAAGGTCCTACTGAACGGACGCTAGTAAGAGCCCAGCGGGCGGACATAAGGGGAGCAGTCGAGAGACCAGTGAGAGAGTTTTTCCAGTGATGACTGGTAGGTAGAACGTTGATTGATAATTATGATTGATGTATTATATTATATTCGTCTATTACCATGATGTAAATAAGTATATGTGAGGAATGTGGAAGTCCTTGATATTGGATATAGCAATGTGCGCCAATAGCGATAGATGAAAGTGACTTCATGGATTTGTAGCGCGAGTGAGTAGTGTGTACTCCGATGGAGGTGTGTTACCGTAAGATGTGTGGTGAGTGAAAGGTGAACTAGTGTGTGTACGCTTCATGGGTTGTAAGGAGAGGTGGAGTGAATAGAAATGGTAGGGTATTATACCAATGTAAGGTTATTCTTGTAGGTGCCGAGGTCGGGCCAAAGAGCGCCGCCTACGGTGATAGGCCAGCATAGGGCCGGAGGCCACACATAGGCCAGAAGTGAGGCTGTCAGTGCAGGACAGTAGAGGCACATAAAGTCGTGGCAGTCAGGCCACGGACAGGGACGTAGATATGAGCGTGAATGTGATAATGTACTATTGCCATGTTGATGGGCTAGGAACTAATAATGTACTATTGCCATGTTGAGGGGCTATTGAAATGATAATGTGTTATTGCCCTGCTGAGGTGCTAGGGGAGTGCTAAGGTGTATGACAATAGGAAGGTGATATTGAGAGACTGCGGTGCCAGTGAATTATTAATGTGCTATTAAGACCCTGAGGGGAGAGGCTGAGGCCGAAGTGCCTTTAGGAGTAACTACCGGGTTGTGGATCCGAGGGAGAGTGTGTGTGAGAATAAGGCCGTTGTACGGCAGTTAATTTCAATAATATAATGTATGTAATTGCGCTATTATCTGTATAATTATGTTTAATAAATGTGTGAGTCTGATGGATTGTTCTGTTAAGTGTTAAACTTGTTTGTTCGTGATTGTTGTCCTGTCATAACTTATTACATCTCCCAGTCTGGGATTTGTGACAGTATGTATCTCATCAGTTGAGGAGAACTCGGCCGCTCTCCATAGATTACGGATATAACATTATAACTGGGGAATTAAGTATATGTAGTCCTATTTAATTAGGAAAATATGAACTTTACATTTTTGTTTGTTTCTTTGTTGTTGTTTGGGGGGGGGGGGGGTATTTTAGTTTGCCTAACTGTAACAATGTAATATTATTGTGTCCAAGATACACACAATTACTCTGAATTAGCGAACTAAGCCAGATTAGATTGTGATAATTGATATACAGTAGACAACGGTTAAACCGAAATCGGCGGGACCACGGGTTTGTTTTCGGTTTAGACAGAGTTTCGGTTTAGCGATAGGAGGCTTGAAAATTACCAGTTTCAAGAGAGGCAGCCCAACTCACTATCATAGAGGACAAATAATGTAAGTGCACAGGCTAAACAGACTCAACACGTCCTCGCTTGCTCTGTGTTTTTGACTGAGAATGAGGATGGGCGATTGCTCAGGCCTAGGCACACTCAAAGCATGGATATGTGGGGCGAATGTGGACTAACTCTCAGAACAGGGAGGCATGCGTGTGAACAGACAGTACAGAACCGCCGTCCCGCCGATCTCGTTACCCTTAGGCCGAAGATATACTAAGACCGGTTTGAAGGCAGCAAACTGAAGGATGAAGATCGGGCATGCCTCAGTTACAACTAAAATAGAGAGACGACGGGCAGAGTGATTATACTCGCTCCAACTTGCAGCCGCCTGTTCGGAGACTGCCGGATTGAAGTGCAGCATGCGGCATTCTATCCGTCAAGACGGATGGCCCGGTAACCGGTTATGGCAAAAGTTTGAGGCGGGACGTGAAATTGCAAAATCTAAAGTCTCAAAATGTAACTTTAATCGTGTTTTTGATGCCAAATTTGAATTCAACGCATTCGAAAAACCACCGGGTGCGTTGACTTTGCGATTTTCGGCTTTTAAAAAAAAATAAAGAATTAATTCCTTTTTTACTGACAGTGCTAACCTAGGCCACAAATGCATTGTTGCTCGCTGACTCATATGAAAGCGACAATTTGACGGGCGCACTATAATCATTTTTTTTCATCCTTCAGCTGCCTTCATTTATTCGGTTGCAGTTGGACGGATCCAGTATATTTTCGGCCTTACCGTACACGATGCCATGAAATGCGCTGTTCGCGATAACCAGTCTTGTCCCTCTGAAGTCATACATTTCACATGAAAGGTCACTCGCGATGCGCCAGACGTAACATCTGCTGCCGTAATGCTGCCGTCTGATTTCAGACCCGTGAGGTTATAGGCCTCCCTCCCTCTCCCCTATACCTGTAGTGCTGCCGCTCCCATGTCGGCCTATACTACCGGGCAGAACGAAGCATGCTCTGCTTTTTTAAACAAATTTTTGAGGGTTGGGGAGAGTGTGGTGGGGTAATACAGTGACTTGACTCGATCTGTGGCAAATCACAGTGGACGGGCCACTGAGTCCAGCAAGTTTCTTTTCGGTTTAACCATAGGGTTTATTTCGGTTTAGAGCTAGTTTGTCAACAAAGATAAAGAGGAAAAAAATCGGGGATTCTTATTTTCTTTCGGTTTATCGCTAGTTTCGGTTTAACCATTTTCGGTTTAAACGTTCTCCACTGTACATGTGTACCGGTACATAAATACATGTATGTAAGTACTAAGTCCAGTTGATCAAAATAACCACTCAAGACCAAAGAACCCAAAGAACTGGGAGGTACATGTACATGTTATTTCCTGTTCCTATGCTCAAGGCAAAGCCCTTAATTATTGAACACACTACCGGTACATGTATTAAGCTCTTTGGCTCAAAGCAATCTTTTGTTTTGGAGGTATTCTTTCTCTGAAAAGTGATGGCGTATAGATTAATAACCTCGCTTGATTCACTCAAAGCAATGAAATGCTGAACACAAGCCGTCTGGAAATGGTTTGTGTTAATGCAATAAACAGACAGACGAAGTGCCAGATAAACTCCTCCATTTTCTCTACACAATTTTAGCAATACTGGTTATCCATGAGAATAAAAATAAGACTGTATGCATGTACTCACTGTCAACCCTGAGCAGTATGAGGGTCTCCCTGTCTTTGAGATATTCCTTGGCGTAATCTCCTGGATATCTCCGCAAATTCTTGATGGTTCCTCTTTCATCTGATAACTCAACTACGTCTGCAGGGAGGAAGAAATCTTATCTTTAATGGTTACATTTTGATATTCCTACACATTTTTCTGCGCGTGCCTGAATCACTCGGAAACTGACCTGTACTGTCTGTGTCTGAGTGTGCCACTTCCTCGGTTAAACTGAGACAAAAATGCCCATGATACCGGTACATTAGAGATAAAGAAATAGAAAGATGGGCTGGGAGAAAAACAATGCCTTAAAAAAAATAAAATTGGCAAACTTTCATAGACGTCAGTACAGTAGACGGATTCGTTGAGGATTTATGAGCACTAATACGGATATTAATATTATTAATTTGATTGTTTCAAGAGGAGTGTACCGGTAGCCTTTAACATAGTCATTAAGCTGTGGATGAATAGTGAACACATCCCAGTATTTTCTGTATTCGGCTTTGTAACTATAGTGCTGTTCCTTAACAATAGCTGACTAATTTAGATTTTCTACAAAATATGACATTTCGGTAATGTAACATGAGGACAGTAGGTTTTGTTACGCATTACGAACTCTCGAGTGCTTTAACAACAACGACAGACCGTGAATGATTAGTTTACGAGCAGTGATCGCTATACAATGTGCCTTTTTTAGAATGACAGGGATCAACATGGATTTTCCCGAAAACTGTTTGTTGGGTTCATTCGAAGTTTTGCAGAGATTTATAGTTCATGCTAGACCTAATGGAACAGATCTTTTGTTTGTTAGACTTCATCTGACTTTGAGGTTGTCTCTTTGCGCTTTGGAAAAGCTCATTAGTGTGCTGAGTTAGTACACACACACAAAAGTTCTACACTAAAATTGTGTGTTCATCTCACAGAACTCGACAGAACTTTGTGGTTCACCCAGAGAGCTTCCATAGGTTCACCTCGAATGGGAAGAAGATAACACAGGGTAGTTACACCCAAAGAACAAAATTCCACACATCTCTATCTTAAACCAGTTTAAGTGTTTTGCACAGTTTAGTAATGTAGACACGGTGTCTAGAACAACTCGGTCTACTGATGTTGTTGGGTTTTTTTGTTGCAAGGCGCAAAAATAAGCCCCATAAGGTTCAGTGTAAAATAATTATGAGCCCATAATTTTATAAAGTTCAAGTAAATCCAAGGGGAAGTTGCCAAGAAAATACATGTAGGGGGGCCTAGATATTGGCCCCGCTCATTCTAGGAAAAGACGCAGTATAGGTCGATGTCTGTTGGTTCACACAAGTTTTGTTCCGATAAAACTAGCTGTCCATACCGTCCACTTTGCAATGGCAGTGCGTCTTGATGCAGTGCAGCAGAATCTCATTACGACAGTTGGGATTGAAGATTTGTTCTTGTTCATCTGTGGTCAAAGAAACAAGCGAACACGGAGTGTGTGGGAACAACAAAAGAAGAATCAAAGCTGGACTGTAATGTAAAGACATATATTCTATGGCTGTGCCGTAAATAGAAGTTTGGTCATCCAAGTAAACATGAATTGGGGTTATTGTCTTAGTTCTTGTATCAAGTAAAGCTCGGTATCATTGTTTTTGTTGTACATGTGTCTGCACTGGTGCAGATTCTGTAGAATGTGCAGGTTTAACCACAGATATTTCATGAACTGGAGCTTTGGGCTGTTGTTTAGGACGCATGATAAAGGCTGAGCAGTAACACTTTTTTGTTACACCTATAATGGGTTAGAACAAAACGATGATTTTATAAACGATTAGAAAAACAAAACAAAACAAAAACAACATAATATACATACTGTATACCAAAGTTTCCAATCTGGCAAGTCTTACCTCCGTATCTGACTGTGACAAACATGTTTCAGTGATTACATGGACGTTCCAAAGAACACGTTCTCCGTCAGTCAGACACGGCCCTTGAAGGGAGACAAAAAATAACGTATATATTAAATAGATGGCACATTGTCAACAGACCACGAATGTATAACTGTTCTGCATTATGTGATATTTCTAAATTTAGGTCTATCTTGAGCAGGGGCGAGGCTTCCTCATAATCAAATAATCAGTGATTACCCTTCGAATATTAATTCTAGAATTACTGTGCTTTCGAGATCGAGCCCAACTCCAAGTCCATTTAGTCAGTTCAGCATTCTATTCTACGTTGCTATTTTGGGTTTGTTGTTATAGTCTAACACCCCTCACCGAAAAGCATCTTTGTAGGGACTTACACCATATGAACTGGTCCAAAATCAGTGATTAACTAAGACAAAGAAGACTTGACTACACCCAGAAGCGAGCTTGAGCATAGCCTGTTTTCTTCAAAGCGGCGCCGCAGACAGCAAAATAGTGGGGGGGGGGGGGGGAAATAGGTTTATAATCAAGGTTTGACCTGATTTTACGTACTTATGCAGGTTTTTCACTATGCGGTCGTTTTCATCCCACTCGACAGGTACAGAGTAGAGTGAAAGAGTTTGTGTGGATCTTTTTGTTTTTTTTTTGTTTGAGGTAATCTAAGAATAATTTACTCTACGCACAACAAGAGCTATCAAAGAATAATAATTATTATAGTCTAGATCTAGATATAACTGTGACCAAAATCAGTCGAACGTAGGCCCTATTAAGAACATCAATTCACTTGATAGGTCGCTCGAACCTAAACCGCAACGGCAGATAGCCACTTCTCCGAAATCGCTACACATCGTTGTGTCACAGAGATGCCATTTAAGCACTTTCTACCATTTAATGTTAATGGGTCCTTTCCGAGAAACTTTATGAGATGGTAGAATAACAAAATCTCTGGCTATGAATATGACAATGAAAACGTGCTGTTCAAATTATATTTTTTAAAATGGGTGAAAAATATGCGTTTATAAGTCTGTTTCTGTGTTAGTGTGAATGAATAGTTTTTCAGATTAGTTTGGCTTGTAAATTGCTGAATTCCTGTCCTGTTGACAAGAATAGTCCGCCCTTCAGATTTTTGCAGTGCCTAGCAACCGTTTCATTGTTTTAGTCGCTGCATTTATAATTATGTACATATGATGTAGCGATACGTCCTATTATGAGGATCCTTACTAGCTTAAATTCTGATTACCCTCTGCAGAGGACCACGCTTCGCCCCTGATCTTGAGTCTTTTTCTGCTCTGACACCAAGCTTACCAGATGGTCGTTGGTGATGATAAAAAGTTCACACAACTTAATGGAGATGGTTATCGTGAGATCTTGTAGTTGCCATTTTCAATATTCTTTTAATTTGTCACTTCAAACAAAATAATAAACTCAGTTTAAGTTCATGCTGGTCTGAAATTATTTCTTCTCAGTGAAAAGGGCCCAGCATTTTCATCATTGTTATAGACATTGACATCGATTGGTCCGTGTGGAAGCTGATTACGCGTGAGTGTGGTTGATCAGAGGCAGAGACCTGTCGGTCCTGAGGGTGGGAGATGGGGGCAACTGACCAGGCAATCCATCATTTATCCCTTTGTCCTACATGTAAATTAGCCCGCCGACGAACAGCGACCACAGTCCAACGATGGAACGACTCGTGTCCCATTCTTTGCAGTTTGACCTACAGATATTAAATAATGGCATTCTTTTATTAATTTTGCACAGTTTTCTAACGGTTGCCAGGCCAAACTAATATGGGCTGTAGAATTTATTTCAAGCCGGGTGGTTAAAGCCGTGGAAACGTTTTGCCATGAACATGACCAATTACGAGCACCATTATATTACCGTATAGCTCTATAGATTTGGCTCTTCTCAAGAAAGCAGGTACGGCGGATTCTCAGTAATGATTGGGAATAACAGGGAATATCCAGCGCACGGTACGATACACACTCCTCCTCTGACGATTCGATAATTGATCACGGTATCGACGTAATTTTGTGGAATCCGATTTTCCGGCGACGATCAATTAGTGACCGCTTTCAGAGAACAATGGCCATGAAAGGTAGAGTGGGTGGCCGGATCGATATCTTCTTCCCTAGTGTACACTTTCCATTGTTTTCTCATTATTTTCATGTCCCTAACACGGTAAGTGAATAGACTTTGCAATGCCCAAGGCAATTCGCTCGTGGCTGAGAACCTATATCATGGTAACACATGAATTTTAAAGGGCTAAAAACAAACTCAGTCTAATTTGCGGAGCCGACAGGCACCTCTACAACTCCAAAATAAGTGAAGGATACGCCTGGCAACGACTGACGCAAAGTGTTTATTCTCTATCCAAATTCTCCATCAGTTATCAATCACAGCTGACAAAACTGAAGTGGATTAAATTGTCCGCTTGATGAAGCTTTCTAAAATTCAGTTGTTAATTAATCACCCAGGCGCAGAACATCATAATTACACGTACCGTACGGTACATAATTATGTCATGTATCTGGCGAGGCAAAGCATCTTTTTTACTCCGGGCCTCGATTTACAAGTTGTCAAAGAAGCAAGCCGTAGGCCGATACTCTACCCCATCCACAGCTGAGTTAAGCACGTTATGTGGAAATAACAAATGCGTGACTATAAATTTGCATTTATGGAGTGCAAAATAAACAACAACAAATGTTTCGTCAGAATTTTGATGTGGACTATCTGGACATGTTTCTTTGGCAAGATCCCACCCCCAATTCTTATGTTCCAACGTTATTTCGAGCACACCAGAAAGTGAAGGTTATATTTCATTATAAAGTTTGTCCAGTATTGATGGCTATGATAATACAATATATTTAAAAAAAAAGAAAAAAAGCTTATTTTAGTTAATTACTCACGAAGTCACGAGATGGGGAAGATACATCATCAGGCCTGATCGTTGCTCTGTTGTTGCCTGTAGCCGAATTGTTCACTTTGGGCACAAATCTCGCTTCCTTGACACC
Organism: Onchidella celtica; assembly: GCA_963931925.1. Taxonomy (NCBI): domain Eukaryota; kingdom Metazoa; phylum Mollusca; class Gastropoda; order Systellommatophora; family Onchidiidae; genus Onchidella; species Onchidella celtica. The sequence continues at coordinate 76,172,332 of OZ007569.1, forward strand.
CAGCACGTTTATTATGCCGAGATGAACTTGATGATTTGTTGTACTGTTGTTGTGTTAACTACACAGATCCAGAAACTCTCACCTGTCCAGTGTGTCACTGTCAGGGATAATTAATGTCAGCAGCTCCACCAGGGGAAACCAGTGTGGAGTTTGATGACCGACCTGCCCTATTGTTGAGCACGTAGTAGTAACACCCGGTACCTTCATCTACCACTGCTGTACAAACAAGAGGCTTACACTTACACTCAGCAAGCTGTAACAACGAAAGAAATGGGCCATTCCTTGCGGCTAAGTCAGTTCTAGAACCAATATTTATCCTCTGACAGTAATTGGACAGGACTTAACGTTTGTAGCAATTTATAGGTCTGAGAGACGCGATTTTAATTTCTCTGACACCTCACTCATAGAATTCTTTTTTTTTTTTTTTTCTGAAAGTCCGGAATTTTTATTACTGTACCCCCCACCCCCCCCCCCCTCTTTTTGGTCCTTATTCATACCCCCTACCCAAACAACAACAACAACAACAAGCATCCAGTGATAATCCAGGCGAGTTAACAGACAAAACCAAAATTACGACCAGCCAAGTTTGCTCACTCACACACGGCACACGGAGACTTTTTTTCTGATGACCCGAAACGCTAGTTAAGGCCCCATTGTAGACAATAACCTACTGACGTGTGAGAATAGCGCTCCACATAAAGGCTTAGCAGAATACATCAGGTACAATACACTGTACTTGGACTTGTGAGAATAGAGAGCTTGAGAGGGAAGGCTGAGGAAAGAGAGAGAAGGAGAGAGCAAGAGAGAGAAAGGGAGATTAACGGATTAACAAGGACGAATAAAATTTATCTTATCTATCTTATTTTCTTTTTACACCTTTCAATTTGGCCTTTTTACACCTTTCAATTTGGCCTTTTTATACCTTTCAATTCAATCTCCCAGCCCCACCCCAGCTCACCCTCTGTTTCGGTTGAGAGACCAGCTGACCTGCGTGCTTACTTATCCTTATTACTGTACAAAGCTGTGAATTCACGGACGGCACTTGGAGGGCAACTAATGCTTTCATGTCCCTCCGGGTCAGCGGGAAACTACCAGAATGTCCACTTAATCCGTGAAGGCTGTCAAAGTGTTTGCTTAATTTCTCTGGTGCAATTTCTCAGTGTCAGAGGCAACATTTGGTTGGTAGAGCACAGATTACCACCAGGTCAGCAGCACCATTCCTTCCATCCTGACCTAGACTCTTCATCGTAGAGAAGAAAGGGATCTTGCCTCTTTATGCAGCGGCCCTGCTCCCATGGACAGGGCATTATATTTTAAACTCTTTCAAATAATTCCAGCTTATGCCAAACTGCACGTCTCATATCTTCCATGTGCTTGTTGTGCGCTATACAGTACTCATTCAAAGGCCAAGAACCTTTCCCCGTCACCAACCCACAGGGGAGGTCCGCCGATGACCAGTTAGGGCGTCACTTGTCCACTGATGAGCGACTTTTTATTTCACCGCCGATGGACGAATTGAGCTTTCCACATTGTCTTTTTTTTTAAAATTATTATTCGAGTACGGTAATGGAATAATAATAATAATAATAATAATAGATGGCATTTATATAGCGCATATCCATTGCCATTAGAAATGCTCTATGCGCTTTACAGAAGCTCTCTCACTCGCTCTTTCTTTCTCTCACCCTCTCTCAATCTCAGAGCCTGTTAGGCGCAGTTCACAACTCACAACTTGTATCCTAAAGTACTATAATAATACTTGAATATCTATTAATATTTATTTAATAATGAATTATAAATTTTGTTGGTGATATGGGGGGGGGGGGGGGTTTGATATGGCTAAATTTTTAATCTATTCATTTGAATTTCAATTTTCCCCGGGCAGCGGCCTGTACGGCCAGCTCTTTCGATTTCCAACTGCCAAGGTATCTTTAACGCGCGCAACATGCACATGGGCCCTCCAAATGTTTCGTTCTTATCCGAGAAGTCTAGGTACTCGATCCTACCCCCCTAAAGGATCAGCGACACGAAAACATGAGAAAAATCCCAATTTCCAACATGCCTGCACAGCCCGGGTTTTGAACCCGGGACCCTTGGCATGAGAGGCGAGCACCTTGCCTCTAGACCACCTTGTCCTTGTATCGGTCTAAAATTGGAGTGAGCTTGGATACTTGGGAGAACAGTTCAGAATAAAATGGAAAAGGCTGACACTGACAGTGAAATAATAATATTTATCATTAGTAATTGTTTACTGATAAACAAACCATTTCTCTCAATGATTAACACATCAAGTAAACATACGGAAGCGACAGCAATAGTTCCATATAGTCGATGGACCAACCAGGACTTTAAGAGCGAGCCACGAACGCAAGTGAAAACGTTCACAAACACTTTAAGAAACATTCTAAGGTCCCCATCTGAACATTATTTATATTCGTTTTTCTTGAAAAAACCTTAAACTAAGAACAAGAGAAATATGGGGCTGATAATCAGCGCCGCGTAAACTCAGACAACGAAAGGTTGTAAATTCAGACACATTGTGGAAAACATGAAACAGCTGTTAGATTCATATTTTATGAGGCATCACATCGTTTGCCTAAAGTAAGATACAGGTGGCTCATCGCGAAAGCTTAGTAAACGTGGTCAGCGACAGTCCCAAGCAGAACTGGCGAGAAATGAATCGGCACTTCTTTGTAAAATGCAGGAAGAATTAATGTTCAGTAGTCTCCACGGCTCAATTCATTCCCTTCTCGATACGTGGGGAAAAGCTGGTATATCTGGCCAGTGTTATCGCGAGCTAATTAACGAAATTCTGTCGTTCGTTGTTGGTCGATGTTTCTTTGTGATTATTCAGAGAATATAATTTATAAATTTTATTCACTTATCGGCTCTGCAGCAGCTCACAATAATGTGCCGGGTAGGTAGTGTGCCGGGTAGGTAATGTGCCGGGTAGGTAGTGTGCCCAGTAGGTAGTGTGCCGGGTAGGTAATGTGCCCGGTAGGTAGTGTGCCGGGTAGGTAATGTGCCCGGTAGGTAGTGTGCCCGGTAGGTAATGTGCCGGGTAGGAAGTGTGCCCGGTAGGTAATGTGCCCGGTAGGTAGTGTGCCGGGTAGGTAGTGTGCCGGATAGGTAGTGTGCCTGTCTACAAGACACCAAGGGAACATTCAGATTCAAGATCTGGGCGTGCCCCCCCTCCTCCCCCCTTCAACAAACCCGAGGGAGTGCCAGGAAAGTCAAGGACCAAACCACTTGATGAAACTTCCTGTCCAACACCCTATGATAAAACATCATAGAAATTGTTCATGTTCTGTTAGACTGTCATAAACTGCATAGCTTTGTTAAGTTTGTCTAATAAATTGCCTCCTCTGTTTCGCTCTTCTGTAAAAGTATTAATCATCATTTTGCTAAGATGATCTCCCCATTACAGGACTCGACAGTACAATGTACTAGCACCCATGTGGAAAGACTTAACCTCTTGGAAATACAACATCATTCTCACCATACAAGTGCTGTACTGGTACTGGAAGTGAGAAAATAGGAAGAGAACTCTGCATATTTTCATTTGATATAATTATATCTTTATTGAATGTTGACATTCATGATTGTTTTATACAAGACCCAGCTCCAAACATTGGCCTACACCACCAGCAATCTGTCCATGCATGCAAAACATACAACCCCTTCTGACTGACAGTTCAGGTCACTGACATGAATGCTGACATACACCAGAGTCGTCACCAACTATGCCAGCCTCACTACAACGGCAACATACGATACATACGGACACACAAATCTACAGACAAAATTCAACCGGACTGACATGCGTGTAGGTCACTCTGGGCTAAAAACACCAACCACTCAACACTAATGAGTATATGTATCACATGCTGCATTTTTGCACTACCCCTACTCTTTCATAAAAATACATATTATAATTCCAAATCTCCATGGCACAACTTTAAACTGTTTCTATTAAAAAAAAAAACAATCCAAAAAATTAAACTGTGCCTTCGCTTCAGTTATTAGTTTGCCAGATTTCTTCCTAAATACAGACAAGACATACCGAGTCCTCTCCTTCATTTACGTTGGTTGTTGGCCTCCTTTTGTCTCGACAGATCTTCATTTACCAGTCATGTACTACATCTTGCATGATGCACTGATTTTTTTCTAAACTTTTTGTTTCATTTTTTTTGTTTGTTCATAAAGCTCTGCCCTTAAGTATTAAAAAAAAAAAAAAACCAAGTGACACCCCCCCCCCCTTCCCCAACTTTTCTAGCTTTCTCCAGTTTTCTCTGTGTTACTCTCCTGTGACCTAGCCCTGTTGGTGCTTTTATACATGTATTACTATTACAAGGTGGGTAGAGCATTACTCTCTGTTGTATTCAACTGAGAAAAATATTCCACCAGATTTTGAGGAACACCTCCAAAAACTGCCAATAATGGCCGAACTTGACGCTGAACCTTCCTTAGTCGAGCTTTCCAATGCAATCGACCACCTGTCTGCTGGAAAAGCCACAGGAAGTGACAACATTCCTGCAGAGGTATTAAAAGACCTAAAAGGCCCACTATTACCACACCTGTATAATCTGTTACTGCAGTGTTGGAAAGAAGGCGTGATACCACATGATATGAGAGACGCCAAAATTGTCACACTTTACAAGAACAAAGGAGACAAAGGCGACTGCAACAACTATCGAGGCATATCCCTCCTCAGCATTACTGGAAAGGCTTTTGCTCGCGTCATCCTCTGCCGCCTTCAACAACTGGCGGAAAAAGTCTTACCAGAAACACAATGTGGCTTTCGAAGCAAACGATCAACTATTGACATGATATTTGCACTTCGGCAAATCCAAGAAAAATGTAAAGAACAAAACAGGCCGCTTATAACATGCTTTGTGGACCTAACAAAGGCTTTCGACACCGTAAGCCGATCTGGCCTGTATGCAGTCCTTAAATCCATAGGCTGTCCACCAACATTGCTAAAACTTATTGCATCCTTCCACACTGACATGAGGGCATGTGTCAACTTTGAAGGCTGCACATCCAATTCATTTGCTGTAAACAGCGGTGTGAAGCAGGGATGTGTTCTTGCTCCTACCTTATTTGGTATATATTTTGCAGCCCTACTCAAGAATGCCTTTGGTCAATGTTCAGGTGGAGTACTTATTAACACCAGAGTGGACGGCTCCATTTTTAATGTTGCCAGACTAAAAGCAAAATCTCGTACAGAGCATATTATGTTACAAGAGCTCCTCTTCGCAGATGATGCTGCAATCGTGGCCCACGATGAAACCACGCTCCAGGCTCTCATCAATAGCCTTGCCAAAGCCTGTGACAAATTCATGCTAAGGATCAGTGTCTCAAAAACTGTAGTTTTGACACAAGGCTTGAGAAACCCCAACCCAATCATGCTGAATGGCTCTCCTCTGGAGCAAGTGGGAAAATTCTGCTACCTAGGCTCAACCATCAGTGGTAGCACAGACATAACAACTGAAATAAATGCCAGAATAGGAAAGGCGGCCACAGCTTTTGGCAAACTCTCAAAAAGGGTGTGGAACAATAGCAAGCTGACCATCAAAACAAAGGTACTCGTGTACCAAACTTGCGTCCTAAGCACCCTGCTGTATGGCTCAGAGACATGGACCACCTACTCCAAACATGAAAGATCCCTCAACTCCTTCCACCTGCGCTGCCTACGCAAAATTCTCAAGATCAAGTGGCAAGACAGGATCTCAAATATCGAAGTTCTGAGCCGAGCCAACATTCCATCAACTCAGGCTCTCCTAGGCAAAAAAAGACTGCGGTGGCTTGGACATCTCCACCGTATGGAAAATGATCGCATCCCCAGACAAATTCTCTACGGGGAACTTGCTACTGGCAACCGACCCAGAGGTAGGCCACATCTGCGATTCAAAGACACTTGCAAGGTCACGATGAAAGCATTCAACATCGACCCCAATGAATGGGAGAACCTTGCAAATGATCGAAGCAGATGGAGACAAAAATTGCGCAGTGGCACGCTCGCAATAGACTTCAAGGCAAAAGAAACATACCTGACAAAACGACAGAGGCGGAATGAAAACACTCGCCAAAGTGAACCCAAAAGACTGACCTGCAATCACTGCCATCGCACTCTCGGGTCAAACATTGGTAGAATAAGCCACGAGAGAAGCTGTCAGTCAAAGTGAAAGTGAATATTCTAGCTGCTAAGACCGTCTGTAAAGACGCTAAAGGCCATATACTATTACATGTATTGAAAACAACAACAAAAAAAAACTAAAGGGACAATGGGTAGACCTATCTTTCTCCTCATTTGTATAGAAGAATTCATTGTTTAAAACTGTCACCATATTCCCTTTTGCATAAAATTTAGTGCCCTGAATTGCTCCTGCCATTTTCAACAGCCCCACCAAATAAATACATGTAATGAACTCTTCTGACTTCCCTAACACAATGCCATGGGTTACAACCAATCAGAAGAGCTCAAACTTCTACTCGCATCCAGCCCTAAGACCAATCAGTGCGGTGTTAACAAAACATGGGAGGATGGCCAACCAACAACACTCTTGCAAACATTTTAAGTTATATTTACAGATAAGACAAAAAACAAAAAAAGTGTCACTTCCAGATATGGTTGTGGATGTTACACCACCTTTAACAACAACAACCATAAAAAGAAAGAAAATAAAAAATTACATAATAAAGAAAATTAGTGGGCAGCCCTGAGACAGCGTGAGTGACCTATTTTTTCAACCAACTAAGCAAATACACTGTCTCTGATCACCAATATACCAGTCACTCTACACATAGAATTAAAACAAAAACAACAACAACAACAACCCAGGCCAGTCACAACATACCGGTACATCCACCACTCTCAACAGAAAATTGTTACAAAGTCCATGTACATGTAATAATGTACATGTGTATTTACTCTTGTGTGCCATTTACTTCAGTTAAGGAAATGTATGTGTAAGGATTAAGTAGGGCTTGTTTCACTACTATTTGGTATATCTTATCCCTTTGGGGGAAGGAATGGAGGTAGACAAGCAATAGAAGCTGCCATATTTGCAGTCAGATTTTTCCAAATGTGTGTTGGAGCAGTATATCGTCATGGTGCTAACCTTTTGGCCTATGTACATGTTACGCCATTGCCCTATCCATGGTGCACCTATTAATGTAAAAATCATTAAAAAATGCCAAGCCATTATCCTGGAAATAAAACTTTCTGTAATGGCCTAAGCCTAGCTCATTCATAGACGTAGGCCTTTTTGGTTCTGGGATTGTTTCAGCCAACGTGGATGGTGGCCACTTTTACCTAGAGTCATTTTGGCCTAAGTCTGACTGCATTGCAAAAGAATTTAAATAAGTTTTTTGCGATTTTCTCACAAGTGCAAAAAATGACAGGCCAAAAAGGTCAGCACCATGACGACATGTATGAGTTGATAGGGAGTGATGGCCCCTCTGGTGGAAGGCCCCCTGTGCCCTTTCGGACAGCTCACCCTCCTGACTTCCATCACCCGCAGCAAGCACAGCTGCCACATCCCAGGCCAGAAGACTGAATCAGCAGGTGAAACGAATCAAGGAGGAATAGATCAAAAGCCCTGAGCTCACGGTGCAACAACTATCGCACAGGACCAACTGGAAGAGTTCCTTATGATTCAATGGAAAAAGCATTGCACTAGTAATTAGTAATACACTGAGAGGGCAGCTGCAAGACTGATAATGTCAGTATGTGTGTCAGTTGGTCTTTCTGGACAAACTGCACCGGCATCAAATGGTTACTGAATGACAATAATGTCACAAAAGGACAGTGCTATCTCAGCAACAGCAGCAGAGACAACTGAGTTCCTGCATCTCTCTGGAATTGTCTTCCCCATGGACTTTCAACTGTGCTAAATTAATGTTAAACTTCCAGGGTTGCTTTAACACAAGAAAAATGAAACTAACTTTAGTATTATTTTTCTTTTGGCTCAGATCAAGCCCCCCCCCCCCCCCCCCATTTTTCAAACCTGAGGAGAATTCCCAAAATTTCCTCTAAAAGAAAATATATGATAATGTCCAAGTGGCATTTTTTGATATGTTCATTTTTTATTGGTAATACTGAAACACAAACTAGCAATAGTGCAGTGAATGTGACCTCAGTGACCATCTATAATAAGCTGACCTGAGTTCAGATGTGTGACGTGTGTAAGTGGGGATGTTCTTAGCACTGAAATATGGACCTCTGGTTGAAAAACTGCTTATTGATAATGTGTGAATATTTTCCAAAACTAACGCTAAACACCAATGTTTAAAATGTAAGTATGAATTATTGTTTACCAAGTCTACCTGGAGCAAGTGAATGATTGCATGTATTGCCACTTTCAAAAAAAACAAAACAACCCAGTAACTCTGATTCTCCCACTTTTTTTTTTCATATGGGGCAAATTTCAGGGCTATTCCAGGGGTAATTCACTTTCTCCAGGGGTTTTTATAAACATTAAAAATTCCAGGGGTTTTCCAGGGGTGCACAGGAACCCTGGGTTAAGCTTATGGCACAAGGCTTAATGACGATCTGTGAGTGTTTTGGACATTTTCTGCACCAAATATCCTTCTCAAACCTGCTGCCCATCAGTGTCAGCACAAACAGTGTCAGTGTCAGCACAAACAGTGTCAGTGTCAGCACAAACCATGTTCTAGATCTGGTGACACAATATGTGGGTAAGAACAAGCCTTCTGGCAGGCTTAGGAATGGACTTGCCCATGGTGCAGCAGCCAGTGAGTATTGTAGCACTAAAGCTCAGAATGATCTAACACATTTTGCTGAACATGACTGGCCAGAAATGCACTCAGCCACTGCAGCAACAATCCCACACTTGCCTCTGGGCCAGACAGGTGAACAACTGATCTACTGCATGTGCAACTGGAATACTAATGGTGTTGACAAGTCATCTGTGATACATTACATGTGTCTCTGAATTTTGGTGGGTGCCTACATATCTGTGATCTATGATTATTTTGAAAAAAAAAAGAATGAAATAAAACATTGAATAATTCTTGCTTGTAAAGACAACCCCACCCATCCCCGTGTTACAAAATAGTTCAAGTTTAAAACAAAACAACCACAGGACAAAAGAAAGAAACACAAAAGAAAGAAATTGACAACGATATGGATACTAATCCACAAGGAACATGTTATGAACTTCACATGACAACTGGCAAGGAATGAATGCACAACACAAAAGTCTCTAGTACAAACTGGTAATAGTGTAGAAGACACATGCACTGATAAAGGTACATTATTTGGGTGTTTGTTAAGTCCAAGCAGCACAACTTTCAGAAAATATACCAATACAAACAAAACAATAACTCTGGGTACAACATTTGACAAACATTCAGAACTGGGTCTCGCATCAATACAAAATGTCCTGATATACATTGCTATAGTCAATTCACAATATCATACACAAAAAATATTGAACAAGGCGATTTTTTTTCCCATTCAATTGGTAGATTTGTTTCGTGTATCCATAAAATAAAGAAAGGCACCACCAATTGATTTCTTCTAAGACACGGATGGGAAAGGACGGGTTAAAAATTAAATGGAAGAGGGGGGGGGGGGGGGGGGGAACGTGCCCTAATTACAACCCAGGCATCATGTTCAACAAGTCAGTTTCAAACTCAAATGTAAAGTAAGATGAAAGTTAAATGAATGTTGTATGTCCAGAGAACTGAAGGCAATCCAGTCTAGAAAAGCCAGCTGAGAAATGTACTGTGATGATGTCATCAATGAAACAAGACAGGAAGACAATCTGATTCAACTTGATGCCAACATTTCCTACCAACTGTGAAGATCATCATTATCTTCTGCAGAGTTTATTTTCCACATTGTTCATATTTAAAATACTTCACGCACATGAGGTTGGATAAAATTACTTTTCTAGGCTGATAAAAACATTCAAACACAAATCTTTTCTGTCTGTTTGCAATTCAGCAAAGATTTTCATCTTAATGCTATTTTAACAAAATTTGAAAGGTGACAGGAAAAATACATTCTAAAATCAAAAACATCAGATGTAAGAAAACTAGTAATGTATGGCAGTTATAAGATCCTAATCTTCACAAAATAACTAAATATTTTACATTCTTTCTGAAGAGATGACAAATTAACGTGACATCATACAGTATACATCGTTGCAGCTATCAATAAAACAGCAACTGTGTAAGTGGGCCTTTGTGCTGTTTCCAAAACAAGCTACTTGAAAAAAATGTTGCAGAAAACCTGACCTCAGCTCTGTAAAAATAAGGCACTTTTACACTGGAATGTACATCTTGATAAAGATGAGTTAAGATTTTCATCTATGAATGAACAGTGAAATGGTTTTGGTTACTATTCAAATGGAAACTGTAGTTAGTTTGGTGTTTGGAAACTTTATCCAAGAATATGCATGATTTTGTTTTCATCAGAGATATGACAGAGAAACCTTCTAAACATCATTATTGCTGTTGGTCAAAGTCTTAATTGTATTGTATTTAATCATTTGGTTGTATATATGATATACATGTACATTTGCTATTTTTTAAAAGCTAGTTTCCGTTGCCAGAGTTCCTGCACTTCCTTGACAATCGTTTTATCCGGGCCTTTTCAGGGCTACTCGCAAGCAAGAAAACCAGAGACATTTACTTGTTAATTTATTTTTGTGCAGATTTTTTTTCCCATTTCACTAATGTTCTTTCTTAAATCCTAAACAGAACTGCAGGACTAATCAACTCCATCCCCAGAGCCTTTTCTCAAATTTTCTCATATTCCAGGCCTTTTCCAAGGATGTCTGGAATCCCAGAAATGTGCAGGAACTCTGTATTGAAGTAATAACCTTCCATAATGAAATTTTTCCTGAGGGCTTGGATACCATTAACGGTCAATAAGTTATTCGTCAGTAGTTCTCTCATTAGCCTACTCAACTTTCTAGAAGAAAAAAATGTTTATTTATTCCAGACTGACTATTTAGTCTTCCCTAATTGCTGACATTCACAAGGGAAAATTATCTTTACCAGGATCACATCCCTAACTGACCTAGCCAACTTGTTCAAATTAACAATGTCAGGATGTGCCAGGATGTTCTTTTACCTCAAATTAATTTATGCCATTAACTTTTACTAGCATGCTGTAGATAGTCATGCGAGAAAAATGGCTTTTACCGGCAGTAGGAGGTGAAGAACTGATGAGAAATCGCCCAGCAAAGACATGCAGCAGTTTGTTTTTTTTTCTTGTCCAACAGTATCCAAAATGTAATTATAACTTGACAAAAATAACATCAACATAGATAGAAGTTATACAATCAAATTTTGCATCATGTGTAGATCTACATATTATGACACCCAAAAAAACAAAACAAAAGAGAGGGAGGGACATGTTATAACAATTTTTTGGTCACTTAATAAACGATCACGTACTGTGAAATTTGGTGCTCACTCAGATATAATTTATTCCCATCCTGGGGGATGCTGGGTGGCTGTGAGATGATGGAGCTGTAACTTGAAAGTAAATGATGATATGCAATTTGATCATGATCTTCACATAATGACAAAACAAAATTTGACCAAAAAAATAAAAGCAGTAAAATATATGTAACACAGAAAGTCATAAGTAAGACTTTCAATTCGTGGGACATAACATTATAAACAAAAAAAAAAAAGCAACAAAAACAAAAGAAAATGAAGATTATATGGCATAAACAATGCAATGCAATTTGAATCAGAGTATGTCCACTAAGATATGCATAATTATGGGTAAAGAATTATCACATTTGCATCAGTAAACAAAGGCACCATTGGAAATGTTACCAAATGTTGGGCATGTTACACCAGTTCCTGTTGTTGCTCAAACCAGAGTTTGAGGCTAGAGTTCAAAGTTCGAAGTGATCAAAGTTGAACAATACGGGGTGACTTGATCAAACATTGACAAGTGTTGCTGGAAAAGACAGAAAAGACGTTCAGTGTTCCTCATGATAGCTCACTGACTGATGTTAATTTGACAGTCAAATTTTTCATCCTTCTCACGAAAACTAACGTGCACTACAAAATTTGCAAACCCCATGCCATGCCAAACATAACTAACACTGTGCATGATACAGTTACCTACTTATGTTGCCGTACTGGGTACCAATTTCTGTGTGCTGCAGGATGAAAAAGACTCTGATGTTAAAAAACCACCGTTCATTTGACATTTCTTGGCAATAGATTTGAAAGGAAATTCCACATGAAATCAGCAAACTCTCAGTCTACAAAAAACAATGCTGAAACAAAAGTGACCGTTTGTTCAGAGTAAACAAGATGTCACGGATCTGAGGGCAGAACAAACCAACCCCCAAAAAAAAAGGTTTTAACATCTTGAAATTCTAACATGATCTGGACGGACAGAGCTCAGAGCCAAAGCTTTGAAATTCTGCAGACCATTGACAGGTTTGTAAAGATAAAGAAAAAATACAACAACAGCATAAAAATGACAACTGCTAACGACATTGTATTGGGAAATCATTAAAATAATCAGAGTGAATTCCTTTACTCTAACAAACAATGGATCAATAGCGATGTTTTCCGAGTTCTGCAAACCAGGTCACTGAATGAGCACTCTCAGAGTTGTACACACCTAATATAAAACTAGCCATTCTCAAGTTGTAAATTTCTTAGATAAACAAAGTTGAGTGGCACCAGACAAAGACATTTCCTACAAATGGCTTTGGATTCCAGGGCAGCAGTTTCACTGGACTGGAGAGATCATGACATACTACAATGCAAAACATGAAATGTCTCCTAACACTGATGAACTTTGTTTACCTTTTGTGAGATATGATGATTTTGGTTACAGGTGACACTGATAACTGCATCATCCAGTCTAATGAGAACATACAGAAATTCTTCAGGCACCAATTTTCTCTGGAGAAATCTTGGACATGATATTCAAAGCTCCAGTTGAAAGGATGGCTCCAGAATGATAGCTAAAAACATCACTTTATTTTTTTTGGTTTAATATCTCAAGTTTGAAGTCTGTGGGAATGATGATGATGACTTGTGAAGACAAGCTCCTTTCACTGGACCATGCTGCCAGTCTGTATGTGTGTTTTCAGAGCTCATGTCATATTGAGTAAAATCATGGAAAATCATTAGCATCCTTCCTTCTAATGTAAATGCTATTATAAACATCTGTTGCCAAAAGCACCGAAATTCAGCTAGATCTAACTCTGATCTGTAGCGATTTCTCAGGCTGCAGCTGCTGGATCAACTTTGCACAGTCGGTTGATGAAAGACAAGACAGAAATCAGTTATACTGATGGAGTTTTCACATACAATAAGGGACACTTTGACCACAACTCCAGTCCCTCCACTCCATGTATTAATGTGCAAAGGTATACTGGAAGGTTTCTTCCTTACAATGGATGTGCTTGCTGTACATTATAGATGACAGTTCACTTCTCATCACAAAATGTTCATGTTATTTCTCATATTGACCACAGCCACAGGCAGCATGTATAAAACACTGTTGTAAAACTATGATGTTGGTCACACGCTTTCATTACACATCTAACACTTGGGAATCAAATGTCTCTAGCAATAAGAACTTCCCGTAGAATTACATCAGTTGCTAGACATACATCAACTGATAACTGTGCATAGTCCAATATAATAGTCAGTTCAGCTATGAAAAAAAAAAAGACTGTACATTTTGATCATATGAAACCAACAATTCAATGTTGTTAAGTGAAATGCTGAAATCCCACTGAAACTGACGTCAAGGTTTACGAACACTTTTACACAACAGCAGCCAAATTCTGGTCAAATCATAAAAAGATATTCCCCGCTGCTGTCACCAAAAAACTGCAGCATACACACAACTGTACAATCCCCTCCCCACCCACTTTTGTAAATATTTTGGTGAAATGTACAGAATGAAATTAATGATCAGTGCTCACCAGGTGACAGAGTTACTACAGTAGTAGCAAGTGAGCACAAGGTTCAAGTTACATCTTTGCCCTGGACCCACTTCACTACCACCTGCAGCACATGTGCCAGAATAACCGTGAACAGCAAATTGTTTCATACTGTTCTAGTTAATTAACATTTGTTTTCATTTGGTGGAAGATCTTATAGTACTTTGTGAGCGGATTTTTTCTTTTAAAACTACAGCACCAAACGTTTATAATACTTGAAAGTCACCGTAAGTTAATTCCAGGTTTTAAATAGCCCATCAGTCCTCAAACACTTGCAAACTTATAGATGCCTCACTGATCAATAACATAATGAATACCACTGATCTCTGCACTTTGATTAATTTAATATTGAGATATCTAAACAAACATGATGATGTGGCCTTGCAAATGCATGTTTCACAGTCTGAAACTTCCACACATTCTTGGATCTGTCAAGTGCAAATAGATGCATGTTTCCATCAGGACTAGGATACAGGTGTGCAACAAATGACCATACCCCCTTCACTGCCCTGCCCCTCCCTCACTTCAGCCTTCCGATGTCCCTTTCTTGCCCTGTGCTCATGTCTCATCCTAGCCTGAGACATTCATGATTTCTGGCCTGGTCTAAGGGACAAAACTCTCGAAATACTGTTTCCGGTCATCAAAGTAAGATTCCTTGTCACTGTGGATACTGTTTGTACATTTAAATTTGATTTCATCAATCAGTAACAGAATTTTTGTTTTTGGTGAATTTTACTAATTATCTCCCCGCCTTTCCCTCGCCACCACATGAGCATGTATACAGCAGTGAAGGGGTTCTACAACTGATAAACATGGGGTGAGAAGGTGTATGAGCAGGCACAATGTGCATGTAATATGATTTAGCTCACCTACATGTACTTCGGTGTATGGGAATAAAGCAGCAACAAAGAAGGCTTTTCACAACATATCCCAATTATAATCATCACATATCCATATTCCAAAAGTATGTACAGTACATATGTATAATTATATATTTATATATAGACCCATATTATATATATATTTGTTCAGTTAATAATAAATATTATACATCATTCATGCCACCCATGACAAAATGAATGCTTGTGTGTGCATGTTTGTTTATGTTTGAGTATGTAAAAAAAGGGATGATAAAAAAAAATGAATGAAAATTGAAAGATGCTATTTGTACCGATTTTGTGGTGAAGTGAAAAAAACCACAAATTCGACACAAGACAGAGAAATTCTGCACCTCATCTGATTATGTATACAAGAAAAAAACCCATGATCACATATTTGTTGAAATAGTCAACCTTCAGCATTCTTCCAGCAACATGGTCTGCTTTCATGACAAAGACTTGTAGAATCTTTGCTTCAGCTCAGGCCCTCACAAAACCTGATTGGGAACTCAAACTCATGCTGACTTCTTTATCTGTCTTTAAACTTCACAACTGGCCATAACTATGTGGAATGAATGTTTACCTTGGATTATCTTCTATCTATTGTCATGGAAATCTTTTGCAAATAAGGATTTGTCATTTCACTGTTCAGGATTCCTGTACCTCTCTGACAAGGTTTGTCCAGGGGTATTCCAGGATTTAAATGTTAAATTTGAAGGCTACTTAAATGCAAGAAAATGCAAGAAAAATGAAAATTACTCATGGAAGCACTTGTACTTATTACTTTTTCTCAGATGGTCCTTCCATTTCTGAGCACGTTTAACCCTGAGGAGAATTTCAGGGCTCTTCCAATTCCAGGTTTTTTTTTTTCTGAAATGTTTAAATTTCAGGGCTTTACTGGGATCCCCTGGCTTCCAGAGCTGTGCGGGGAATCCTGAATAATTGATATTCAAATAGTGACAGTTGACAAGTTATGTTGAACACCCAAATTATTGTGACTGTATTTCAGTAATTTTTTTTGGTTTTCTTTACCAGCAGCATAATATGGAACATTTTACGTTTTTCAAGGAGGTATTTCATGTATGCTGGTCACTGAATTTTTCAACACATTCTGTCCAGTTTTACTAACTCTTTCTAGGCAAGTGGAATCAAACGATACCTTAGAGACAGTTAGAACAGGACAAAACAGCAACAAGGCCGTCCCTCATTTTCTGACCTCTCATTCACATAGAATTAGGCCGAAAATATACTGGATCCGTCCAATTGCAGCCGAATGAATGAAGGCAGCTGAAGGATGAAAAAAGTGATTATAGTGCGCCCGTCAAATTGTCGCTTTCATATGAGTCAGCGGGCAACAATGCATTTGTGGCCTAGGTTAGCACTGTCAGTAAAAAAAAGCAATTAATTTTTAATTTTTTTAAAAAGCCGAAAATCGCAAAGTCAACGCACCCGGGGTTTTTTTCCGAATGCGCTGAATTTAAATTTGGCATCAAAAACACGATTAAAGTTACATTTTGAGACTTTAGATTTTGCAATTTCACGTCCCGCCTCAAACTATTGCCATATCCTGTTACCGGGCCATCCGTCTTGACGGATAGAGTGCTGCATGCTGCACTTCAATCCGGCTGTCTCCGAACAGGCGGCTGCAAGTTGGAGCGAGTATGATCACTCTGCCCGTCATCTCTCTATTTTATTTGTAATTGAGGCATGCCCGATCTTCATCCTTCAGTTTGCTGCCTTCAAACCGGTCTTAGTATATCTTTGGCCTTAGAGTGAGTCTGCAGTAAAGAGACATGTTTGGCAAAATTGGTCAGTCAATATTTCATCATGCCATTTCATCCATATTAAACATTTCAACTTGGTCAATACACAAACTAGGAAATGTAGCAACAGCATTCAACCTGTTCTACTCACAGTGACACTTCTTCAAACTTAAATACAACAATGATGAAAACCAGCTCTTTGGTATATGCCTCTCTAAAATTTCTTGAAGGTTTGCTTAAAAATTATGCAGAATGTCATACATAAATTTCAAATCCAGAAAAGACAAGACTCAAACTAGTTTCAATCGGCAAAAAACAAAACAAAATAAAAGCCAAAATAAGAAAAACCACAGCAGTGTTCAGTGTTCAGGGTTCCTGTACCCATTTGAGAATACTTTTCCTGGGCTTTTAAAATTCAAGAAAATGAGAGCAATAAAATTTTTTGCTTGGTTCAAATTTTCCCGTCTAAATGTTTTTTTTTAACCTGTGAAGGACTCCTCAGTTATTCCACTATTTCAAAGGCTTTTCTCAGAAGTTTAACTCCTGCAGCAACCAAAATGTCCTTGACAATCCCCATTAACTATGTTTCATGGATAAATTCATGCTGCCAGGCTGACCTTCAACACTGCACCAGTAGCTCAACAAATGATATGGTATTTACATGAAACAACAGGACAAGATGACAAGCTGTTTCTCACCAAATTGTTAATCCTACCATCAAAGCTTGATACATTGCCAAGCCGCTTTTTTGACATAATAATGGAAATGTTCATATAAAACTGTCATCATGCAGACTAAGTCTCCTGAAAAGTATGTGAAAAAACATTGGATAAGTGAACAGAAAGACTGAAAGGGCCACATTTAAATAGGGAAATTTTACTTTCTGAAGTTTGAAGGATGGCAGCAATCTTTCAAACAAATGTCAACTACCTGCTGTTTGTGTTCGAGATTCATGAAATTAAAACATGCAGTAACAGCTTGTAAATTCCTTCAACGATAAATGGGAAAATGAAGAAGTTTACAATCTGCTAGCTGACTGGCATCATACAAGAAGAAGGCCCTCTTACAAGTACCATCAAGCAGAAAATACATTAACTAAGGAATTCTTTTTCTAAATCTGAAAAGGAAATCTTGGATCTTGTGTTGTGTTGAACTAGAGGTCTGGTTGCGTCCTGGTTCTGTCCTTCTACATCAATATCCAGAAGGGTTTTCTGATGGGCTATATGTGGAGGTGTGTTTCCTGGCGATAGATGTGACCTACTTGAAAAGTATGGGGTTGCATCCTCTCCAGCGGGAGTCCTTCCTCGTGCTGGGTCTCGACTTAGTCCATAGCCCGAGGGGGAAGGATATTTCAGCTGAATGGGCCTGCTTGATGCCCCACCCACATCAAGAGTGGTGGGCCGCTGTGCAGGCTCAGCTCCTGGTCTGCGTCGTGGAGGCACCGGTTGTTGCTGCTGTTGCTGAGGTTGGGCTGATGATGTGGAATAATCTGGGTGGGGAGTGAGGAAAAAGTCTGTGCTAGGCCCATATCTGTAGTCTTGCTGATCTAATGTTGATGAAGAGTTTGAGGTATTTGATGGTGTTCTTTTATGAGAGTTGTAGTTACTACCACTGTTCACTTTGCTGTAGTCTGATGGGTTGAAGTCATCCTCAAATGTGACAGATCGTCTCTGAGGCTTCGTGCCCAGGTCTTGGGCTGCAGGTTTGGTTGGGGTATCCAAATTGCTCTCTGATGAAAGCTGGCGGTTGTAGATCACAGTTCTCTCTGTAGTGGGTGTGGTACTGGACATCCCAGAAGCTTCACTGTCAGCATAAGAAGAGCGATGTGAAGTTGTGCGTGCATTGTAATTACTATATCCACCACCCGACGCTTGGCCATTCAAATCCTGTTCATGAAATCCTGCCGGGGAAGGAGAATCAAGGTCCATGTGAAGGCTTGGTCTCTGCCTGTGCTGAACTCCATGATAGGTGTGCCAGTAGCCTATTGGAGGGGCTTGATAAGAACGAAAGTCTCCTTCCGGCTCTATGAAAGAATCCCGCACAGCTGCAAGGTAAGCATCCCGTCGGTTGTTGATATACGAGTCCCTCTTTTTCATCCCTCTCTCCTCATCCCCACTCGGAGTATGGAGATTGGGATGAATTGCCCTTGTATTTGCTATACCAATGTCAAAACCCATGGCTACCGCGGCCAAGATTGTTGACATGTGATAGAGACTATTTTCTGTCTTTTTGCCTTTACCGAAGGGGCTTGTGGGTGTGGCTGCTGGAGTGTGTGGAATGCTTCTTGATTTTGGAGAGTCATCCAAATCGCCTGGCAAGGTATCGTCCCCATCATCTGTGACAAGGGAAAAGAACAATATTTGTTCTTGATCACCATTTTATATTTTTTGACAGGAATATTTCAAAACACCAATTTACATCATATAATGAAATACAGCGGAACCTACTCAAAAGTGGATAATAAAAAATGTCTCTTTATCTGAAAGATTTCCATGGTTTCAGCACAGTCCTTCTTTATTCCTTGTAAATTTATGTCCGTTTACATGTGAACAAAATCTGTGTGAATCCCGTTGAACTCGCTGACCTGGGTGCCGGGGAAAAAAAACCAGGGTATTTTGAAAATGGCATAACTTGTTGATGTGAATCTGTGAAGGTGTGGATGAAGCCAAAAACAAAACAAAAAGGTTAAAAAAAAAATCATTTTTGAGAGTGATGAAAAACGACATTCTTGTATTTCACTGAATTTTAAAATTTCTGGAGTACCAAACACAGTGAAAGAACTTTAGAATGTGAAAACCATTGAAAAGATTAAGGTTGGTCGTCACTCATCATTGCAGTGCACTGTTTGTTTTGCAAGAAAATACACAAATGAGATGTCAACCAGGTCCGCAGTAGCAATAAGATTTAAAATCAGTCCCATGTGCTAGCGAGTTCTTCCCGCTCCTGTATGAAAGCAAAATGACCTGACATAAGTAGGTGCATGAAACATAAGTTAATTAGCTTTTCTGTTCATTAAATTTGCAGTGCATTTCTTTTCAAGATTCAATGATTCTCCATCAAATAAAAGATTGAATACTCACATAGATGATTGACAGCTCCCATGTTCGAATGCCCTCCTCCCAGTTGTCTCAATGACTTTTCAAGGTTTGGTGCACTCTTTGACCACTGGCCATTGGCAAAAATGATTGATGAACGAGCATGTCTGTCTTTCTGAACCGAGCTTGGGCCCCACGTCTTCCCTTTCTTTCCGTCCACTGGTGGGTCTGAAATTTGTGAAGTGTCGAGTAAGTTAAAAATGATCAAATTTATTATTTACTCCAACATGACCTGACCCCATTCTTGACTAGACTAAAATGAACATATGAAGGGGCCATCCAGAAAGTATATCTACTCAGAGGAAGAGGAATGGGGCAGGTGTCACCAGCATTTGCAAACCATTCTAATGGCTGCATATTCCTACATGGGGGTATGGGCAAGGCCGAGCTTATGGTAAGATTCATGGGTGGACCTAAACGTTTCCTTTCTTGTAAGAACACTACATCAGGTTCCTCTTCAAGTAGTCATTTAAAGTTAAAACATCAATGATAAACTTAAAGATCAATTGATTATTACACATAATGTATGATGCTGAAGAAATATACATTACTTTTCACATTTCATACTTTATGCCGTGCCTAATATGTATCAACTACAATCTCTATTGAACAATTCATAGCAACTTCATTCATTTTAATTGGACCATTCTCCTGTCTCACTGGCTGGCTATTTATTGACTTACAAGATGTAATGAGAAGCCCAAATCTATCTCAACATAGCTTTTATACACTATAAGGCATGCATCTGCTTATTTTCTGTCTCAAAACCTGAACTGGTATGTAAAATATTTATTGACAAGCACACGGAAAAAACAAGCCTGGTCTTGAAAATGTGAAAGTGAGAAAATACATTTGTAAAATTTTTATATCCACTCTGGCAACTGAAAGGGTGATTTCCAAACATACTGTCATTGCAGATCTTTGTTCAAATGTTTGTTTTGTAGAAATAAGGCTGAAGAACCAAACTTGCGCATAAGCAATGACCACAATGATTACTATTTGTGACTATGGCTATTTTCATTCTTTGTGGTATTCAATTGCTTAGTTGTGCTGAGAGAAGAAATATTGAGAAAGTCCACTTCCACTTACAGGCTATAGCCCTGAAGCGTGGGGGAGGGAGAGCATGAGTTGGTGTAGCTGGAGGGCTCTCTGGACTAGCTGCACTGTTATGTTTGTCATACATCAAAGAATCCTCCTTCTGAACAGTAATATTATGTCGAAAATCTGCAAACAAATAAACAATTCTCATGTCAGTTTTTTTGGGCAGGCTGCACTAAAATCATAGTTATATGGCTTCATATGCTTTTTAAAGTAAAAGCTCTTTCAACTTTTTTTAGCACAAGACTTTAGCACTTTTACTGTTGCAAATTTTCACTGTCTTTGTACCAAAACTGACAAATATTTGGCAAAATGTTTTAAAACTTTGACACCAATGACAGAACATTAGGGCATATTCCTGTCCCGAGTCCTGCATATTAAATAGTGTCTTTAAGAATAAAATGTACTGTTCATTTCAATCTAAACAAATTTGTGATTTAAGAAATATGTAGATATTGCAGCTGCTCTGCAAATTCAAATTTAGGAGACCACATCAGACTATGAGTCCCAAACTGACAGAAAAATACTATTTAAAGCAATTAATTTCTTGTTGATTCAATAAATTCCATCTCCACATGGATATTCAAACAACAACAACAACAAAAAAAAGAGATTTAGAAACTATGTCTTAACCCTTTCACTGCCGCCTACGGCCTAGGCCGTACGAATTTACTCTGTAATAGCGTCATGCCGCCTACGGCCTCGGCCGTACGAATTTACTCCCTAATAGCGTCATGCCGCGTACGGCCTAGGCCGTAGCACGGGTGCCTTGATGTAAACAGGAACTGTCGCTACGTGGTGACGGAAATGATCCGGGCAGAATGATTTTCTGAAAGCTGATTGGCTGAGCTTCAAAATAAGCCTTGATTTATTTAATTTGGCTGACGGGTTCATTTTTTGTGCGTGATTGAAGGCAGCTAGGCCTTTCACTCAACAAAATGGCGTCTGACGACGAAAGTTCGGACAATGATGTCTTTTTACAGATGTTTGAATCCTCTGATGAGGAAGATGGTGATGGTAATTTTGAAGGTTTTGCTGAACTAGTAAATGTAGATCCAGCTAGATCTAGACATATTCCTTTACTGGAATTTAGTCCTGTTGACGATGTAGAGTTACGAGATGATCGCGAAGAAGGGTGGCGAAGGGGTGATGACGTCGTTCTGCATGTTCATGAAGATGTTGCTGGTGGTGACAGGGCACCAGTATCTTTGATTTTATTATTTTTATCCATTTATGTATTGAATACATCATTTTGTATGGTGTTATTTCCATCTAAATTCTATTGTAATGTAAAGAAAAAAAAAAAAGTAATGATGATGATGCCGCTGTCGCCGCCGCCAACTCCACCACATCATCATCATTGCCTTTCTCACCCTGGATCAGGGTATAGGCCACCAACAAACACTTTCCATCCCTCTCTATCATGGGCCAGCCTCTTTACATTATTCCAAGTCTTTCCGCTTCGTTGCACATCATTTTCTCTGGCTCTTCTCCACGTTCCGCGCGGCCTTCCTCTTGATCTCTTGCCCTGGGGATTCCAATCCAATACCTTCTTCGCGATGCTGTTTCCTGGCCTCCTGAGAGTGTGGCCGATCCATCTCCATCGCCTCCTACCAATTTCCTCTCTGACTGGGCTCTGTCTTGTTCTTTTCCAAACAATTTCATTGCTGACCTTGTCTGTCCATCTGATCTTAAGTAGCTTCCTCAAACATCTGTTGATGAAAACTTGGATTCTCTTTATGCAGGCCTGGGACGCATTCCAAGTCTCACATCCATACAACAGGACTGACTTCACGTTCGAGTTGAATATCCTCAGCTTTGTTTTTAGAGATATATCCTTGGTTCTCCAAATCTTGCTTAAGGACGTGAAAGCTGCCTGTGCCTTTCCAATTCGTGCTTTGACTTCTGCCTCTGTTCCTCCCTTATTGTCAATGATACTACCAAGATAGCAGAAGGACTCTACATCTTCCAGTGGTTGATCTCCTACTTTGACTTGTTCGCTTGGGGGTGCAACAATTTTTAGGACCTTCGACTTCGCAGGATGTATCCTCAAGCCAATAGATTCTGAAATTTTGTTTAGAGCTGTAGTCTTTGCTTGCATCTGGTCGTGTGTGTGCGACAATAGTGCCAAGTCATCTGCAAAATCTAGATCGTCCAGCTGTGTCCATGGGGTCCATTGTATGCCATTTCTTCCTCCATTGGTGGTTTCTTTCATAAGCCAATCAATCACCAGAATAAACAGAAATGGGGACAGCAAACAACCCTGCCTAACTCCAGTCTTGATATCAAAGCTGTCAGTAAGCTCACCATCGTGTACGACTCTGCAACTTGTCCCCTCGTACATGCTCTTGATAAGATTCACCATCTTCTCTGGGATTCCATAATGTCTCAATATTCTCCACAGCGTTTCTCTATCGATGCTATCAAAGGCCTTCTCGTAGTCAAGGAAGTTCACTATCAGTTGGGAGTTCCACTCTAGCGACTGCTCTACTATAATTCTCAGCGTGGCGATCTGGTCGGTGGTTGATCGATTACTCCTGAAACCAGCTTGCTCCTCACGAAGTTTTGGGTCTGTTGCATTCTGTATTCGCTTGAGAATAATCCGATTGAAAACCTTTCCTGGGATGGAGAGAAGTGTGATTCCTCTGTAGTTACTACAATTGCTGAGGTCCCCTTTTTTTGGAAGCTTCACGAGGTGTCCTTCCTTCCAGTCCTTTGGAAACTTGCCTCCGATCCAAATCCTCGAGAATAGTGAGTGCAGACCCTCTGCAGCCCCAGCAGCATCTGCCTTCAGCGCCTCTGGTGGGATCTGGTCTGGTCCAGCTGCCTTGCCTCGATTTAACTGCTTTATGGCATCATTAATCTCTGCTTTAGTCGGAGGGTCGCAACTGATCGGTAAATCATTTCTTGCGGGTAGAATGTCGGGTGGGTTGCTTGGTGGAGGTCTGTTCAAGAGGCTACTAAAATGTTCTATCCATCTTTTTGCCTGAGCTTCCTTTCCAAAAATAGCCTTCCTGTTGTAATCCTTGACAGGAACTTCCGGTTTTCCATATTTTCCAGCAAGAGTCTTTGTAGTCTGGTAGAGGATCCTCGTGTGTCCTCCTGTTGCTGCCTTCTCTGCTAACATTCCTATGAACTTTTCTTTGTCTTTTTTAATTGATTTTTTGACCTCTTTAGCTGATGCTCGGTACTCTTCCTGGTTACCAACTCTTGAGCTTCTTGTACGACTTGCATTTACCTGTTCTTTTAGGTCTCTTCTTATCCTTATCAAGTCCAGTGATTTTTGACTGATCCATTCCTTGTGTTCCACTTTCTTTTCCCCAAGAACATCCTGACATGTCGATGTAAATACTCCTTTTACCTTAGCCCAGCGAGTCTCCAAATCTACTGTCTCTTCGAGGTCAACAAGGGGTTTGAATCTATTCCTCAGTGTCAGCTGGAACTCTTCCTTCTTGTCTCCATCCAGAAGGCTCACTTGAAACTTTCTCCTCTTTGTTCCTGCTCTGGTACCTTGTTTCTTGAGGCGGAGTTTGAGTCTTGCCAGCAGCATGTGATGGTCAGATCCAACATCAGCTCCTCTCTGTACTATGACATCCTCCAGTGAGCGTCTGAATCGTCGGGTGATGCAAAAGTGGTCAATCTGGTTTTCAGTTACTCCATCCGGTGAAATCCAAGTGGCCTTATGGATCCTCTTGTGTGGGAATACTGAACCTCCAATCACATAGCTGTTAAATGCGCAGAAACTTGCAAACCGCTCTCCATTCTCATTCATTTGTCCCAAACCATTGCACCCCATAATGTCCTCATACCCTGTATTGTCCTGTCCTATCTTGGCATTGGCGTCTCCCATTATAATGTTCACATCTTTTCTTGGCAATGTGTCAACTATTTCCTGAAGCTGGTTGTAGAAATCGTCCTTGTCCTCATCGGTTGCTTCATTTGTTGGGGCGTATATCTGCACAATGTTCATGTTGATGTTCTTGTTCTTTGTAGTAAATGATGCCAATATAATTCTCCTTCCGTAGGGTTCCCATCCCCTCAGTGACCTCTGGGCGTGCTTGCTCAAGATGATCGCTACCCCTTCTGTATGCTTTTTGTCCTCCCTTCCAGAATACAAAATCTTTTCCCCAGAATTAAGTTGTTTCAGTCCGGACTGTATCCAGCGGGTCTCGCTAACTCCAAGTATGTGCAGTCTGTATCGCCTCATCTCCATTGTAACCTGGGCAAACTTTCCTGCTTCATACATGGAGCGGACATTCCACGACGCAATCCGGAGTGACTTGTTTGATGAAGGAGCAGTCGGGCCAGTGGAGTCCTTTCGGCTTTGTCCATTGTCCTTCATTGAATCTACAGGTGCAGATGCTCCCCCTTCTCCCAAGATAAAAGACTGATTTAAAGTATTTGCTTGTGTTTCTGTAACTGGTTTATTTTTACAGGGTGGGTAGTTGGCCCACCGCCAACTGGCTCTTCTCGGGAGACCAGGACCTTTGCACCTTTAGTCGCCTCTTACGACACGCAGTATCACGTCAGATGTATTCTTTGCTGTCCCTCTTCTGCAAGAGGGCCCCGCATCTGCACGGGCGAACTCCACCACAGCTATGACCAAATCTCTCATGTATGTGGATACTCTATCCAATTTTCTCAAAGTTTCCTTTTTACAGAGTTATAAAATTCTTAGAAATAAGTGAGCTATGAATTTTTTCTGTTATATCATTTTTTATTTTTGCGTGCAAAAATTGTCGTCGTTCTGTGTGCTCATGAGGATGGTGCTGGGGGTGACTGGGCATCGGTATCTTTGTTTTTGTAAATTTTATCAATTTCTGTATTGGAAACATCATTTTAGATGATATTATTTCATGGAAACCCTATTGTAATGTTAGGAAATGACTAAAAACTAATGAAGATGATGATGATGCTGCTGCCGCTGCCACCACCACCACAGCTATGACACAATCTCTCATATATGTGGATTCTCTATCCAATTTCCTCAAAGTTTACTTTTTACAGAGTTATAACATTCTTATAAATAAGTGAGTTATGAATTTTTTTCTATTATCACCCATTTTAGTTTTTTTCCCCAAATTAATTTGGCACTGAGGGAATAATCAAGGAAAATTTATTTGGCACTGAAGGAATAGTCAAGGAAAATTAATGCGGCAGTGAAAGGGTTAAAAGAAAGTAAAAATTGCACAGAAACCTACCTGAAGGTTCACTGATCTTCTTCCCACCATATTTCAATGCCTTCAACCTGCTCTTTCGGCTTTTTCTCTTCTTTGGCGTTGGCTTGTGCATCACTTGCTGCAAAATGAGTATATTCAACTCACGCTCTAGCAACTCAATCTCCCGAGCTGCCAAATCTTGTTCCCTCTTCTTCAAAGCATCCTCTTGTATTTTATGTTGCAGTTCCTGCTTGGTTAATTCCTCTTCTCTGGAACGGAGTTCCTGTGATAGTGGCAATTCAGAAGTAAATTTGTATCACATCCTGATAATCCCACCCCCCTTTTCCCTGCTCTTGTGTTCACAACAATGATGGTCACTTTTCTCTGTCTTAATTGAAAAACACCAACACCATTCATTCCTTCAGTTCAGCTCATTAAGAAATTACACCCTGAACCTATTTCAATTAAATTAATCAATACTGAAGTTGGGTAAACAATATGGCCAAAGACTATTGCAGAAAACCAAGGCCAGGTAAATGTTTTAAAGGAATATCCTTCACACAAACAAAATAATGATTTTATCTCAATCACCATTTTACATTCCAGAATTTAAACAAAGACCGAGTGATTCCACGGTTAACATAAATTGAAAAACACACTTCTAAATTAATTAAAAAGAGAAAACTTACAAAACAAACCTAATATCTGATACATGTCAACATTAGTAAATACCTTTTCTCTGCTGCGCAATTCATTAAACATTTCTTCAATCTCTAACCGCCAATCTTCCTGCATTGTGTGAAATGAATCATGCGGGGTGGTGACAAAGGAAGAGGTGGCAATGATCTGGAGACGCTGGAGAATTTCATTAAAGGTTGGTCGCTCATGAGGTTCTTGGTGCCAGCAGTCTGGACAGAAGACAGACAAACATTGTTCATAGACCATTAGAAACTAACAAGAAAAACAATTCACCACAACTAAAATTTGTTATGTCCCAATACTACAATAAAATAATTAAATTACAATGTTCTTTTACTGGTCCACATGAAAAGTTAAATTCACACCGCAGCTAATGAAGTAAGTCTTATTCTGAACCCCAAGAAAGAAAGCAGTGGTGGGACACTGGGAGTATTTCACTGTGGTGCAGTCTGGCCACTTTTTGTTGTTTTTTTTCTTTTGCTCAATGCTGCAGCCCGAATGACAGTTTCAAACCAATTATAAAATTCATTTTCTTAAAAGTCACAAGCTGCCCCAATCACTTGTGTATCAAACTACTGTATTCGCTCAAGTTTTTCAGGCAATCTTGTCAAAAAGTTGTTAGAACTGTCAAATAAAATGAACATTTTTGACTCCCATTGATAAGCTCAGTGCATGGGAGACTGTATCTGACCCATGTTCAACTTTAAAATTACTTATATGAGGGTAGGGTAGATAGAATTAAAAGCAGAGATTGGGGAGAGGGACAAAATAATGTCAATCAGAACAAGACTCAGGAATACGGTCAGTAGACATTTTTGTTCTCTGCCTATGAAGTCGTGGGTCCTCTACTTGTATCAATATTAGAATGACTTACAGTGGTGTCAGCCCTTGTTTTCATCATATTATAAAGGAAGTAAGGCCTCCATGCAAGGCTTTTTAACCACTGAGCCTTAAATTCTACAACATATCAAATTACGTATACTCCCAGAAAGACATATATACAGTGCACACCTGATATATCGACATGTAAGGGTCCAGACATTTTGTGTCGATATAAGAGAAACCTCTTTAAGATGGTGTTCATTCGTTGCAAAGGTGCGTTACTGCAACAATAGCAAGTAATAATGCTGTATTTTGACGTAGGGGGAAGCAACCATGCCCCAATCGTAATATTGATAGTTATATCCTTTGGTCAGAAAAAAATAGATAAAATCAGCTTAGTTTTGATGTTGAGCGTCTTGCGTGTTTAAGCCTTGAAAAGGAATTGAGCGTTGCGGTAGATCTTGTGAGAATACTGACAGCAGGGGTTACTACTGATACAAGTGATTCCTAAGGGTGGAATGAAACACGAGACAATTTCGCTGCACAAGTCAGACTAGATCTAGATAGCGCCTGGGTGGATGCATAAACATGTCATATGTATACAAAGACACACAATGCCCCCCCCCCCCCCCCCCCCGCGCTGACTGTAGTCCAAACTAGACACAGGCCTCTTTGTTTCCCTTTCAGCGGAGCCACCGGGTTACATGTGGTTTTGTAAGTCACCACTTCTCTCCTTACCTGCCATCCAGCGTGTGACACACAAAGGGCACACGGCTTGCCTCTTACTTCTCGTTCGAGCGAGCGGGGAGGGACAAGGCGATTTCTTGTGCACAAAAATAGGGTCAGCACTGCTTAGCAAGTTTGATCGACATGTCGATGTAAGAGAAGTCAAAAAGAGAGGATGTCGATACAGAGGAATCTATTTACTAACAAATAAAGAGGGAAAAAATCCGGACTTAGTACAGTGCAATCCTAATATCGCGACATCAGTGGGACCGTCTGAATTACGTTGAGTAAAGAGAAAGTTGAAATAGCAGATTAGTGGTGGAAAAGAAGAAATAAAAAAGGGAGTGGAAATCAAACTTCACCACTATGGGAAAAGCGTCCAATAAATAACGCAATCATGTCGCTTTTTCTTCTAGTTATCAGCATACTGTCACCTCTTCCTCCAATATCATTTGTTGAGTGGAGCAGCTGCGTGGCAAACATTTGCCAATATCAGCAAGATGGTGTAGCAATGCATCAAATGCGCAGTTTTTTTTATTATTTCTTTTTAACATCGACCTGACTATTCCTTCAGAAGAAGTGATGATGCCGATACTAACACACACCATGGCAGTTAATGAATAGATCTAGGTCAAGGCCTAGTATCAATGGCGCACAAATGTTTGTGAAAAAAAAAGTACCCACAGTCTATAGTAATCTGTACATTTACTGCCGTGCGCTTATGCATGGCACTCCACACTAACAGTACTGAAGCCAAGGGTCATCCTCTTTGTCCACACACCCGCCCCTCCCTGCCAGCACCGCAAAAAGAAATAAACAGGTCTTATATGTGGGGGGGTCGAGTTGCGCGGGCATTTTAGATCTAGTGCACTTGTGCTTTGGTCGGGGAGAAATGTGTCGATATAAAAGGAAAGAATAACATGTCGACTTATTGGGAAATATTTAGTAGCATTAAAGAAGGAACAGGTTGAGATTTAAAAATTGTGTCGAGTTACCCAGAATGTTGACAAAAGCCATGTCGAGATAAGTGGATTGGACTGTAAATCATGTTGATAAAAGAGAAATGTTATAAGCGATGTTGCTATTAGTGGTGTGCACTGTAGGTGTACGTGGGCATATTTTAAAAGATTTTGAAGTCTGCTGTATTTCTAATACTTTCATTGATACTGAACAACAGTTGAGTTGAACAGAAGAAGGTTTTCCGATATTTTGAGCCGGAAAAAGAAAATACATTTTCCTCAAGTAGAATTAACCCCCGTCTTGTGGGAGGCCACTATATTGGCCTCCTCGCACAACACGCGAGGCCAATATTGTGACCTACATATTGCAAACTGGGTCCTGCGGGAGGCCAATATATTGTATAGCATTTAACTCTTTCTTCGCCAATCACCGATATATCGGTTCTTCCGCTGATCACCTTTGCGCCAATCACCAATGTATCGGCGCACAAGAATGCTCATTGCTGGGCTATTTTGTTTCAGGAAGAAAGTCAATTTCTATATTTGTACATGTTGCTGTAATTAGTCTTCATTCATCTCCCCCACTATTTTCTTCCTGTATCGGCAAACATGGAAATGTTCATGGCATGCAAAGAGTTAATAGCAACACTGCTCCTCCTGTTTTGTTTATTGGGCTGCCACGACTCGTTTTTTCACATTTTTTTTTTCCCACACTATTTTCGCTTGTTTATCTATCCTTTCACCCCTACTATGTCTAACAATACGGTATCGTCCGATTATGTTTATTATGATGCAGTTAATCGTCATACTCATGTAATTGTACTGACGGCCTGAAGTTCAAACTGGGGAAAATCTTTGGGAAACTTCTGACTTTTGATTCTGGTTGTCAATTACATGTGAAATGAGAAGAAAGGGACAATCTGCGTATTTGAGAAACCATTCTACGTCTGTAATGATGAATTCCAATGTAATACTATGGCATGCTGCATAAGGGCATCTGTCGCTAGGTTTTTCATCAAGGAAAACTGGAAGAAAATGACCGACTTTGTCGTTGGTCGTTGTCTTCATTTCATGTGGTAATTAGAGAGATAATGTGTTGCTTTGATTAAACTGCTCTTCAGTACATGTAGGTACCCTACGAGCTGGAAATCAAATCTCTTGTTAAAGATGTGCCAGAAAAACTAACATCATAATACGTGGAATCTTTACCTAGTTCAGGAGGGAGAAGGCAATGTCAGGATACATGTGGTTAGTAAATTATGTGCCCGATTAAAAAAAATAATTTGTTCACCTGAATGGCCTGACTCAGGGACAAAAAAAAACAACAACGCAGAGCTCTTGGGAAAAGAATAAAACGTGTATTAAACGGCATGTAAATGCAGAAAATTCTTGATTATGGGCCTTCTATTTAACATTTAAATTTACTGCATCTCATTAGAAGTACTGTATCCAAATATCATAGGGGTCACTTATGATTTATCCAACAGTATTGTTATTGCGTCCCAAAGTAAACACGATGCACGTGTTCAAAACAACCCGATTGACCCGACCGCTGAAGTTATCGGCAACAAGCAAACGATCGACTGACTTGCCGCTGGCTATCCCCGCATATGGTGTTACGTGGACGAGTTCACTCAGCGGGGGACGAGGGTTAAAAAGTATGACAGAAATTTTGTTCTGCACCTCAATTTACACACAAATGATCCAAAACTCAACTTTAAAAATCACATCTGTATATATTTCCCAAGCCATTGGGTCAACTAGTCTTCATAATGTATGAAAGCTTAAACTTTTGAGCAGAAATAAAATAACATTAAATCAACATTACCCGTCCCTGTCTCAGACGTTAAATCAAATTGTGAGTAATTAGCAAACCTGACATGAGCTGTGAAAACATGTGCGGGCAGGTCGAAGGAAGAGGCAAAGTAAGTTTATTCACAGCCACTCCATAGGCCACACCCAGTGCATCTATTCCCTTGTAAGGTGTTTCACCTGTGAGCAATTCCCAAAGTACAACGCCATAGCTGTTTGGGAAAAAAATTATGAAAACAGGCTTATAGGGTATGTCTAACAAAAGTTTAACACCCATTTTATTTGTTGATGACTACAGTAATTGTATACACACATTCTTTACATCCAAGTTAAATGTAAGACTGAAGCAAATGTCTACTGGTATCATTACATTTAACGCACTCATCATCACACACAATAATACTATTCCATTTAGGATATCCATGTTTGTGTTTTCAGGTAGAGCTGACATCACTGACTTAGTGATTGAGGCAGTGCTTTTGCATACAAGTATTTACTGAAAATTTCAGAGATGATCTTAAAGGTTTTAAAGTTGGTTGGATCTGTGATGAGTGTCAAGGGAACACCGCAGACAATCACATAATTTAAAAATCAGTTTTCCCAGAAGCTGGAACTGTAGTCACACAAAGGAACAGCTTGCCAGACACATACCTCCAAACATCACTCTTTTTTGAAAATCGAGAGAGCTTGATGACTTCTGGTGCCATCCAAGCGTAAGTGCCAGCAGCACTCATCCTGGTGGTTTGCTCAACTTCTCTAGCTAGTCCAAAGTCTGTGATCTTCAAGGTTTTATGAGCCAAGTCTCCAGAATCCACTGACTCCTTGAGTAAAACTGTTGAGAAAAATGTTTATGACTGTACCACCTGTGTGGGGGTTAGGGCCAAGATACCCTTAATCTATCCCTTACCCCCATCTGTGTAACTCACCTTGAATGGATAACAAGATTTAAATATCTCCATAAGATTCATTTTTTGCACACTTCATTATTATGGATTGAAACTTGTACACACAAACTTTTGCAACAACTAATCATAAATAAATGCCCAACTCTAAAAATAAAATTACTGTAGTTCTAACAGAATAGGATGTGTAGTTTTACTCTGAAGTTGATTTGAAAGAGAGTGGAGAAATGTGATTAACAATAATAGGCAATCCTCTTGAAATAAGTTTAAAATCTGACGATTTGGAACATTTAATTATATCATAATAATCAAATAATGAACAGACCATCTTCATGTGAAGACTTGTCTTCCATTTTAAATACCATACAATATTTCCAGTTGAAATCTTTTTAGAATTTATGATGATTTCAATGTAAATCTGTTCATAACATTTATGATGATACTTGCTAATTCAGTAATGTGACTGTCATCCTGAATTGGTGGACAGTAAATCAACCCCAGACACAGCAACATGATCTTCTCTAGATTTCACCACCAAGCAAACATCAACACTAATTATTAACTGAATGCTAATTTTCCTTCATCTTTATACTCTCATAATTATATATCTATTGTCAAATTATACAATGATGCACAGAAAGTAAAATTCGATGGCCTGATAAGTTGGGATTAAAAAGATTTCATGGGGAAGTGTCATCATTATCACCATTATCTGTGCAGTTCATGGAAATTGGATTGGCATATTACTGGGATTTCAATTATCATGTTATTCATAAATTTGTATTTTACATCGAAAAATGCGGAAAGAAGAGTTCTGTATTATCCTGACCATCCAGGCAAGATACCCTAAATCTATCCTTTACCCCATCTAACCATATCCAGTTTTAACTGGAAAAAAAAAAAGTTTACTGTTAGTGTTACTACTGTTACTGTTAAGTGTTATGGATAAGGCCCAAGGATAGGCACAGAGTATCTTGAGTGGGTGATTGGGATGTAGAGAACTCTTTAGATCCTGTTGTTTTCATATTTTCGTTAACTGTGCTGAGGATTTATAATGAATTAATGCACTAGGGCCTACGTAAAGGCAAGAAGCTGTTAAATTGCATCAAACTTTGCAGTAATATAATTTTTCATTCTCAGTGTTCACTCAGCTGACATCTAATAGTAATAACTGTACAAAACCAATAAATGCCTAGTTGAGGAAACCCTCACTTGCAAAGTTCAACTATCTGAAGGATGGACACAGAACAGATGCAATAATAATTTTCTATGCATAGCAAGGTGATAGTAAGTCCTACATCTATTTCTAGTTTACAACACAACACTTCCATATATAGGCCTATATGTCACAAAGAATGTAAATCTAAGAACTACATAAATCTATTTCAAAAAGCGTGGTAGGAAAGAATCAATGTTTTCAACACATTAGGCTTATGAATCGAGGCTTACTCAGCAACAGTATAATCTTGACCACCAAATATCTAACAATCCTATTCCTATTCCTAATATACCTGGAATCAGCAGTTCCTTTTTGAGACCATTCACAATTTGACACAAAGTCATCTTTCATGGTATATAAACTGCCTTATAATTTAAATGGGTAAAGACAGAACAACTTTAATAGGCACAACACTTACTATTGCTTGATTTGAGATCCCTATGTACTAGTGTAAGCGGAGCCTGCTCGTGGAGATAATGCATGCCTTGTGCAATCTGCAAAGCCCAATTGACTAATATTTCAGGAGGTATTCGTCTGCCTCCTAAAACTCTGTTCAGTGAGCCTCCAGCAGCATACTCCATTACAAGGCACAAATTTGGAGGTTTCAGACATACTCCTCTCAATGCTGCAATGTTTGTGTGGCTCAAAAGCCAGAACAATTTAGCTTCCTTTCTTACATTGTCTATTGTCACATGTATTGGCTCATCTGGGTCCTGACGTGCTGCCTTAATTGCGACAGTCTCCTGTCGCCATCTCCCTTTATAAACTTTCCCAAAACCACCAACACCAATAACTTCTTCCAAGTCAAGCTCTTCAAAATCAATCTCAAAGGGACGATCTTTAGATTTAATATCAGGTGGTAACTTGTCCACATTAAGTTGAGAATCTTTGGCAACAAAATTGCTTGGGAATATTCCAACTCTTCCTTCTGCTCGACCCATCCACCATCCATCATCACCAGAATCAACTGACAAGACTTGAACTTGGGTACCCCTTCGCAGTGTCAACTCATCCTCTCTTGCTGCTTCATAGTCGAAGATGGCAGTCCACAGGGGACTTTGATCATTCTCATCTCGTCGACCCCGCCGATCAACAAACCGAGATGGTTCCATCGAAGCGGCCGACACACCTTTGTGTCGCATTCGATGGATTTGTATTCAGAAGAACACGACACAAAATGTTAGTAGGTTCATGCATTGTTGCTCCACCCCACAACAAGGTGGAAAGACGGAGACATAAACATTTTCTGTGGGTTTCCTCGTCTAAATTCACCATAAGTAACACATTTCTGCTAAATCTAAGTCACAGTTGATGATTTCAGCAGGAAATAATAGGAATCAAAACTTTCCATGGCCCTCAGATTTACATGTGTTGACGGGAATTTTATCTTGACACCTTTGTTAGGTTTCTGGTTTGTCTAGCCGCCATCTTGTGTACTTTGACCTTGAAATTTTAATATTGACATTATTTTTCTTTTCTGTAAGCAACTAATAATCTCAAATCACAAAAAAGGAGGCAAGGAAAGGAATATTACAAAAATAAAGTACTATTTAAGTACAATACATATCAGCTCTCATCAGAAGACAACATAGATATAGTACACAAGATCGCGCACTCCCTCCGCTGGCGGAATGAAAAGTGATGCCAGACAGGAAGTAGCTCTCCATTGCGATAAGCCTGAATGCGGGAAACCTGAAACGCTTCCGCTTGTAAACATTTTGTGGTCTGCTATTACTTTCGCTTTCATATACTTATTTACAGGCGTTAAATTAGGAGGACCAGCATATTTTGCAAGTTTGCACAACACAACAGTATTGTTTGGAAACGTAAGTAAACTATTTCAGATGTTTCAGGGGTGCAGACAGGGAATAATAGTCTGCTAGACTAGATCTCTAGAATCTAGACTCTAGATTCTAGATCAATCCGAGTCAGCAGACAACATTGATAAACCGTAAATATTCCCATCAAATAGAGTCTAGATGGGATCTAGATCTAGATCTTCATGTTTTTTTTGTTGTTGTTGTTGTTCTATGTAAGTTTACTGTTGTCTAGTTGTTTTTGCTGTACCTTTTTTTCTGCTGTTAAAACTTAAATTGTAGGCCTACTGAAGGGAGGTCTTCCGCCCGTCCGCGCCATAATTTTTACCACTATTAAGTAAAGCTCACGGTTACACATTGTCACTGTTATCAATTTAAACTCACAATAGGCCTACATGGAATGGTCAGATGGACCTGGGGGCATGAGGGTCTAGTCAGTTTGTATCAATGGGCGGTAGTCAGATTGACTAATCAGGCGGAAAGGGGCTGGGGTAGTTGTGTTTTCTTGACTGTCGCAGATGGGCGGAAGACCTTCCCTACTGAAATACATGTATCATTATGTGGTTGACTTCGACCTAAAACTACTAAACCTGAAACCAAAAAAAAGATGTATTCTTTAGGACTCTCTTGGAACCGCATCAATATTTGGTGTCTGAAGACTAAATGAATGGTTTCAGTATCACAGCGCTATGCTATTCCTGGAGAATGCCAGTGACTATAATCAGTCTAACCTGCTATTGCTAATTTGCTGCAACCCCAACAGTTCAGTAGAGTGTAGACCTTTCAGTGCCATGCTTTGCTAGGCTATCTGGGCTCATAACCTT
This sequence comes from Onchidella celtica, assembly GCA_963931925.1. NCBI lineage: Eukaryota > Metazoa > Mollusca > Gastropoda > Systellommatophora > Onchidiidae > Onchidella > Onchidella celtica. The sequence continues at coordinate 76,208,075 of OZ007569.1, forward strand.
ATTTATGAGTGCATTATATGAAATGTATCTTCTCATTCACCCTATTAATTGTGTTGTATTGGGATTTGCAATGACTCCGACTCAGCCATGATAGCGCATAATTTCTTATTTTCCCAGAGCTGGTATGGTGACATCTTGTGCTGCTTGGGGCTGCACCAATCGGCAGACCTCAAAGCGATCGGTTTCTCAAGAAAGCAGAGAGAAAGACATAACATTTCATCGCTTTCCAACGAAAAAGCCAGCTCTGCTCTCTAAATGGGTTGCTGCGGTCAGACGAGAGCATTTTGTACCCACGGCATCTCACCGCTTGTGCAGCGTGCACTTCGTACAAGATGATTTTGGAGACAGTGTCCACAGGCGCATACTGAAATCAAGTGCTGTGCCATCAGTATTTAGTTACCCTCAGCATCTGCAGAAAAGCAAAACACCAAGGAGAAAGCTTGAGAGGAAGTCTTTGCAGACAGTGAGTCCCAGCATGATAGCTAAAAAGCGGACAAAGGCAACGGCACCTTCAGTTATGCTCAAAGGGTTTAGGCATGATCATACATATGCCAGAGCAAAGAACACAGAGAAATCCCTCATGGAAATGAGATCAACAGTGACGAAGTTGAGAGCGAAGGTAAAGCTTCTCATAAACAAGGCTGCCCGAAGAAAGAAGAGTGTTATGAGACTAAGTGGTATTATTAAAGAACTTAGGGACAAGAAACTCGTAGAGACTGCTGCTCATGAGATCTTAGAACAGGCTTGTGACACAGAAATGAGCTTAACTTTATTCAGACACCTCATGCACCAGAGAAAAACCCATAAACATGCTAGACGATACAACTCTGCAGTCAGCAAATTTGCAATCACACTACACTACTTATCACCCAAGGCGTACAATTTCATCCGCCCAACATTACACTTACCACACCCAGCAACACTTCGAGCTTGGAAAGGATCCATCGACTGCAGCCCAGGTTATTTCAGTGCCATGCTTAAAACAGTGGAAAAACATGCAAGTACAGGAGACAATGTGTGTTCTCTCATCATTGATGAGATGAGTCTTCGGAAAGAAGTTACTTGGTGCCCAAACAGTCACACTTATCGTGGTCATGTGGACTTTGGTGGAGGCCCAATCAATGACACAGTTGCTTCCAGCGCTCTTGTCTTCATGGTTGTGTCAATGAAGAGACATTGGAAGACACCAGTAGCTTACTTCCTTACGGATCACATTGACAGTGAGAGACTCGCTAGTAGCATCAAGGAGGCTTTGATGCGTACGGCTGATCATGGCCTCATCGTCAAAACGGTGGTAGGAGATGGCTTGAAAGCCAATATGAAGGCTGCACGCCACCTCGGCTGTGATATCGATGCTGTCAGCCCAAGGCCATATTTCTCTCATCCCCACCCGTCCTTCCGTGATGAAAATGTTTTCTTCATTTGTGACCCACCACACATGCTGAAACTTTTCAGGAACCTGTTAGCTGAGTATGGGACAGTATACCGGGCTACACCAGAAGGTAGACTGCCAATATCCTGGAAGTATGTGCGAGCTCTTCATGAATTGCAAGTGGGGGATAGTGTCTATCTTGCTAACAAGCTGCGCAGCAAACACATATTCTACAAAAATGTAAAGATGAAAGTAAATGTCGCTGCACAGACTCTGTCCTCCTCTGTGGCAACAGCGATTGAGCACCTCAGGGATGACCTAGGCCTCCCACAGTTTCTTGGCTCAGAGGAAACATGTAGGTGCATCCGCTTGATCGACAGCCTGTTTGATATGCTGAACTCCAAGAACCCTGTAGCTAGAGGCTTAAAGGCTCCCATCTCAGCTTCCAACAGAGCTACCTGGGAGAAGGCATTACCCGATGCAGTCCAGTATATGTTGTCCTTGCAGAATGCTTTGGGGAAGCCTCTTCATCAGACACCAAGAGGACAGACAATAACTGGTTTTGTCATCACTGCCGTGTCGACCCTTCATCTGGCTGATGACCTCTTGACCAGAGGAGTTCTGAGATATCTTCTGACGTACAAGTTTTCACAGGATCACCTGGAAATGTACTTCAGTAAGGTAAGTCTCAGTTGTTATTTTTTGTTTGTTGTTGTTGTTTTTTTTTTTCTTGTAGATTTCATCTGATTCCAACTACGTCATTGATTAAATTTAAATGTTCAGGTCTCTACTATTTACACATTTTTTATTACTCCAGTTTCATGAAAGCTGTTATATGTATACATATATCTACTATGTCAAATTGAAAACTTTAAAACACTGGAGTTGTGACTATCATTTTCCTGTTTGTTTGATTTATTTATTATGTTTCTTGAATTCTTTCCAGTTTTGGGACATGGTTTGTTGTCAGGTTTTGACAGAGTTATTACTTTTCACACTTTTACTGTTCCTCGAAATTGTTAAAATAGTAAAGGGTCATGACTTGTGCTGTAAGTGTAAGGTAAACAAGGATGAATCAAGAAGAAATTATACTGGGGAAGGAAATGGAAAAGATATCGTTTTCAAATACTAAGACTGCATTTTTAAATAATTTCAGATTCGCCAGAGGAATGGTTTCAATAATAATCCGACTGCAGATCAGTTCAGGGCCTCTCTGAGAACCCTGATGCTCCAAAATGACATCCGTGCATCAGATTATGCCAATACAATACAGCAGGATGGCACACATGAACTGCAGCTGGAGTCTTCACTATTCAAGAGGCAAAAGAAAGCGAAGATATCTGTTGAAATCACTGAGGACAGTGATTTTCTGGCTGCTGTGGACAGTCTTGATGCAGTGTTTACGTTATCTGACACAGATTGGAGATATTCCTGCATAATGTACACTGCTGGGTTTGTTAGCAAGCGCTTGGCAAAACAGATCAAATGTGCAGACTGTAAAGGTGCCCTTACAACTGACTCACCTCCACCCAACGATCTGCGCTATTCGTTTTTTCGAAGACGGAACAATGGTGGCCTTGTTTGTCCTTCGGATGGTATCATCCAAATCCTGGTCGCCACTGAAAAGGCTTTCAGGCTTCTTATGCCCAGCCCAGAATTGATGACAACACTCCCTCATGGCCAGAATATCGATGCACCAATCCAGGCTTTAGTAACATCCTCCTTAAGGGATAAGTATTTTACCCTTTTCCCAACTCTGGAGGCACACTTTTTTGACCATGAGCACATTAACGAGGAAAATCATATCTCACAGCTCATCAAAATGATAGTGTCATATTATCTCAGGATGCGACTTTTCAAAGCCGGAAAGCTCCATCAACAAAGAGTAATTCTGGGTGGACAGTCATCCAAGAGGATTAAGCTGAATAAGCTGGTCCTCTTCAGTGGACAATAAAAGTACGTGTAAATTGCATTTCAATCACTGGGCAGCAAAGGATGGATTTGAGATGAGATGTAAGTTGATTCTGTGTATGTCTTGCCTTTCTCTTGATAAGATATGTATATGTTAATTATGATTACTGTGTTACGTGATCTAACATTTCTGACTATACTAGGGCATGTCATGTCATTGTGCATGTTGACCGCACTACTGTTGTTTCATGTATGACCATTATGACATAACTGCTAACCTGCCATAATGAATGATAAGAATGTGAGGCATGCTGTTTTGTGCTATTTTTATTAAATGACTGTTATTATGTTATTACCTCATCACTAAGGTATGAACGTCCTAATCTACTTGGCCCCAGAGTATGCGTCTTAATTCAGACTCAATGAAGACAAAGAAAATGGGCCATGGGGAGAGAAGAGACCCTGGAATTTTATTTAATAGGCCTAGATACTAGATAGAAGCAGAGGTGTTGGCAGAGTTAGATTATGGGACATTTTGCCTCAAAAATTAATTTTGTTTGAAGGTACTTTGCGAAAAAGTCTAACATATTAGGTTGCATGGTTTGCTGCCAGTTTTCAAAATCGAATGGTTTTGGGGCATGTTTCTGGTTGTCAAAATTTGAGGCAAGAGTGAAAGAATATGTGAGTGGGATATTTCAGCTTGAGACACCTTGTTAATGTGGGATAAGTGAAAATGTTAATAGTCCACAGTGAAATAAAGATTGGGATGTTCTTACTTTAACACAGATGATGCTAACACCGGTTTTTAGCCATTTATCTGTATTTATATCTATGCCGATTTTTTCCTACTAAACACTAACCAGGATCCGAGGCAGAGACCCACTGAAATATCTATTTTGTTGATAGGGTTGCGAGTCTTAGCAGATTATTTTTATTATTATTATTTTATTCATTTATTTATGTTTTTGTTTTGTTTTGTTTAGTCACTGTCAATGTTGGTAACATTTCTTGACAGCCTACTATTCGTTAATATTTGTTAATGTTTGATATGGCGCATTTTAGACCCCCAACCAACCCTGAACTGCGAAGCTTCCCCCCCCCCCCTTTTTTTTTTGTTGTTGTTGTGTTTTAGCAATTGTTTTAAAAATGATTCTCCCTGCGCATCGTCATTGTAAGACCGCCGACAGTCAAGCAACGCTGAGCCAGTCAGCGATTCAGGCTTATCGCAATGTCGGTCATGCGCAGTGTGGCATCGCATGAGGTTCGCTGAGCACGCTATCTCAGTGTACTATATCTATGGAAGACAACGACTCGTATCGCCATTTCTCGTACTGCCAGCGGTGTAACATGAGATCGACTCAGTTGTAATGGCCGAAAACATGAATCTTTGTTTGGATAGATGGTGTTGAAAACAAACGTTTACAAGTGAATCATGTGAGGCGATTAAGCCGTGGTGTACGATCGCAGGCGATGTAATAACATTTGCTGGTGTGAGTCAATGGGATCACACATTTTGGACATCCTTCGCCAAGGGATATGGGCATCCTTGACTGGAGGATGGTTTTATGATCCACAACAGCAAGTCTTCTGCAACACTTTTCATCTGTATCTATGGGTGTTTTTACTGGCGTTCCCTCTCGTCCTCCACTCGGTAAGACTTCAAGACGTGGTTGAGCCTGTTTCATATTTGAATACTTCAAGCAAACTTTGCCCTGGCCTCATACATCTCCTGACAGAATCTAGATCTAGGCATAGATAAGCTCAGAGTCAGACTCGAGATCTATGGAATAGATGTAATGTTGTGGCTTTTGGTTGATTTCCCATATCAGAACGATAAAGTTCCCACTACTGCTCATCATCGAGACTTAGCTTGAACAGTTTAAAAAAGTAAGATCTATGCAAATTACAGGTTGAAACTAGAACTACTGCAGGTGCAGTCCATGATGGGTGGTCAAATGTTTCAAATTTCAAAGTTGATGCCACACATCTCTGTGTTAGATCTATATCTTGAATAAAGGTAGGCCTACATATATCTTGAAGTTGAAGTGTAATCAACCAGGAAGAAAATCAATCATTCGTCAACCTTGAGGTCAGTGTCGATATATTTGAACCTAGGCATTTTTTCAACATTCAGGGTTTATATAATATTGGTAGGCCTATACGAGTCACACTGGTTTAGATTATTTGAACCTAGGCATTTTTTCAACATTCAGGGTTTATATTTTATTTCTAAACCAGTGTGTCTCGTAAAGGCCTACCAATAAAATATAAAACTGCAGGGATATATCTATCCCAATCTTTAGGGCGATCAGCAGCTACCTTACGCAGCATCGACTTTAGCGTCGAGTTCAATCTCTCGCACATGCCATTAGCCTGCGGATGATATGGGGTGGTAGTGATGGGTTGTATGCAAAATAAGCGAAACAATTCCTTCATCATTTCCGAAGTAAATTGCGCACCCCTATCAGACAAAATTTGTTCCGGTATTCCCACCCTAGCGAAAATTCCAAACAACGCTTCCGCGACTGCTTCAGACGTTATGGTCCGAAGAGGAACCGCCTCTGGCCATCTCGTAGCATTACATATGACTGTTAAGAAAAATCGATTCCCCCTATCGGTAGCTGGGTGAATGGGGCCAACAAGGTCAATCGAGACCTTCCTAAAAGGCTCCGAAACCGTGGGGATATTTTGAAGAGGAGCCTGGGGTGTACGACCCTTGTGCGTCGTCTTTTGGCACGCACTGCACGTCTTACAGTACAACCGTACATCTCTGTGGACTGATGGCCAATAAAAATTTTTGAGGACTCTCTCCTTGGTTCTAGCTATTCCCATATGACCCGCTAATGGGACATCATGGGCCAACCGCAACACTGTTGCAATTAGCAACGCTGGCACAACGACCTGCTTTAAAATGGAAGCCACCGAGACATACTTTCGGAACAGAATGCCTGCCTGGATAACAAAGGAAGATGAACCGTTCTTATATTTCCTCGTTTTCTCTGTTCGCGCTTCCCCAAAACATGGACTCAATGATGGATCCTCCTTTTGTAATCTCGCCAAGCGCTCTGGTGTGATATCCAGGTTGACCGCTGGCGTTGCCAAAGGTCTAATCTTACTCCTATCACCTACCTGTCGACGTGTCTCGACTGCGGCACAAAAGTCAATACCTTTTGATTGTGACCATGCCTGCACATTCTCTTCGGAAGGGGAAACTACCCGAGACACATTACCAATGATGAGCTGGGCGCCTGGAAAAAAACCAACGACTGCTTCGACTTCCCCGCAATAAGGAAAGGCGTATCAATCACTATCTTTGCCAATGGTAATTTCTCAATGGCCCCTGAAAATTGAATGCACGGGACAGTTTCACCTGTAAGCTGCGAATCCCGAATGCAGTCTCTATGCACCCCCACAACGGTAGATCCTGTATCCCGTAAAACCGAGACCGGTTCGTCCCCAACAAACCCCGGATAAACCCTAAGACCACCTCCTGTATGACATGAATTTATAACGGGAATCTTTCTCCCACAAGGTAAAACACCAGAAGATAACAATTTCTCACAACTGGGACACTTAGAATACTGTCCGCCTCCGTTGTCCGATGTAATACATGCGGCCGCATGATGAAATTTATTAGGGGAACATGGAGTGGAGCTACCGTGATTGCCATCCACGTTCGCCGCTATCCTATCTGCAGGGCAATTCACGCTGATGTGATCTGCTCTTCCGCAGTTCCAACATTTCGCGGCCCTACAATCCCGTGAAAAATGACCTACGCGTCCGCAAGTCCAACATTCCGCTCCCTGTGTTCCGCTAGACCTGGGTCCCCGTGACCCATCGCGACCGGAACTAATGTCCCCATGCCGTCGATGATCGGCAAAGGTTACAAACCGCCCTCGGCCATTACCGCGACCTAGCCCTCCTGCTCGGTCAAACTTACCGGCCCTATATGCAGGTGATTGACAATACCCCCTACGTTGCCCCTGGGCTTGCCCATTATAGGCACCACGCTGATGCGACCTGTCTCTATGTCCTGTCGGCGACCCCTCAACCACGGCGACGTAACCAGCATCCTGTACGTACGCACTCGCGACTGGTTTGGACGGATGTGCCGTACGGTATGCTTCCGCTAACTTTGACGTCTCCTGCACCGTCGCGGGTTCGCTTTCTTTTAGAAAAGCCACTAAATCTTTATGGCACGACGCGTACAGCTGGTCACGGATCATTAGGTCTTTCAATTTAGCAAAATCTGCGCCAACATGTGACAAGTCCAACCAGTTCGTGAAATATTCTGACAATCTCGCGACGAAGGCAGCAAAGTCCTCTCTGGTATCCGCACGTGCTCGCCTAAACTGCTCCCGGAAATATTCCTCCGTACGCGCAAATCGGCGAAGCAGCAAAGACTTCAGCTTATCGTAATCATGCACGTCTTCGCGCTGTAACTCTTTAAAGTAGGTTAACGCTCGCCCCTGCAATAAGGATGCCAGGTATGTGGACCATAATTGCTTATTCTGCCCCCATTGCAGTTGTGCATTTAGTTCGAACCTGTAAAGGAAGGCGTCTATATCGTCCTTCCGGTCGTCGAACGTTGGCAGCTTAATCCGAACACCACTTTTGTTTTGCCCCTGCCGCTCAACTGTTTCCGTTGGCGCATTCTTCTTGATTTCTAATTCTGCGATTCTTACTCGCGCCTCTATCTCCCGTTCTTGAGCTTCTATCTCCCTTAACTTTAACTCCCTTTCCTGCTCCTTATCCTTAGCCTCTCTTTCCTGCTGCCGCTCTTGAGCCTCTTTTTCTCGCTCTCTATCTTTAGCACGCTCATCGCGCAATTCCGCCTGCTGCTCTTTAATCCAGCCGCATAGCTCTACGCCCTCAAGGCCAAGTTCCGTACCCACTTTCATAACCTCACGGAGATCCGCCATTTCATGGATTTATTATTATACAATTTGCAATCCAATATACTGTCTATGCACTTATAATACCCTCCGTATCCCGAGACCTGAAATTATGCCACTACAATAACAAGCACTATTTCCAAATGCAATTCAGAAACACACCTCACTGAACATTTTATAGCATACTCTCTCTAACTAATTCTATGTTCATAAAATGTATAGCACTATTAAATAACAAAAGAGAATAGAAAAGACAAGAATGAGGAAATTAAGAAGAAGAACCACAAGTACATCAAGGACAACGAACCAGACTAGGACAAAGGCTTGTAAAAAAAAACTATAATGGGAAAAAAATGCAACCTAACTACGCCGATTACACTACAAAGTACGAACAAGAACAGAGCCTGAAAAAAAGAACGTATCTACAGATAGGTAAGAGAGGGGACAAGAGAATACGTCTTCCTGCAGAAACAGAGAAGATATCGACGCTACAACTAAACAATAACAAAGCCCTAAAGAACTGTTCACTGTGATGAACGTGGTTCCAAGTTTAGCCCACCTCCCGAAGATGATAAACCAAGTTCACCACAGCAAACCCGCGCCACCGCCCGTATAATCAATTACAACAAAAACAGGGAAAAAGACAGATGAAAAGACAGCCCTCAATCCAGGGCACAAAATTTCAGTTTTACTTAACTTTCAACTTTTTGAGTCTAACTCCTCCCGTTAATCGGAGCTCTGGCCGCTTGACTTCTTCAGGCTGCACGCACACTCTCTCTGTGAAAATTCAATCACACATTAGTACATATTTATAGTAATACATGCATCAATACATATTCATAAATATACATAAATTATACCATCATGAAATTTCCATTCATCCCACGAACAAAAGACAACAGAAAAACAACTAGATATGACGAATACACAATGTCAAAATGACCACAGGTAAACTAAACGGACGAGTGTCACAATGGACGAGCCCCCAGTGTCACAAATCCCAGACTGGGAGATGTAATAGTTATAACAAGACGACAATCACAAACGAACAAGTATAACACTTAACAGAACAACCCATCAGACTCACACATTTATTAAACATAAAGATAAAGATACATTGCAATGACATACATTATATTACTCTAACCAACTGCCGTCCAACGGCCTTCTTTCCCTCAAGCACTCTTCCTCGGGTCCACAACCCAGTAGTTACTTTCTAAAATATGCTCTGGCCTCAGCCTCACATCTATATATATATTACTTGCTGGCCTCTCTTATTGGCGCCTGCTCAACCTAATCTCCGTATCTCAATCTCCCCTCGAGGTCTTAACAGCACATTAATATTTCAATAGCACATTCGTATATCACTATCACATGTAGTACATCTTAGAGCACATTAACAATTATATACACATCCCTGTCTGTGGCCAGACTGCCACGACTCATGCGCCCCTCCTGTCCTGCTCGACAGCTTCACTCCACTGGCCTATGCGTAGCCTTCGGCCCTACCACGGGTGGCGTCTCTGCCCGACCCCGGCACCTACAAGAAGAACATTACATTGGTATAATACCATACCATTTCTAACCACTTCACCCCTCATTACAAACCATGAAGCGTACACACAATAGTCCACCTTTCACTCACCACACATCTTACGGTAACACACCTCCACCGTACCACACAGCACTCACTCTCGCTACGAATCCATGAACCTAACTTACATCTATCGCTCATGGCGCACATTTCTATACACAGTAATCACTGACTTCCACATTCCTCACATATACTTATTTACATCATGGTCATAGGCGAATATATTATAATACATCAATCATCATAATTATAAATCATAGTTCAACCTACCAGTCATCACTGGAAAACACATCACAATCTCCCGACTGCCTCTGATCTCACGTCTGTCCCCTGGGACCTCTTAACTTGCAGTGATCTGACTATTCAGATTTTGCCTCTACTACGCCTCAACTTCACTCACAACATGCACGCTTTACGTCAACTAACAGAAGTCAATACAGGTGAGCAGCCTCCCTATCCCGTGAGTCAGTCCTACACTTCCATGCCCCCGTAATCCTTGAATCTCGCTCACTCCACTCGTGACATTCTGAATGTTGAAAAAATGCCTAGGTTCAAATATCGACACTGACCTCAAGGTTGATGAATGATTGATTTTCTTCTTCCTGGTTGATTACACTTCAAGATATGTAGGCCTACTTAATAGATTCAAATATTGACCTTTTGGCTGATATAAACTTTTAAAGTAGTAAAACAAGGCTTGTTTTGTGAAGGAACAATGCAAGTTTATTGTAGAATTCCACATGACAAATGCCGTTGGTAATGGAATTTCAGCATGCCAAGTGGCACACATAACGAATGGGAGCAAAAGTTTAAACACCAACTTGAAACGCAAGAATAATTACAAACCCTTTTGTATTTAAAAATAAGGCAAGAGCCTGACTAGGATAAGAAAAGTAAGAATCAAATATTACTAACCAAATAATATGAGAAATCAGTGAGTCACCCACATAACTGAATAACATCATTATGTGTGTCACAATGTGGTGACCCACATAACACTCACTTTTCTTAATAAAAACCAAATGAATCACATTTTACTGTTGATAATAATTATATATCTTTGGTGTCCCCGGTAGCGGTGTGGTCATAGGCTTGTTTGCCTAAATCACAGACGAAGAATTGAGCAAACTTCCCGGACGCAGCTTCGAAGCTGGCGGCAGCAGGCCAGTGGTTGATTGATAGGGCAGATGGCAATATACCGTCACTCTGGCCTGGATATCGTGACACAGAGCATCCACCAGTATTGGTGTTCTTTGGTTTGGGTCTTTCACCCTAGTCAGTTGGGACTGCGAGGCTGTGGAGTAGCCTACAGGCAGCCGGTCAGGCAATATGACTGTCCCTCTGGCATCGTCCTGCACCTGGATACATTTCCAGTCGTCTTGACCTTGTCTTGCCACTTGGATAAGTTGTGTCCAGGCGAGAGAGTGAGTCTGATGTTTGCGCAGCTCTTTCTCACTAAAAACAAATTCTTTGCGCCAGTCTTAACACTCACCTCGTCTTCTTTCATCTTTGTCTCGTCTTCTTTCCTCTCAAAATTCCAACGGCGATGGGCGAGTGCGGTGGCAGCAGGTTTGGATAGACTGGAAGCTGTTAGCACAGACCTACACGTTGGTGGCTGTGGGCTATGGTCGCTTCATCGTCGATTGAAGTGGAGGCGTGGGGAGGCAGCACCCACAGTAGCTGAGCAGCCTTATTTAAGGATAGCACTGCTCACCTCAACTGAGGAAGGGGCTAGAAAAGGTGCCCTAAAGAAAGCCCACTTCACATCACCCTGACTGGTATACCGCGACCAGTGGGGATCCCTTTTTGCGGTCGAAACAAAAAGAAATTCAGCTTACTCAGGCTAGGAGCCTGGAATATACGCACACTACAGGACAACTCAAACAACCCGGAAAGACGCACTGCACTTATTGCCATTGAGCTCAGCAGGTACAACCTGGACATAGTGGCACTCAGTGAGACCAGACTCCCTGATAGTGGCCAACTCAAAGAGCTCAGTGGTGGATACACCTTCTTCTGGAAAGGCAAGGGTGCAGTCGAACCGAGACAGCATGGTGTTGGGTTTGCAATTAAAAATGACCTTGTCAGAAACTTGCAGTCCATGCCAATTGAAATAAATGACAGGCTAATGACACTCAGGATCCCAGTTGGGAAAAGCCAGTCAGCCACCCTCATTAGCGCATATATGCGCTCACCATGACAAACCCAGATGAAGCCAAAGACAAGTTCTATTCTGATCTAGAATCTGTCATATGCTCTGTCCCGGCAGCTGATAAGCTGATTCTCTTGGGGGACTTCAATGCTAGGGTTGGCTCCGAAATCTCAGCGTGGCCAAATGTTTTGGGCCCTCATGGAGTTGGTTCAATAACAATGGGTTGCGCTTACTTACTTTGTGCGCTGAATTTGGCCTGTTCATTACCAATACAAATTTTAGTCTCCCCGTGAGAAACAGAACGTCATGGATGCATCCCCGTTCAAAGCATTGGCATCTCATAGACTATGTCATTGTGAGGAAGACTGACAGAAAGGATGTCCTTGTAACAAAGGCGATGTGTGGTGCCGAGTGTGGAACTGACCACAGACTCATTGTTTGCAAGCTCAGACTAACATTGAGGCGCAATAGACGCCCTCACGGGAAAGCGCCACCTAAACGCCTAAATGTTTCAAAACTCTGCTCAGCTGAGAAACAGAGCGAGCTCTCCTCAGAACTCTCCTCAAAATTGGATTGCGTGGCTTTTGACCCTGAGAACATTGAACAGAGCTGGACTGACCTAAATACGGCTGTACACTCTTGCGCCAGCAGCACAGTTGGTTTTCCTGTCCGCAAGCACCAGGACTGGTTCAATGATAATGATAATGAAATCAAAGTGCTCATCAAAGAAAAAAATAGTCTCATCCAAGCTCACTGCAGTGACCCCTCTTCCACAGCAAAAGCTGATGCACTGCGTGCATGTAAGGGTGTACTCCAGAAGAAGCTGAGGAAAATGAAAAATGACTGGCTAGAAGAGCGAGTAAGAGAAACTCAGAAATATGCCGACACAAACAACACTAGAAAGTTCTTTGAGAGCCTCCGAGCTGTGTTTGGACCATCCCGCTCTGGCACTACGCCACTTCTTGCGTCAGATGGTTCAACACGCATTGTTGAATTGAATGCCATAATTCAGCGTTGGGCAGAACATTTCGGAGGTGTGGTAGATCGGCCATCAAATATAAATACTGAGTCCATTGACCGCCTCCCTCAGACTCCTATTAATGCAGCTCTTGCCAAGCCATTCACAGCAAATGAGACCCGAACTGCCACAAATCAGATGTCCTTTAACAAATCACCAGGCGTGGATTCAATTCCTGCTGAGGTGTATGCCTTCGGTGGAGAAAAGCTTATTGAAAGGTTGACCGAGTTGTTCAATCATATGTTGAAAGCAGGGAAGCTGCCACAGGACTTCAAAGATGCTTCAATCATCCATCTGTACAAAAACAAAGGGGACAGCCAAGTCTGTGACAACCATCGGGGAATCTCTCTACTTTCAATTGCTGGCAAAATATTGGCAAGAATGCTTCTGAATCGCCTTCTTGATCACCTCTCGTCAAATGACTTGCTTCCCGAGAGCCAATGTGGCTTTCGTAAAGAGAGGGGAACGGCGGATATGATTTTTGCTGCCAGACAGATTCAGGAAAAATGCATGGAACAAAATAAAGCGCTGTATATCACATTTGTTGACCTCACAAAAGCATTTGACACAGTGTGTCGTGAAGGCCTCTGGAAAATCTTGGTGAAGTTTGGGTGTCCACCCGAATTCATCACAATAGTGCGCCAGTTTCATGATGGCATGCAAGCTGCAGTCAAAAGCAACGGCAGTGTTTCAGAGCCCTTTGCTGTCACAAATGGGGTAAAACAGGGTTGTGTCTTAGCCCCAACTCTGTTCAGCATCATGTTCTCGGCAATGCTACAAGAAGCCTTTAGCTCTCCTCCTCAAGGGGTAAGCATCAAGTACCGAACTGATGGCAGTCTATTCAACCTCAGGAGACTTCAGGCAAAAACCAAAACCAAAAGTACTCAAGTCTGTGACCTACTATTTGCTGATGATTGTGCACTTCTGGCACACGATGAGGATAGCATGCAAAACTGTGTTGATAAGTTCTCTAGTGCCTGTGACAACTTTGGCCTCACAATAAGCACAAAGAAGACGGAAGTGCTCCATCAGCCTACTCCAGACGACAAGTATCCTGTGACCCCAAATATCAAAGTCCATGACAGTCTTCTGAAGGTGTCGGAGAACTTCACCTATCTTGGCAGTACACTGTCTTCCGCGGCTCGTGTTGATACTGAAATTCTCTCAAGAATCAGCAAAGCCAGCTCTGCATTTGGCAGGCTTCGAAAGAGAGTATGGGATGTTGCCGGCATTCGCACAGACACTAAGCTGAAAGTGTACAATGCTGTGGTCCTTCCCACCCTACTCTATGGGGCTGAAACCTGGACAGTGTACCAATCGCATGCCAGAAAGCTAAATCACTTTCATCTGGCCTGCCTTAGAAAGATCCTAAGGATCAAATGGCAGGATAAAATTCCAGACACTGAGGTCCTCAATCGTGCCAAGGAATTGAGCATGTTCTGCCACCTGAAAAAAATTCAGCTACGTTGGGCAGGACATGTTGTCAGAATGCCCGACTCCAGACTCCCTAAGCAAATCTTCTTCTCTGAGCTCTCCAATGGAACGAGGAATGTTGGGGCCCCAAAGAGACGTTACAAAGACACTCTCAAGCAATCACTGAAGGCCTTTGCCATTGATGTGAGTGAGTGGGAAAAGCTCTCGCTTGATCGTGCAAATTGGAGGGCGGCCCTTACCAGAGGCAGCAAAGCATGGGAAGCTGACAGAGTCCAGCAGGCTATCAAAAAAAGAGCACGGCGCAAGAAAAGGCCCAGTGGTACTGAACCAACGGAGCACTCTTGTCATTTATGCGGAAGGGTCTGCAGGGCAAAAATAGGACTTATCAGTCACATGAGAAGCCATAAGTCATGAAAGAACAGTCTTTCCATTCTGTCCTCTGTGTCCTTTAGTTCTCTTTATTGTCCATGTGTTGAAATTCTCAACAATTTCTGTTCTTTATTCCTCTGGTGTTGTTAAGGTCATCATCATACCTGATGGACGAACTATTATTATTATCTTTGGTGTCATAATACTTGACTCATCAGTCATAATCAGATTAATTTGATTGAAAAAATGTATTCAACATTTAACAGTTTTAACATCACAGTGCTTGTGCCCTCTGGTATCCAAACATATGATTGAACATTGATTACCCCCCCCCCCAGTTTATTTTTTCTTCAATCAGCATTGTACCAAAATAACTGATAGATCCATGTTATAAAGAAAGAGCTAATTCATTAGAAACAATAACACAAATAGGTGCCAGTTCATTTCAACTAATAGAAAACTTTCTAGATCCTCTTAACCCTCACCCTGTGAAGGGCGGCAATTGTCGGTACTGACTCGCAAGCGCTCACGCCGCACGGGCGGCAAAAGTCGGAAAAAAAAAGGTCAAGCTGACCGCGCCACGCGCAAGCCGTATTTTCACGCGTCGGGTCACTGTGTTATTGTTCACTGTATCTCTTCTAAATCAAACGCATTGTGACATGGACATGTTAACCAGTGAACCACTGGTCGGAATCACAAAGACTAAGCTTTCAAAGGCTCTCCCCACACTTGAATCAAAAGATGTAACATCGACAGGCGAACTGTTTCTCAACAAATTTGCAATATTATCTGAGTTTCTCACAAGCTGACCACCATCTGGAGTTGTCTGTATCTAAGAACCAATCAGAAACAAGCTCTGAAATAATCTTTGCCCCAAATGCCCACACTGGTTTATTAGTATGTGTCAATCAGGATGAAACCATTTGTATAGGGCTTGGGAGGGCGTGGCTTGTTACAGTAGAACTTGGTTATAACGAGAGGTCATGTTCCACCAAAAATGTCTCGTTATACCAAAGGTCTCGCTATTCCAGGAAAGCGTCAAAAAGGCAAGGCAAGGGGTTAAAATACCCCCACTATGTGCAGGACACACTAACAAGGGAGGTAACCATGAAAAATAATGGTTACCTCTCTTGTTGGCATGTTCTGTCAATCAACGTAGGCCTACATAATTCACCGTTATATATGTATCAAACTGATGGCAGATTTCGGCCTTGATCTCGGTACTTTTTTTGTTTGTTTTGCTTCGTCTTTAGGTGCTGACGGTAGCCATGTTTCGATCAAATTACGAGAGAGACAGGTTCAAAAGTTAGAGGCAGACGAGTAATAGATTGGTCGCATGTTTGTGACGAGTGTAGGCATGTGGTCAGGAAGCCCGGTGCAGACAAAGAGCATATGCCGCGCGGCGATCAATTACAATCAAAGACCGTGCTGCGAGTAATAATTGCCTTGCGAGTTATGGCCCCACCTGGCCATGTCTTGCTTAAGCCTAGTAATAAGTATGCTTTCTCCCCACATTGACCACTTGCTGTGACAGCACACTACGCGCAGCCAGTTCAAAGTGATGACTCATCACTCACTGGGGCAAACTGTGGGGCTGGCCATGAAGGCTACAACTACAACCGTGTAGCTTCGTCAGACATGTGCACTCTCTGGTCACTACTTGTGATGTGCACGGTCTTTGATCCGCGTAAATCACTACCGGTAAATTTTTTGGTTGCGTGGGTGGTGGCATATGTGCGATCAGTAAGAAAACAAAGCTTCTTTGGTATAAGCAAGATCTTAAGAGATGATTAGACGGGTGGGAGGGCGTAAATATATTGTGTGCGTGGGTGGTGGAAGTAGGCAACGCTTGCTAGGCCTACGCAAGACATGACTGGTCGGGTGGGCGGGCATAAATTTATTGACTGCATGGGTGATGGTGTACAGTGCTGTCACGGCACATGGTCAGCAAGTAGACAATGCTTGCTAGGCCTACGCAAGACATAATTGGACGGGTGGGCAGGCGGGCAAATGTAAATTTATTGATTGCGAGGGGGGTAGTGTAATGCGCTGTCATGACACGTGGAAACAACGCATTGTCGGCCTGTGTGAGAGGTGACGGGTGGGCGTGCAGTAACAGACAAAGAACAATATGTCTGACTCGCTACACGCTGTACTGCGGCCGCTCCCACAGTTTGCCGTATGCACTCAGAATAAATTGTCTCGCTATAACAAGTGTTCTGATTATCGATTGCCGTTATTCAAGTATTTTGATATATAGCTTATATAGTAGAAAAAACGGGGATTTAAAATGTTCTCGCTATAGGCAAAGTTCTCGTTATTAGCAGTGTCGTTAAACTTGATGGTCCACTGTATCATGCTTCGTTCTCACGAAAACTACAGCTGTCAGTTTGGAATCATAAGTCAGATCATTGGTTAGAGACTGACAGACTAAAGTTTTGCTGGTTAATTCATATCAAGCGTGATAACAGATAAGGCATCAGCAGCGAATGTTTTCATACCAATCAATAAAAACCAAACCACGTGGACAGCGTATGTGGTCATTGTCTCGCGGCACGGGTCAGTGACCCCAGATAAGATTCTCCGTGAGTAAGGTCACTGACCGGGTAGCGCGCAGGGTGAGCGTTAACATAAAAGATACAACAAACTTGTAGAAACAACCTCCCATCGACACCCCCAATGCATTTCATTATATTCAAAGTGAGAAGTTGTGTCTTAGGTGCTTTTTAAAGCTGAACTGTCCCCAGTGCCTACTGGCTCTGGTGCACTGATTTTTCTAACAACTGATGTTCGAGGGTAGAAGATCTGATCTGGCACACTAGGCCACCTCCAATGTTGTACAAACTGTTAGCGCATGACAGAAACCTGCAATTCACTTAGTCAAACTGCCTGAACCTCTCCGCGTAATATTTCTGATCATATACTAACTCTACCCAGTCACCAATAAATGGCAATATTGAGAGGTACTTTCTTTCATTCTGAATTCAGTGTCCTTAGTCATTTTGCTTTTGATGCTTTCTCTGTCGCTCTGCATAATTTGTGGTTGGTGACTAAAGTTAGAGAAAACAATTGATTAATCGGCAGCTGCCCGACATCGCATATGTGCGATTTTACTCTTAACAATGAATAGCTCATAAGGGTAATTTAATAGTGCGATGACTGTGGCACGGGTGAATTCTAGAGTCATATCCCTTTCACTGAGTACCCGGATGAGCTCTCTAGCGTGAAAACTAACGAAGTTATGATTGTTTTTATACTGCTACCCCCCCTTGCTCAAAATCCTACGGTCGTTCTGACTTCGGGTACAAAAGTACAAAAAATGTGTAGATCTGGCTCTACACTGCCTTCTAATGATGCAGTAGCTTCTCAGGGTAGTAAACCAGACAGTGTAACAGCTACAGGTAGACCTAAACACCAGACTGGACCCTCTACAGCCCAATATTTTAGTTCTTCTGACTCGGAAGATGATTCACACATTCACAACTCAATTCTGTTTGTTAGATTATAAATCTTATTATAATATTTACATGTGGTATACATGTCAAATTGCAACACTGTAGCTTAAGTAGTTTTTTAAAAATATTTTTAAAAAAATACCCTTGAAATGCTGGGTACCAGGGAATAGCTAGGGTAAAAATCCCGGGCATCAGTGAGTGAAACTTTTTATAATCTTTTGGAAGTCGAACACTGCTCCAATTGTTCATGCCTTGACGTGGAGGAGTGGCTTGCGTGTCCTAGTGATCCCAGGAGCTAAGCCAGCGGAGGCCTCGTGCCCCTGATAGCTTTAAGCAAGCTGGACAGGTCATGGGGGAAGGACCAGACAAGATTGAACAGACCGGCCCTCCAGGTTCGGGGGTTGGGCGTAGGGCTAACAACCCTACCCTGAAATCCTTGTTGGGGTGACCTTACTTGGAGAAACAAAAATCGTTACGGAAACAGCAACATGGAAAAACCAACGTTCTGGATGTGATGGACCTTCTGAGTACCTCGCGACTCGTATGAATGCAAGTAGTGAAAGCCGAAAGGAAACTGCTAGCAGGATGAAGGAGGAACTGAACACCGCCAAAACCAAGACCAGGATTGGATACTGGAATGTTAGAACAATGTATGAATCGGGTAAGTTAGCACAAGTAACATCAGAGATGAGGCGCTACAACCTACACATCCTGGGTGTAAGTGAGAGCAGATGGACTGGATCTGGAAGGATCAAAACATCCACTGGAGAAACCGTTCTCTACTCTGGAAGAGAGGATGACCAACATCATGGAGGAGTAGCCATTATCCTAAAGAAAGGACTGGACAAATGCTTGTTGGAGTGGAAACCAGTCAATAGCAGACTGATGAGGATGAGGATGAAAGGACGACACACAAACATCACTGTCATCCAATGTTATGCACCAACCAACGAAAACGACAACACAGACAAAGACGACTTTTATGAACAACTCCAGGGGGAAATGGACATGACGCCACGGCATGATCTCATCATTGTCATGGGAGACCTCAATGCTAAGGTAGGTAAAGATGATATAAATTATGAAAGAGTAATGGGAAAACATGGAACTGGAACAAGGAATGACAATGGAGAAAGGCTTGTGGATTTTTGTGCCTTGAACAACTTAGTCATCGGAGGGACCCTTTTCACACACAGAGAAATTCACAAACTCACATGGAATTCTCCAAATGGAAGAGACAAGAACCAAATAGACCATTTGATGATCAACGGTATGTGGAGACGATCCCTTCTAGATGTGAAAGTGAAAAGAGGAGCTGACGTAGCCAGCGACCACCATCTAGTGGCAGCACTTATCAAAATTAAACTGAACAAGACCGGAATCAAGACATCAAAGCAAAGACACCTTAATATTCAGAAACTGAGAGATGCAAGTGTTAGAAATGCCTTCAACATACAAGTCAAGAACCGATTCCAGGCTCTACGAGAGTCTGATAAGAACAACCCTAATGAAAGAGGAATCGATTCAGAGTGGAAAAGAGTAACTACAGTGTACACAGAGAGCAGTGTAGCCTGCCTTGGATTTAATGAGAAAGGGAAAAGCAAGGAGTGGATCCAACAAAGAACATGGGATGTGATCGAGGAGAGGAAAGTCATGAAAAAGAAACTCCTACAAGTGAAATCGGAAAGGCTGAAAGAGAGGTACCAACATAGCTACACAGAGTTAAATAAGAAAGTGAAGAGACTAGTAAAGAAAGATAAACGAGAAGCCATGGAACAGCTAGCGGCAGATGCGGAGGAGGCAGCAGCAAGAGGAGAACAGGGTAAGCTCCACAAGATCACTAAGCGCATTTGTGGCAAGTACGGTGGAAGACCAAGTGTTCCAATCAAAGACAAGAATGGGAAACTACTGACTACAGAACGAGAACAGGATACACGCTGGACAGAGCACTTTCAGGAATTACTAAACCGGCCACCACCTGAAGATAGAATAATAATACAAGATGCTGCTGAAGACCTTGACATCAACATAGATCCACCAAAGAAAGAAGAGATAGTGGCAGCAATAAAGAGCCTAAAAAACAGCAAAGCCCCAGGAAAAGACAACTTGACTGCAGAACTGTTCAAAGCAGATCCGGATCAGTCAGCCACCATCCTTCAGCCACTGTTCACAGCTATCTGGGAAGCAGAAGCAGTACCAAAGAGCTGGAATGAAGGCAGAATAGTGAAAATACCCAAGAAAGGAGCACTCAGTGATTGCAACAACTGGCGTGGTATCACTCTCCTTTCTATACCCAGCAAAATCCTTGCCAAGATCATTGTGCAACGTATGTCAGATGCTGTGGACAAGACACTGAGAAAGGAACAGGCCGGATTCCGAAAGGGGAAAGGATGCATTGACCAGATCTTCACACTCCGAAACATCATAGAACAGTGTTCAGAAT
Source organism: Onchidella celtica (assembly GCA_963931925.1). Classification (NCBI taxonomy): domain Eukaryota; kingdom Metazoa; phylum Mollusca; class Gastropoda; order Systellommatophora; family Onchidiidae; genus Onchidella; species Onchidella celtica. The sequence goes on from OZ007569.1 coordinate 76,228,718, forward strand.
GGCAAAGGCAGCTCTATGTGAACTTCGTTGACTTCGAAAAGGCCTTCGACAGCATCCACAGAGAGAGTATATGGCGCATTCTTCGGCACTATGGGATTCCCAGCAAGCTTGTTGAACTCATCAAAAGCTTTTACAAGAACTTCAGTTGCAGTGTCGGAAACAGTGATGCATCCTTTGAAGTGAAAACTGGTGTACGGCAAGGATGTGTGATGTCAACAATTTTGTTTAACCTCGTAATCGACTGGATTATGCGGAAAACTACAGAGGATGCACCAAAAGGCATCAGATGGACACTCTTCGACAACCTAGAGGATTTGGACTTTGCAGATGACCTTGCGCTATTGTCACATAGTCACCAACACATGCAAGATAAGACGCAGAGACTACATAATTTTGGATGCAAAGTAGGCCTTCGGATTAGCCAGAAGAAGACAGAGATTATGACCCTAAATGTAGACACTCCAGCACCAGTGCAAGTAGATGACAAGAACCTCACCACGACAGACAAATTTAAATACCTTGGTAGCATTATCAGACCAGAGGGTGGCACAAAGGAGGACATCCAAAGTAGGCTGGGAAATGCAAGGGCTGTCTTTCAAAGTATGAGCAACATCTGGAAATCGACACAATACGGCATCAACACCAAGATCAGACTGTACCAAAGCTGTGTCCTATCCACACTCCTGTATGGATCAGAGTGTTGGCGAATGACAGAAGGTGACCTCGCCAAGTTGTCTTCCTTCCACACCACATGTCTTCGTAGGATTCTCCGCATCTTTTGGCCAAACAAGATTTCTAATCAGGAACTACTAAGGCGATGCAAGCAAGAAGAAATAGCCAACATCATCACGAAGAGACGATGGAGATGGCTTGGACACGTGCTGCGAAAGGAAGCAAATTCTATAACCAAAACAGCACTTCAGTGGACACCGGAGGGACGGCGCAAGCGAGGCAGACCCAAGGCAACCTGGCGGAGAACAATCGAGGCAGAGATGAAATCCTTCAATCACTCATGGGGAACTCTCGCAAAGATGGCCCAGGACAGACAGGGCTGGAGATCCTTTGTTGCTGCCCTAAGCACCAGTGAGTGCAACAGGAAATAGTAGTAGTAGGAAGTCGAACATCCACTTTAATTACCCAGATTTCTGTCATTCTGTTAGGAGTGTTTTCCAAGGACTCAACACCATGCCCATCCGCCACTTGAACCAAGGAATTACGGGATGTGAGTCTGAGACTTTACCCCAAGACCACAGCACCTTCTTACTTAGCTTTTTCTATCTCTCTGGCTTTAGATTCTGTGTCTAGATTTAGGGTCTGTAGCGTAAGCATAATGTATTAAGTTCTGATCCAAAGATCATGCAATACTACTCAAATTATTATAAAATATCTGGGTGACACACAACATAAACAGTGACACACACAACAAGCAATTGTGCAATAAAAAGGGAAAAAAAGGAAATGATCCTAAATGATCAGATGGAGATAACATGTATTAAATTTAATCTAACTAGATCTAGTCCTTAAATCTAACTGAAGGAAAAGACTACATTTTGTCATCAAGAGCAGGGAGTATCAATAGCAGATTAGTAATAAGCAGGTACAAATAAAATTTAAACTAACCTCTTTTTTTCACAGGAGAAATAGAATTGATGCTCACTTGGTCATCCATGCTTGTTTTGAAATGGGATAACTACTATAAATCACTACATGTTATCATGGGAGTTATCTGTGTTGACTTAGATAGATGCATCAGAGTGGTGACACACATATAAATAACAAATACGAAGTAACACACATAACGATGCATTTCAAAGAAGAAGAATTTATCATTTTAGCCTTCTCATATGTTAGTCCCAGGGAAATTGGTGCGCAGAATTCACAGAATTTTGAAATATAAATTTGTTGGTGCAAAAGAATGAATTCAGAGCATCACACACATAACACAGACATTCAAGGCTAATATCTTTTTTTGAAATGGCTTATGTCGGGGTTCAATTTTTATCACCAGCACAATGAACTTTAAAAAAAAAAAAATTTTCATTTAAAAGTAGAAAAAAATCTGCTCTCTACACTAATTTTTGCTCAATAAATGTAGCAACGCCACTGAAATTTTTTTTATTTATGTTGAAGTGTTTTTAGCTTTGTGCACTGGAAAGTACAGTCCATGTAAGCATTATGCTTTTTAAATTATTAAAATTCATTAAAAAAAATTAAAAAGTCATGGGGTTTTAGACGACCAGAATTTGGAACATATTTATGGGGGGTAATATTCTCAAAAAGCGAACCTTCTAACCACGAGTTAAAAAAAAAAATGACCATGTCTCAGTTTCAAATTGGACTGTCTAGCTGAAATGTTGCAGTTGCTTTTGTTCACAAAACCTATAATTTCATTATTTTTAGTCTTATTTTCAAAATGATGGTGTGAATTATCTAGATCTAGACGATAAAACAGGCCGATGACACAACATTCCGTAGCCCATGTTTGTGCTCTTAAACTTTGTAGTTCAGCAAGTCCAATATTCATGAAAGGGGTAAATCTAGACTCTGTAAGGAGATGTACGAGGCAGTGTCAACTCTCACTAGTAATACAATTTTATGTCGTATTTTGTTAATATTTCTTATTTAAATCACTTTCCCCATTGTTTCATCGTTTAAACACAAGCTGATTACCAAAAGATAGTCAACACAGACATGAACAAACTTATAATAATGACTTGCATCGTCCGTTTATATCCTGTCACCCCCCGATATATTTAACAGAGGAATAGAGCAATAAATAAAATGGGTGTGACCAGTCCGGCTGAGTTGTTTTAAGCGAGCAAACACAATGCGCTGTGTGATCACATGCTGACCGCTTGACTATTCTGGGTTGCGGGGTTACCCGGAATGCATGGCTGATTGCTTTGCCATGCTGGTTTTGACAGGGGGTACGTAGATGTTTGCAGGCGGTAATTGAAAAGTAAAAAACACAAAAATTTCAAATTTTAGGACGTAAAAAAAAAGAAGTATTCAAGACTTGCCATGCCAGCGGTGAAACTGCTGCTCCTCGTGGTTCTCAAAATACATAACGATGAAACAAGTTCGATAGACTTTAAACTGCTTTTTTGCGGAGTAAAAGATTGTCGCCTGCACATCATTAGATAGATCTATTTTCTCATCAGTTGCCAAGTTTCATTCATATTGGTTAAGAAACAACATAGTGCGAGTGTATACAAGAGAACGGCCCGCTTTCACATTCTGTCCGAAAATACACCCATCAGCGGTGACCTATTTCAGACCCACGGAAGTGCGGCCTTGTGTCATTGCTTTTTTTTTTTTTTACCCGCTCCTTTTGGATGGCGCCGCGAGGTTGATTAGTACTTTGCTGTTATCTGACAATCTATGGTAACTTAGTATTGTTAGAATAAATGACCTTACCTTTCCTTATCAGGGTTATCTTTGGTTACCGGTATGGTAAATGGGTTAGTTTTTCATAACCTTCTTGATGGTTCGTCTGAAACTGGATTGACAGAAACTGGTAGAAGGAGGGTGAGGAGGGAACGATAAATGTTAAATCCACGCATACACGAACTGATTAATATTAGTGTCCTATGCTATGTCCCCGGTCCATACAGGTCACGGGGCGGAGCAACCCACAAGCCCGCACAAGAATGGTGCCATCACTGTCAAATATTTTCTCGTCACCATCTTTTAACACTAGCCAAAACACCGAATACTGCAAGAGGGCCTTTACTACGGTGACACTGTTACTGTTATAACTTACCTTGTGTCATTGCTAATAAATGTAGTACAGAAATTTGATTCAGGGTGTGACAAACATAACATGAAATGCACCTGCAGCATAATACTAATAATAAAGAAAAGACATCTAAACGGAACCATGAACAATAACCTTTAGTCATAAAAAATGAAAGAGATAGAAGCAGGGATTAGATTAGGTGTAACGATGAGGAGACGTTAAGGATATATAGGTTTAAGGGTTAGGAGTGGTCTTGACTGAGTGATCTGAACATATGTTTCCCTGTCTAGAAATTGGTCATTTTTGTGAAGGGAATCTGAATAATGTAAAGTAGATGTTTGCAAGAGTCTCCCATCACTTTGATTCGGTCTGCTATTGTTTTTACATGAGAGTGAAAAACCCATTAAATGTCAGTTCCAGTTCCAGCTTCCGTTTTACTTAAATTTTCATGTGTCTTTATCATGTATCAGATAGGCCACAGGATGATTAAATTTGTAAAAAAATTTCTACTATGCCTATGCGGTATTGCTTGGGGTCGATCTCTCCTTCCACCCTTCTTTCTTCCCGCCCCCACCCCCGACACTGTGGAAAACTAACTGAGAATGTGTTTCCATATTTTGAAAACCAATGCAAAGACTTTTGCTATTATGATTAATGTGTTTCCATATTTTGAAAACCAATGCAAAGACTTTTGCTATTATGATTAATGTGTTTCCATATTTTGAAAACCAATGCAAAGACTTTTGCTATTATGATTAATGTGTGTCCATATTTTGAAAACCAACACAAAGACTTTTTTGCTGTTATTATTCATAATAATAATTGTCGCCCCCCATCTAAAAGAAAAACATGCCACCCCCAGGTTGAAAAATCCTGATCTAGAAAGTTTCCCATAATAATCTGCGGGCTTTCCATAGGTGATATGAATTTCATGTGTGCTAGTGCACTATGGACTCATTTATTTGTAGGCAAGGAAATTGCACCAAATTGAATGTCAGACAGTGCACAGTCACCCATGCACTGGGCCTACCAAGAGGAGCAAAAGAAAAGATCATTGTATTTTATTTGTTTTTAAAAGAATGTCTTAAACTTAAATGAACACAGTTAGATCAATACAAAGGAGATTGGGTAAAATCAATTGACACTTTATTAGAACATTAATTTTGTAATTTCAGGAACTGTTATTTAGGCTGTAACAGTATGCTAAAAAGGGGCGAGAAATGTACCACAGTGACTTATTCCCGCCACTATTTAATTTTTATAATAAAATTTTGTTATCTGTTGATGAAGGAGATGGTATTATGCCTGTATGGTGTACATGAAAATTTTCCCAAGGGAAGCACTGCCATAAGTTTAAATCACCTTTTTTGTGTTTACTTTCATGAGAGATCACTTTCTGCTGTGGATCAGCCTGACCTTAGGAGGCACTAAGCTCTTTCCACATGACCTTTAATTGTAATTCCCCTCAGTTATTTACTTGAAATGTTCTTTTTCTTGCTCATTTGTCTCCTTTTTTTTTTTTTCAAGACCCTGCATCCGTCAGTTCTGGTTTGGAGTATATACTGTGCAGTCATAGGCTTTTTATTTGGTGTAATTAAAGTCATCAACTTTAAACTTCATCACTTATTTGACACTGGAGATGCAGAAGAAGAAAACCCATCTGAAGAGGCTGATGGATCAGCGGACAAAGAGGAGGGGGAGAAAGGGTGAGTCAAACACTAACGATTTGGAAGGCAAGTGTTTGTGGTTCACCTGATTTTTTTGTAGTGGCAGTTTTGCTGACCAGAATTCACTTGACCAAAATATACCTTTTGCCTCCTCTTGCCTTGGAAATCATGGCAAGCATACTGATACTGTCTACTACTGATCATTTATTAAGCTCAGGTTCTTTCTCTGCATTTCAACTTCCAGTTATCATAAGATTTATAAAGGAAGGTGACAAGTCCCATACTATCTATGGGCAGTGTGAGCTAAAAGCTGAAGAAAAGATGTGACATTCAGTTGTGTGCAGGTGTCTTAGTTATACATGACCTTGAAATAGAGGGGTGTTGTGGGGTGGGAGGTTGTGTGAAGGAAAAAGATGAGCGGATATGTCTTGGAAGTGCAGAATGGAGATTTTCTGTTGTTTTTCTTTCCTTGTTAGGAGGGCTTAGTATGCTACTGTAAGTGGAAAAATGAGAAATAATTTTAATGCTTTCAGGGGTAATGGTTATATTTTGTATAGCATAGGAGATATTGACAGTGAAATTTTCAAATTCTGTGGAAGTACAGAAATCCTGGACATCTGCCAGTCTGTGATTGTGAATGGAGCCTGCTCATTTTGAATTTATTCTATCAACTAGTGAAGTCTACGATTTAGGTAGAGGTGATAATGGAGATGAGTGAAGAAAAGTTGAGGATAATTTTTTCCCCAGCAGGAGATGGCAAAAGTCTCAAATTGAAAATCCTGAAATATCATATCCTTGGTAAATATGCAACTGGCTTGAAGTTATTGATGCTTTTGTTTTTTATTTGAGCTACTCTTTCTTTCAATAATGATTCTCATCTACTAAAAAAAAAAAAATGATTGTTGCAGTGTGGGTGACAGTAAAGAAAGTGAGTATATTGAGATGAGTCCACTGGGTGCATCAGCAGGAGGTGGAGATCAACCTCTGCCACTTTCAACAGTTTCATCACAACTGGAAATGGGTAAAGACTATTCCAATGAACCGTTACCCTCACCTGTTGCTTTGAAGGTGGGAAAAACAGGTATGTGATTTGCCAAAGATGCCACTTTTGCAACTGATGGTCTTCATACTCAGTTTGGTACAGGACATTTTTTTCTTCTTCTTGTTGATGGGGGAGAATGACACCAGAGGGAGCAAAATCTAATGGAAGTACACCATATATCAAAATTTCAGACTACAATTTCAAATTTCTTAAACTAGATAATGTGCTCTTTCTACAAATGGCAAGTGTGAATTGTGAATCTGGGCAGGCTGTGGAATTAATTGCATTTAAGAGAGGAATTTTAAGTGCACAGTCCATACTTTCTCTTTTGCCCCTAATCAAAAGGAATTTAACCCTACTACTGTCATGAAGACAATTAAATTGGCATTTGTGTTTGACCCTGGCCTGTCAGTGTCAGAGCCAATTAAATCAATGTTCTTAAAAAGGTATACTTTGTTAAGGTTTCTAAATCAAAAACAGCCTCAGACACTATTAAATATGTGTGATGAAAACTTGAAGTTCGAACACCCTGGACGGGACATAATAATTCTGGCCTGACAGTAATAGGGTTAAATAACACAGCTAGGCTCTTACCCCCTTCCTGTTTCACACCTCCTTACCTTTAGCCTCCTTTTACCCTTCCTCACTACTCCATCATTTTGGGGCCTTCCCTCTTCTCCTCCTCTCCCCCTACACATATCTACTTCTTCATGAAGCCCCTGCACACCTACCTCATATTTCATCCCCCCCCCCCCCTTTCCTCTTTCATCCATACCCTTAATTCAGATGGAATCCTGCATCAGTGCATGCTTCTTGTTTGGTGTGAGGTGTGCTACATGCTGGATCATGAGCACACTACACATAGGTTGCCTGGGTCCAGCTGTAGATCCAGATCATGTTAATAAAGACAGATGTAGATCATGTTAATAAAGACAGATGTAGATCATGTTAATAAAGACAGATGTAGATCATGTTAATAAAGACAGATGTAGATCATGTTAATAAAGACAGATGTAGATCATGTTAATAAAGACAGATGTAGATCATGTTAATAAAGACAGATGTAGATCATGTTAATAAAGACAGATGTAGATCATGTTAATAAAGACAGATGTAGATCATGTTAATAAAGACAGATGTAGATCATGTTATTAAAAGCTCTTGCGTTTGATGCAGAGGATGGGAGGAGTTCCATTTAAAGGACATAATATGGATATTACAAGGATGTCACTTGTGGGGGGGGGGGGGGGGTGCTACTCCTAAAGTTGTGAAGCTCATATGTTACTCCTTCCCAAAGAACAATAGAACTTGTTAGAAAAAAACGAACAACCAAAACAATTCCTTGCAGAGTATAGAGATTTGATATTTAAAATTCATTTTCAACCAGCGCCGAGTAAAGAGTACGATGTGTCCTTTAAGTACTCACAACATTTTCATTTTCATGCCTTGTGCCAGTGGAAGAAAAGCAATTATCACGAGGAATCCAAGTTTTTAATTTTTATGTAAAATGGTGGTATTACCCCTATTCAAACTCAAACTGATGAGATTGTAAAGTTGTAAATGTAATGGCTCTGTGTCTTCATATAAATATATTTATGTGAGCATGTAAACCTGCACGCTAACTTACATCTTTTTTGATGAACAGTCTTAGAGTCATTTAGCTAAATACATTTATAGGCTTAGCTCCATTGTGGTAATATTCTAGTAATGTTTGTTACTTTCAGAACAGGCCAGGTGCAGACTTTCAGAATCATTTTAGTTTCTTTATATGTCTTCATGTGAAGTGAAGTCACAAAGAATTAGCTTTATGTATTTGCATTTCTTTTCTTTGCTGCAGGGAAAGCTCCTCTTGCTGAAATTGAAAGAGATGATATTACAGTTGGAGAATTGGGAATATTGCCCAAACATGAAAACAGCAGTGGAAATGGTAATTTGAATTACAGCTGCTTATAATTTTCCTGTTGACATTTATACTCTTCTTCTGATTTTTCTGTCAAGTAACACATTGTTGCCTTTTGGCAACATAGGAGTCATTCACTAAGTATGGGGGAGGGGGTGTATGTAAGTTTTTCAATTATGGTAATGGTTTGAAATTTTGTTTCAACCAAGGTGTTGGGGATTGTTACGGGTTGGGTCCTGGAGTGTTACGGGGATGGTTATTATGAATTACGTGTTCGACTGCATTTTAAACTATCGAGAGGTTTTAGAAATTACTCTGCCATACCATGCCACATACACTAATAACAATTTCGAGTAAGTTATATCAAGGACCTTGTAGGGCCACAAATTTATTACTTTAAGTTCCTAACAATTTCGTCTATCTTTTACATATCAAAAAGACAACATCAGCAGCATCAAATGAAAATACTATAATACATAACTAGAAGTCTCCTCTAGATTCTTAAAGATTATATCATTCTAACTCATTCACAGTTTACTTATTACTCATTTATCTTCAGAAATATGGTCTGCCTACTATCTCACAAATAATATTCTTATGTCTCAGACGACAATGTTAACTCAGTTAATTGCTCATAAGGATCAAACCGTCAAGACACACTGATGTAGTTAAGATAGATCTAGATCTGCTCTAGGATGGGCTGGCAATCCCCAGCCTCATCCAGACACATCAATTACAATTTACAAATGTGTATACCAGACACTCATTCTAGATCTAGTTGTAAGTAAAAAAAACATTGTAGTCTTGCATCCTTTGGTAGCACTTCTACTGGAAAATTAGGGTCAGATTCACGTTCATCGTCGAATCACTGTGTCGAAACTTACGATTAGTCCCTGATACGAAATCAGGGAATAGAAGGAAATAGCTGTGGATAATTCCATTGTCTATCAAGGACATAGACATGTCTTTAACAATCTTATGATTCTCTCAGGCCGAATCTAGCCGACGCCCTCGCAGGTGGAAAATTCTGCATGGAGTGAAGAAACCTAAAGATGGCTCCGCTTATATCTTCTGCAATTCCCCAGCGAACTGCCCAAATTTGATTGGTGCATCCATTTCGAGCTCAGCTCGCAGTCTATTAATAGTAACAGACAAAGTTACTCTAACATGTCAAAACCTTTCCTAAAGTCTCTACACCCTCTACGTTTTATGTACGAATTTATTCACTCCTTATTCGCCCCGTCTTTCCTTGCTAAAGTACACCCAAACCACGGGGTCGAAAACTGCACCGTCACTGTTAATCTATCCATTCGTTCCATCTTGCCCCACTTTCTTTCCATCTCTAAGAAAAAGCGTTACAAAAACAAACTGTCCACGGGAATAGTTCAAGGACATCTGCACTGGCTAAAATCAATGATGCCATGAAATAAACAAACCGTGCCCCAGCACGGCAATTCAAGTCCTAACCCTGACAGGGATCACATAAAAAGCAAGAATGAAATGAAACAGCCAAATAATCTGTACAAAATGCGATTTGAACTTATGACATGGAGCCCCTGGCATGAACATTCAGTATTCTAATGTAGGCTTGTATTGGGGGGGGGGGGGGAGCATTGCAACCAAGTATATGAAAAGCATACCCCGGGAAAAGTCAAATATTGTCAGAATCAAAGGTATGAAGGCACTTTATAGATAGCCCTGTATGTGGCAATCACAGAATTGTGTTATGTGTAGTCCTAAAAGTAACTTCATACTCTGTTTTAGGAGACAGTGCCTCTGGCCAATGATAATGATGGTTCAGGAGATGGGTTTTTGTAAACTTCTATTAAAGTTCTACAAGTGTTGAAAAATATTTGATTGAAACTGTAAGATGAAACAAAAACTGCCCTTTTCTCCTACTTTTTCCTTTAAAACTTGTTCCTAGCCACTTTCAGCATGAAAACAAACCAATTTTGTGCATGTTTAATGTTTTTAAAATCTTCTTTGGTTTGTTTCAGATGATGAAGATTCCCCTGACCAAGATGATGACATTCCGCACACAATCACCACTCAGGCCGAAATAGAACATACGCCTTTATCTTCATCCACTGCTGAAGAACTGCAGGAGCAGCGGACAGAGACAGCCAAAGAACTGGAAATCTCTTGCTCAACATCTCAAGACAAAGAAGCCCTAGACTTGGAAGATATTGTTGCAACAATGGATGGCCAGGAACGTCACCAGGGAAATATAAAACTTGAGGGGGAATCTGAGGATAATGAAGATGGAGCAGTGTTTATAAATCCAGGGGAAATGGTATCAAAGAGGGAGAGGAAACACAGTGATGGTGGAGAAAAGAAGAGGAACAGTCATCATTTTGTTGCTAAAGAAGGCAAAAATGCATCAGAAGAGAGTAGTAGGAAACGGTCAGATGCAAGGAAAAATCACGAGGCAGGCCAGCAGTCAGATGATGATTCAAAACCCATCAGTACAAGTGATTCTGATCACACCAGACCAAAGTTGAGGATGAGAAAGGAAAGAAGAGCTGTACGGCGCAGCAAAAGCACAGCTGAATGGAGCCCAAGTGCCCCCAATCCATCAACAAAGGCCAAGCTGTCCTCACAGTCTCTAAACATGCCAGTTCCACCAAGCAATCTCCCTGCTGTGTTACACCATTCCACATCAAGCAATAGTGACTGGTAAATGTCATTCTTGTTGAAGTCATATCACTCATGTGGTCTGCATTGTATAAGGGTACAGTATTTGACATGTTCAGTTTGTTTGAAAATTGAAATTGGAACTGTAGAATTTGTAACAGTGAGGAGCTTATCTAATTTGAGAAACATTTGGTGATTTACTCACATAGATTTCTAACCTTGCCAGGTAAGTGCCGCCTTCTTATTAGGTGTAACTGTAAACTATTTGCTGTTATCCACCAGCTAGATTGTGAAAATGTTTTGATATTCACTGATTTAAGATAGCATTAACATGGAATGGTTCAGAATTTATCACATTTTCGCATGTTTGATTTTGTCCAGTGTCTTGTCTTTGATTTCCTGAAAACCTTGTCCATTGCCTTCATGATCTCTTTTTCTGAGAAGACTCCTGGATTCACAATATTTTGTGGTTTGCTTCATATTTTAGGTCAGATGTCAGTTTTGGGGAGGTAGAAATGCCTGAACTGTCCTCGCCAGATGGCCATGATGTGGCTTTGTTTGTTTCTTCAAAAAGTCATCCTGTCATGTCTTCAAGCGTTGGTGAATCGTCAGGATCCACTGTGGTGGCCCCCAGTACACACACCCATCATGAAAGACCAGATAGTCCCCACCCAAACTCTGTTCATTCAGTCCAGTATTTACCTAGAAGCAGAGCCTCATCATCCTCTTCACCTCTTCACCATGATGGAGGTAGAGGACCGCCATATATTTACAACATGTGGCCACAGAGAAATCAGGATGTTGACACTGATTCCATGACCTCGGGGGGTGAGTGTGGCGAGAAGCAATCAAAGTGATAGATCTGGAACATGATTTTCTCAAGATATAGTGTTATTGCAAATTTTGGAGTACATTAGATTTCTTTTTTCACTTCTCCCATTGCCTTTTTTAATTTTATACATGTTTTCCTGGCACTTTTTAAATATAATGATGGCATTGTTCAAAAGTTACAGTTATCAGGGTATAACACAAACATGATAGTTAGTACACTGAGCAAGTGCGTTAAATTAAACATTGAACAATGGCATGTCAGATTAGGATTTGTTTCAGTTTTCTAGCTGAAGTAGTAGTGCTCAAGGTTGTGTGTATTGTATTGTACACAATACAGAAATGGTCAAGATTGATCTGTATTCCCTGTGTTGAAATATTCAAGACAATGCGCGTACCGAAATAATTTGGAGGAGTTAAATGTTGATGTTGGTACTAGTGATAGTGCTTTGAAGGATGGCAAGAGTGGCTGATATGGTCAGGAAATTCAACACCAAAATCAGTTAGTGTTGGTGCTTTCAATGCGAGGAAATGATCTCATACTGTTGTCCTTACATCATCAGGAGCAGATACAGCATCTCATACTACAGAGTCCAGCAGCTCTGCTATAGCTGAGCCAGATTTAGATGGTGCAAAACCACAAAAGGAATTTGATTTCACTTCACCCAGCAGTCCATCAGCCGAAGATTTAGCTCTTATGAGGAGCCAGGGAGCCATTCCAAAAAAAATACGAGCCAGACAAGTACGACAGAATAATTCACTCAAAGGTAAGGCAGTGGGAGCTTGTAGCACAAGCAAATAATGTAGATGGACATAATGTGTCCAGGTGCTCAAGTCATGAAACCTCATAAACCCTATCATTTCTCAGTCAGTGAACAATCTGAAGGAAGAGATTTTTTGCTAAAAACAACAACAAAAAAAACAATGTTAACTTGCAAAGTATCATGTCCTGTATAACAATCAGTTGGTTGAGTAACATACATAATACAGAGATGCCACCCATTCTGATTTGATCGGAATCATTCCAATTTTTCTTGAAAAACGGGCGTCATTCCGATTTTCCTACTAGCAAGGCTAGTATTCCGATTTTTTGTTACTACCCGCAATTGATATGTTTTTCCCGTTTTCGTGCTTCCGGATTCTAGTTTTTAATTGTAACTTTTCACAAAATGCGCCGAAACGGAATATTGCAATCATTTTATGAATAAAGCGGAAGTTAGTTCTACTTTCTTATCGCTTGTTTTGCACCGTTCCGGAATTTGATCACTTGCCACACATGTTTACATTTTTCCAGAGAGTATAGATGTATAGAGAGATCTCACTTTCGCCAAATCACCAAACTAGGTCGCTGCGGTAAACAAGAAACCAAAAGATTGAAAGACATCGTCTTCATTACAAAAAATAATAGTGTGCATTTCTGTTTACTGTCATTAGTTCATACATTTGGGCTGATTGAAACTATTTACAGCCATTTGTAAGCTCTTACTCCTTGTGGAAATACACAAACAGGTATTTTTTACACAGCAACCTACTTTCCGCTCCTCCATGCTAACAATGGTTTTGCGGAGCCTCCCGTGTCTTGCAGTGGAAATCGACCAATAGTGAAACCTCTCTCTACATCTATACTCTCTGATTCTTCTTACCGTCCCGTATGGTGGCGATTCTGAAACTAACTGCATAGATCTATTCTCCCCCACAATTCTAAATATTATAATTGGTTGCAACTGTGATGGCAGGAGGAATCAGTTCTAAACCTAGCTAGATTTATATCTCTTCCTTCAAATTTCAGCTTAGCTAGACATCGCCTAGATCTAGATCTAAGTATTTACTTGGCAGCGACAATGACGGATGCAGGAATGATACCTGACAACATCTGTAGATGGGCATATTAAGTCTAAATTTATTCGGTGGCAATTGTGACGGAAAGGGAGAATCAATTTTAAACTTGTCAAGTCCTAAAATTCTTAAATCTAAGCCATGAACATGGAGAAGGTTGACATAGCATAGGCACAAATTGCCAAATTAAAACATGAGACTGGGAGTGAGAAAACACTCAACAACACAAAATAGACGAAAATTATGTAGGGCATTTGTGCCTTTTAGCACTCAAATCCCAGCATGTCAAGGCAGCTCTTATCTGACATAATTGAAGGAAAAAACACAGTTCCAGAACAAAGATAAGTTTGCCACAGTGCTTTTCTGGAGAAGGTTCTTTTTCAGTTTTGGCCAAGATCAAGGCAAAGAGTGGAGAATAAGATGGTTGAAATGAACTGTAAAAATAGTGTAAGTTTTTAAAGATGGTTTTCAGCTTAATCCTTTGTGATCAAGAAAAAAAACAACAACATGAAAACATAGGTTCAGAACTGCTACCATTGAAGTTTTATTGTGGTTCACACCTATTCAGATTTTTCCCCCCGATTCAGATTTTTTGGGGGGGGGGGGGCTGATTCAGATTTTTGTTTTTTTAGGGTGGCATCCCTGACAATACTGAAAAGAAATTTGGCCATGAATGAAAATATAACTTCCTACACTATACTTATGGAATTCTCAATATTTTATTACTTGACAGAATCCACAAGTCCAGGCTCTACAGATTTGTCAGACCCAGAGGAAATAAGGCGCCGACTCATTGAAATTTTATGGGATCCACAACAACACTCAGAAGAACTGAGACAACTACAGCAGTTTGTCAAAATGAAAAGTAACTAGTCTGTCCCTATGTGTAGTAGAATCAATCTTTTAACAGCTTTTGAAAAATATTATTGAGCCAGATAGGAGTGGATGAATTTTTGCAAGCATATCATTTCCTGGACAAAACCACATCCCTCAAGTTATGGAAATGACTAATTCTTGTGTCAAACTTAAGAAAACTATTCATGTGAAAAACCAGTCAGAACAACTCCCATAGATAAATTTCTTTTGAAATGCCCCTTGAACCAACTTTTGACAGGAATTTACATTGTTAGATTGTATGTTTGGATTTATGTTCATTATGTCATGGCATATGATTTCTGCTATTATAATTACAGCAAGCTCTATATTTCAGACTGTGTCTAATTATGTTTTGTCTTTTTATGATCAGAAAATCAGTCTGGATCTACAGAAGGTAGCTCTTCAAAAGATAAACCGATTGACTCGAGTGGTAAGTTTTTAACAATTTGAAGTGTACTGCAACGAACAGATTGTTGATATTCCACTTTTTCTTTAATCTTATGACTGCATATATATGAAATGGTACTGGATAGGAGCTTGATGACAAGAATTAGACCTGGATACCTCCGATACACATTTTGAAACTTCCCAGCATGACACATTTGAGGTATTGATTTTGATTGGCTTTACTCATTGGCTGCATGGATGAGAGATATTGTTCAGATTGAAAATTTTTTGTCACCAGTTGGTCTAAGATCTTGTTTCTACATCCTTGATGCTTGAACAATCATCTTCATCATTTATAAATACAATGTGAGCATGGTCTGTTTGCAGCAAAACCAAATACATCCAAGGAAGAAGAGGCAGGTATGGATAAACCTTTAGCCCCAAGCACAGGGAGTAGAGAAGAAGAAAGGAAAACTGCTACAACTCCCACAGAGTTCAGTGCTCTCTTACCTGCCAATCCTCAGCTCAATAGGCCAACTAACAGAAGAGCAAGGTAGAATATTTGATCTTGCAGTGTCAACATCAGGCCAGCTGCCTTTTTTTTTTTGTTCTTACTGCTTTTGTTTGCAAATAGTGCACTGATGCAAGAAAGATCTTTGAAAGTGGATAAAATCTGAACTTAGCTTTAGGTAGATCAGAATCATTTACAGAGTCATGAAGAAGGACTTCTTTGCCCCCAGGGGCAAACGCAAATTGTATTGGCTTAAACATTTTAGCATTCATTTAGAAGTGATTACAGAGAACTTTGTGCCAAATCATTTGCGGAGATGTGAAAAATGCAAATATTAAGATGAAAATTGTGTTTGGAATTGTATGGAAATTCACCCATCCCCTTGATTTCTTTGTTAACAAATTTCTTTCTCTCTTTCAGTTTTGAAATTTGACTATTAGAATTGATTTTTTATTCAAAACAAATTTACAGACGACGCCGGGGGCGGCGACAGACACAACAGAGACGAGGCTCGCCACCAATAGCTGCATTGAACGTAGTAGTGGGTGAAGAGGGTCATTTGGCCACATCTCATGATGACACCTCTGATGGAGCAGTGCACTGGTTTCAGGATGAACAAGGTGGGTTTGATATGCAGAGATACCAACCTATCAGGAAAAACACCTGTATGCAAGTCCCTTTTGTGTAAAAAAGTAATATATGTGATGAACTTGTCCATTTATACATTAAAAAAAGAGGAGGGGGGGGGGGGGGAAAGGACACACACAAATACATTTGTATTTTCAGCATGTATTCCGGACCTAGCGATTCAACGGGCCTCCCGTGGGCATACATCTATCGTATTGCGTTTTGTATGCTCGAACTGGCAATTGCTTTTTTAGAAGCAAGGGTAGTGTTGTCTAATTAGGCTTTTACTGTGATACACATCTTATGCTGTGTGTGTGTGCTGAGGCATTTCACATGATCTTGAGTGCGGAAGCATGTGTTGGTTGTCAAGTTGGAAGTTACGATGTAATTTCAGTTACGCCGATTGCTTTCTCCTTTTGAAATCCTTTAGTTAAAAAATTTTTTACCCACTCTGTCAGTGTTATTTCATGGATGAAAGTTTTCCGGATTACCTGGATTTCCGGTTCTTTATTCCTGAAAGAAATATTAATTATCTTCTCCAATTTTCAAAACTTCTGGTGGCCACTATGAGGGGTCATGTACATGTATTATACATTCTGTCATTGAGACAGCAGTGATCTCCAAGCATACTAGTACACACTGCCCACACAAAGGCATCATGCTAGTACCCTAGACACTGCTAGCACTAAGTGACCACAAGCCTGTGGTGATAAATTACATGATGCTGGCTTTGAGTGAAGAACAGGCCTGTTGGGTGACCATGTGTAGTACATGACTGTATAATAATAGTTACTAGAGTAGACTTGCCTGACTCGCCCTTTGTAGTTCAGACTGGGTCAGTGGGCATCTGAAGATTACCTGGTGATGTTATTTACAATTTATAGCCATTCCTGTACTGTTCTTACTTTCAAAACTACAAAACCAGGGGACACTGGCCAGCCAGTCATATTATTGTGGGAAAATATGTATTGACAGTGAGAGAACATAAATTTTGTTTTGTGACTTTTATTAGAAAGAGTGATGTGACACTTGCATTACAATCATTAATAAAATAATAAAAAGAAAAAGAAAGTGGTAATATTCAGACTTATTCAGAGGGGAAAATTATGGACAAAATGGTTCATTGCTGGCTGAAGTATAGTCTGAGACTGAAAAAAGAACCACCGATCTGAGCTGAATGTTTTATCGCAAGCCTATCTTTGATTCATCTCAGACCAAATGGAGAAGCACCAAGTAAGAAAGGAGAAACCCCCACAATCTCGCGGCACCTCTCTAATTTGCCAGTACTGTAATAGGAGATGCTTATCCAACATCGGTAGGATACGCCATGAGAGAAGCTGCGGGAGAAAGGAGTAAATTTAGCTGCTGACCGTCTGTCAAGACGAAAAGAGCCAAGTTATATTTGATTGACAATTTCAATTTCAGGAATGGACCCCTAGGAAATTTTGGTTTTCAGGTTTCTGAGCCTTCAGTTACTTTCACCCATGTTATTTTCAGTTTGATGGGGGTTTTGCATGACTGAAATTTTTCTTCAACTTTCTCCTGTTACAGGCAATTGGATGTCCTACACATTTGGAGAGAACAGCTCAGGTGTGGCCCTCAATTTGGCAGACATGAACATGAATACAAGTACAAGTATTACCAGAGAGAGGAGACATCACCATGAGCCAGACAAGTAAGTTCAGTTAGCTGTTCGTTTTTTTTTTTTAGCATCAAAAATAATTTCAGTAAAGCCGTGTATATATGTGATACAGCAGAGTTTCTGGGTCTTAACATATCTACGCCAAGAAAACAGACTCGGATTTAAAAATGTCTTTGTATATAATACCAACAAAATTTGCAAGAATCATTGGAAAAAAAATGTAATTTGGAAAACAAGCAGTTTTCACCACATTGAGCGATTTCATATGGTGGCCAATTCATGATAAAAGTGGCCACACTCATTGTCATTTCGCATTGGACAGTAGTTTAATATTTGGTTAAATATTTAATTTTTGATTACCCATAGACCTCTCAAAAGTCTGTTATCTCATTGGACTTACCTATATTCACATTATTATCCAGTATTGCTTAGCTCAAGGATTTCCTACTTTTACACCAAAATGGATGTTAAAGCTGGAGATCTATCTCTTTGGAGGATTGCTGCACTGGGCATTTACACCAGGTCCTAGAGTGTGAATGGCAGTGTTCACGTCAGGGCCCCCATGTTGTTTGTTGTCTTTCCATTTCTCTTCCTCAGATGGTCATTATCCTCAATTGCATCCAACTCTACTGTCATAGTGGAGGAGTCACCCCAGGCTGAAAGTCCTGGTATACATTTAAGACCTGACATAGATGATATGAGAGCAATGGCAGGGACTTTGCACTTGCCGGCTGAAACGCTGCAGTCTTATGTTCAGTCGTTGCTGCGGAGAAACCACGCTTCAAACTCCTCCACAGATAGTGACACCACCCATGCAAACACTCACTCAGGACGAGGCATTCCAAAGCCAAAACATTTCTACAAGTTCTGGTTGTGGCCTGTGCAGCACTTCATTAAAATCAGATTTGATCGTCTAGCTCTTCTAGCAGCATTAGATAGGTAAGGCTTGGCTGAGCATAGCTCTTCCAGCAACATTAGAAGCTGTTCTAGCAGCATTAGATAGGTAAGGCTTGACTGAGCATAGCTCTTCCAGCAACATTAGAAGCTGTTCTAGCAGCATTAGATATGTAAGGCTTGGCTGAGCATAGCTCTTCTAGCAACATTAGATAGGTAAGGCTTGGCTGAGCATAGCTCTTCCAGCAACATTAGATAGGTAAGGCTTGGCTGAGCATAGCTCTTCCAGCAACATTTGAAGCTGTTCAAGCAGCATTAGATAGGTAAGGCTTGGCTGAGCATAGTTCTTCTAGCAACATTAGAAGCTGTTCTAGCAGCATTAGATAGGTAAGGCTTGGCTGAGCATAGCTCTTCCAGCAACATTAGAAGCTGTTCTAGCAGCATCAGATAGGTAAGGCTTGGCTGAGCATAGCTCTTCCAGCAACATTAGAAGCTGTTCTAGCAGCATTAGATAGGTAAGGCTTGGCTGAACATAGCTCTTCCAGCAACATTAGAAGCTGTTCTAGCAGCATTAGATAGGTAAGGCTTGGCTGAGCATAGCTCTTCTAGCAACATTAGAAGCTGTTCTAGCAGCATCAGATAGGTAAGGCTTGGCTGAGCATAGCTCTTCTAGCAACATTAGGTAGGTACGGCTTGGCTGAGCATAGTTCTCCTAGCATCATCAATAGGTAAGACTTAGGGTAGCATTAGATAGGTAAGGCTAGGGATGGCATAGCTCTTCCAGCAGCATTAGGTAGGTAAGTCTAGGGATGGCTATTCTTGTCTTATCATACAACATCACGAGCATGAAAAGAATGTTATAAAGGGTAGATGCAGCTGGAAAAGAAGAAGGTCTCAAGCTAAACACAAAGAAAACCAAGTGATGCACGTCAGAGACCAAGAGCCAGGAATAATAAAGATAAATGACACGAAAATGTTCAAGAGTTCAAATATCTTGGTTCCATCAAAGCAAACGACAGCACGTGCACAAAGGACACCAAGACAAGAATTATATAATATCAATAAGCCTTTCATCTTTCCTTTCAGAAACATATCTGTGATAGAAAATGTGATATCAGTCGTTATGGCCATTGGTGTTGGAGCCCTAGGAGCCCTCATGATCTGCTCCAATTTTTATCATGACCTCTACTTACTGCTGTTCTGTTTCATCATGGCTGGCTGCCAGTATAGTTTGTTGAAGGTAAATACACCATAGCTGCACCTAAATGAATAGTATTGCTTTAATCCAAGAATTGGATTGTGATTTGAGCCCCCCCCCCCCCCCCCCCCCTTTTTTATTTTGGGTTGTATTTTTATATTTTGTTATTCATGGCCTGCACACAAAGATGGCCCAGGAATCTGTCACATTTGCTAGTTTGTATTCAGTGCATAATTTATGAATTTACAGTGAATTCAGTGGGCCCTATATTTTAATGGAAAAATCTCTTACAAGGCAAAAGATACATGCTGATAGTAGTTTTCATGGTACAGCAAACTTCTGTGAGATTATGAGTGGTTTCATATTGTTTCTTTTCATTTATCTTCAGAGTGTTCAGCCTGACGCAGCATCACCAATGCATGTAAGTGAACAACCAGCTGACATTGATGTGAATGAATCTAAACTTTGATATACTGTAGTGTGGAATAAACTCAGCCATCTGTTAACCCGCACCCTGCACGCTACGCCTTAAAGCCCGCTGTCCGGTCAGTGACCTTACTCATGGGGGAATCTTATCTGGGTCACACTGACCCTTGCCGATGTGCAATGATCACACTACCGGCGTCCACGTGGTTTGATTTGTATTTGATTAGTATGAAAACATTCGCTGCTATGCCTTACCATGCTTGATGATGAATTAACCAGCAAAACTTTTGTCTCTAAGTCTCTAACCAACAATCTGACTCACAGTACCAAACTGACAGCTATAATTTTTGTGAGAGCAAAGCACGATAACTAGCCATGCCACTAAACTCTAAACAAGTGGTTTCATCCTGATTGACACATACTAATGAACCAGTTGGGCATTTGGGACAAAGGTCATTTCACAGCTTGTTTATAATTGGTTCTTAGTCACAGACAACTCTAAATGATGGTCAGCTTGCGAGAAAATGAGATAATATGGCAAATTTGTTGAGCAACAGTTCATATGTCGATGTCACACCGTTTGATAGTGTGGGGAGAGCCTTTGAAAGCTTAGTCTTTGAGATTCCGACCAGCGGTTCACTGGGTAACATGTCCATGTCACAATGCCTTTGATTTAGAAAAGTTACAGTGAGCAATAAAGTGGTAGTTACGCCTCAAAGAGGACAGTGACCTGATGCGTGAAAATATGGCTTGTGCGTGACGCGGTAAGCTTGATCTTGACGTATTGATATGCCCGTACAGAGTGAATTCCTGGAAAGTGGATACTGTATTTCGATGCCTCTTGCAGGGTGAGGATTAACAATATTTTCCACATATGAAATTTAGAATGTCAAGTACATCACACTAAAATTCCCACTGACTTGGCAGATTTATTTATTGGTACTTGTTACATGTAATTATCCATATCATGAGGCATTTAGATCCTGAATCATGTGAGGACTAGCATAAGTTAATGGTATTTCTTTTGACTTCCTTACAGGGCTACAATCGCTTAATTGTGTTCAGCCGTCCATTCTACTTTTGCTTGTGTTGCTCAATTGTCCTCCTGCTTGACTATGGCAGCCACACAGAACACAACAAGCCCATCTACCTGTATGGCATTCCATTCACAATTTCCTCAGCTCTGACATTCCTCAGGCACTTTTTCAGGAGTAAGTGAAACAACAGAGATTTCATTCAATTTGGAAACTGTTTATAATTAATTGTTATTGCATTTTTTATTGCTACTTAATTGGTATTTTCATCATCTATTTACATTATAAGTAATTATAACTACTATGATATTGTTATATATGTTGTAATGGTATTTCCAACATTTTTTGTGGCCCATGTGGAGGGGACAGTAATTGCATCATTCGCTCAAGATCAAACTGAAGATCAAGAAAATCTTATTCCTTACAGTTGAGACCATCCAAAATTATTTCAGCAATGTATTCAGGTTATCTTATGTTTGATATATTGAAACTGAAAGAAATGTGGTGCCCAGGATGCGTAATGTGTTATGTAGTGTGCAATGGTAGCTGTCGCAGAGTAAGAAATGTTATAAAACTTCCTGGCCACTATTTTATCCTAAAAAGTAAAGTAGGTGGCTGTCCATTGATTTATTTCTGTTGAAAATACTTTAAAAAATAAACAAAACACCTAAAAACTGTTCCACTTTGATTTGTTAACTCATTTGATGTTTTTCATGTCATTCCAGTCTTTATTCTGTTTTTCCCCGTGCTGTTCACATTGGGCCTCCTGCCTCAAGTCAACACTTTTCTCATGTACATGCTGGAGCAAATTGACATGCATGTCTTTGGTGGCAATGGTAGGTTTGGTCAACATCACAGTACTAACTCTTTCTCATGATTTCTTAGGCAGGGACAAAAGTTTTCATGATCAATTTAGCACTGTCAGCTTTCTCCTTTCGTTGATCTTACCAGAGGCGTTATAAGAAAATTAGACCTATATCAAATTTCAGACCAGCTGTGTCCATGATTTTATAGGAGTGTTTCATGGTTTTGGTTGGTGGGAGGGATACAAGAAATAAATATGCAAATAAGCATGTCATACTATTGCAGTAGCTATCCGTGACCTGTTGAGTGTGGTTCATATTTGTGTTCTCCAATTTAATGCAGCCATTTGATAGTTAAAGGTTAACTTTATATTGCATAGGTATGTACACACTTCGGGGTTTCCCTTATTGAAGTGGTCATTTGGTTGGCAAATCTGGCATATAATAGAGTGGAATCTGCCTAAACAGAAAGGGGATACTTCTATACAAAGTAAAATTACCAAGATGCATTGTATTGCTTCGCATTAAAGAGACTAAAAATGATGATAGTAAAACAGTTACTCTTGATCCAAAATGCTGTCAATGGAAAATACAGTTGTTTGGTCCCTTGAATTTCCACTCAAGCAGGTTCTACTGTATAACCAACTTCTACCTATTCTGGGGTCATTTCTGATGAATGTCTTGTATTTTGTGTTTAAAGTGGTAAAGTGATGCGTTTCACAGAAAATATGTGATGCTTCAGATTTTGTATCTATTTTTAGTTGTCTCATTTGGCAAATTGTTCATGTGTTTTTCTGCAGTTATCATATGAACTTGTGATATTCATTTCAGCTACCACAAGTTTACTGACATCATTCTTCTGTGTATGTCGCAGCTGTTTTGCCTTGCTTGTGTTGTATGGGTTTGCATATGCTTCTCTCAAGGTAAGATTTGGTGACTACAATACAATACATAAATCAGTTTTGATGCCATAGATAATTTCTTCTTCTTCTTCTTCTGCGTTCTTCGTGTCAGACTATTTATATCAGGAGGCCTGTAGCCTTTATGAAGGATGCTGTGCTCCTGAGTTCCTCTGCTGTCCCATATAGCTTGGTGTGTAGTGCCGCACCTCGGGGCCAGCTGTTTTCCCTCTGTTCTCTGTATAGGGGGCATTGTTGGAGGACATGTTCTGCATTCTCTGGGCAGTTTCCACATGGGCATGTCTCAGTTTCTCCAACCCTGAATTTTTTGTAAAGGTGCTGCCGGAGTCTGTTATGTCCTGTTCTCAGCCTAAAAATGATAGTTTGCTCCTTTCTGCTGAGCAAGTGTATCGCATCGTCTGTTACATGGCTTGGATGACTTTGTTTCCACTTGGATTTCAAGGCTGCCTTAATGTGACTTTTAGCTTCTGAGACTGTTATGTTTTCTCTGTCTTGGGGGAAGTTTGCGCCATTTTTTGCCAGAGTGTCTGCCTTATCATTTCCGATGATGTTACAGTGACCAGGGATCCACTGGAGAACCACGTTGCTTGCTGTGTGGCATAACTGCACTAAGGCAGAGGTGAGTTTGTTTTGATGATAATCATGTGAACTTTGAAGGGCCTGCAGGACTGACCTAGCATCTGTGAGAATAACTATTTTTTTGTTGTATATGTCTCGGTTTTGTAAGTTTAGCGCAGCTTCTAATATGGCTTCTGTTTCAGCTCTGTAGTTGGTAGAATATTTCCCTGTGGGTACTGATAGTTCTGATTCTTCCCCATTAGTCCATTGGATATATACACCACCTCCTCCATCTCTTACGGCTTCTTGTGCTGACCCGTCCGTGAATACGCGGATCCAGCTGTTTTGTGGATAGGAGCTGTCCAGCATTTCCTGTGTGAGTGATTGCAGCTCTGCCGTGGACTGATTGGTCTTGGAGGTGATGCCGTAAATGGTGTCTTTGATTAGGGGAAAGTGTTGTCTTTCCCATGGAGGGCAGCAGTCAACATCTGTAAGGTCCTCGTCTTCATCTATGGGTGGGATTTTAAGGTTGATTAACTGTTGTCTAGCTGATTTTATAAAGCTGGTTCTTTTTAGTCTGCTTTTTGTTGGTTTCTTTACTCTATCATTCATAGGGTGATTTCGAAGGTTTTGAAACTTTGTTAGCTGTGAGGTTAGTTTTCCATTTTTTCTGTCCTCCAGTGGTTGTAAACCAGTGATGCTCTCCATCTCTACAATAGGTGTGGATTTCATTCCCCCGGTGATAATTCGAAGGCTCTGGTTTTGGATGCGTTCCACTCTCTGTGCTCTTTGCTGCTGCTCCCCATGCTGAGATACCATACTCCAGAACCGGACGTATGTATCCGGTGTAGGTTTTCTTAAGTATGTTTTGTGCTGCACCCCAGTCTGTGCCTGCCAACTTTTTTAGGAGCGCAATCCGCTGCATTGCTTTAGTTTGGGTCTTTTCCAGATGGGCTTTCCATGTCAGTCGTTGGTCAAATGTGACTCCGAGGTATGAGGGTGAGTCATCTTTGATGAGAAGCTCGTTGTTGATTTTGAGTTTTGGTGCCTGCATTCTGGTGGAGAGACTAAAGACTGTGTGAGTTGTTTTCTTGGCATTCAGCTTCATGTTCCATGTTGTTGTCCATTGTTGTAGGTTGTTTAGGGTAGACTGAAGACGCATCTGAGCTGTGCCAAGGCTTGTCTTCCGAACAGAGTAGTGCCAGATCATCAGCATACATTACCGCTTTCACTCTTGGAGTTAGAATTTCTTTTATGTCATTCATGAAGAGGTTGAAGAGTGTGGGGGATATCACTCCTCCCTGAGGGACTCCATGTTTCAGTTGTGCAGTGCTACTTTGTTTACCTTGTAACCTTACTTTTGCTATCCTGTCGGTGATGTATTGTTTTATCCACTGGTACATCCGGTTGGACACTTTCGCTTTCAGGAGTTTAAGAAGGAGACCATTCTTCCATACGCGGTCGAAGGCTTTCTCCATATCTACCCATACTGCGATGGTCACTTTCTTTTCCTGGAAACCGTCTTCTACGACTTGTGATATGTAGGTTATCTGGTCCTCTGTTGATCTACATTTTCTGAAACCGGCTTGTTCGTCCATGATGAGCCTTTCCTTCTCGATGAACCAGGTTAGTCTACTGTTCATGATCCTCTCCATTACCTTACACAGGCAGCTTGTAAGGCTGATTGGGCGGTAGCTATCCACTCTATTTCTTGGCTTGCCTGGCTTGTGAATTGGGATGAGTGTGGCTTTTTTCCAGGTTCCAGGAATCCTGCCATATTTCCAACTGGAGTTGAAGAGGGCCAGCAGTTTCTTCTTAGCATTCTGTCCAAGGTGAATTAACATATCATTTGTTACTTCGTCTGGACCAGGGGCTTGTTTTTGTTTCAGTTTCTGGAGGGCAGTGTTCAGTTCCTCCA
Organism: Onchidella celtica; assembly: GCA_963931925.1. Classification (NCBI taxonomy): domain Eukaryota; kingdom Metazoa; phylum Mollusca; class Gastropoda; order Systellommatophora; family Onchidiidae; genus Onchidella; species Onchidella celtica. Next base: position 76,254,158 of record OZ007569.1, read on the forward strand.
TGGTGAGTGAGCTGGTCATTGTGTTCTCCTCTGGCTGTTCTGGTTGGCTGTCTTCCAAGTCCTGTATGTTTGCTTGTACTTCCTGTTCTTTATCATCGTCTACATCTGCGTTGCCAACAGACTGGAACTGTTTCAAGAGTTCTTGTGCAGCTGCCTTTCCAGATAGGAGGTTGCCTTCTTTTTCAATAGTTATCGGGGCATATCTGTTGGGTTCTTTGTTGAGGGACTTTGTTAGCTTCCATAGTTTGGACCCATCCTTCTCAAAGTTCAGACTCTCTGTTTTTTCATGCCAACTGTTTCTTATTTCAGCCAGTGTGTTCCTTCTTAGTTTTGCTGTGAGTGCTTTGAGTTTGATGTTGTTTTCTATTGAAGGATCATTTTCTGCTGTATCTCTTGCTTGGCTGACTTGGTTGTGCAGATCTTCTAGTTCTTCTGACCAGTATGGAATGTATTCTTTCCTTGCGCCTCTTGGTATTGTTTCCTTTGCTGCTCTGTAGATGGCTTCTGTGAATAGCTGACTTGATGTTTTGATCTTGCTTGACTTGCAGTTGATGGATGCGGTGTACTGGTTGGTTAAGCTGGCAAATTTCTCCCAACCTGCCCGTTTGTAGTTCCATCTCGGAGCTGTATTACTGTTTCCTGGGGGGATGCTATCATTTACAGTGATCAAGGTTGGTCTATGATCACTTCCCGCCAGTTGATTTTGGACTTCTCTTGTTGTGCATGGGTGCAAATCACTGGTCGTAAAGGCTAGGTCAGGGGTTGTGGTGGTAAGCCATCTTCTTGAATAGAAGGAGTCAGGATCCTCCGGGGTATTTAGGAATTGAAGGTTGCAATCAGCCTGCCAGTCCTCAACGTATTCACCTCTGGGATCTAGGTGGTTGTAGCCCCAACTCTGAGAATGGCTATTGAAGTCTCCGACTATAACACAGTTGAGTTCTGGCACCTGAATGTTATAATGGGAAAGATCTCTGTCAGGAGGGCAGTAGACATTATATATATGAGGATTTCTTGGTTGGGTGTACAGATCTTAGCTCCAATGATTTCTGTTCCTTGTTGAGTGTCCAGCTTTATTTCACTGGCTGCAATGCTGTTGTGGACCAGAATGATGATGCCACCTTTGGGTCTGGTTTCTCGGTCTTGTCTGAAGCATTGGTATCCTCTGATGTTAAATCTGCTGTTGCTCGTGAGATGAGTTTCTTGGAGACATGCAATCTGTATTTTTTCGTTGTGAAGTTTGTATGTGAGTGCCGTCTTTTTATTGTATATTCCCTCAGCATTCCATTGTAGTATTTTCAAAACGTTGCCTTGTTTTCTTTCCTGCTCTGCTATGGGTGTACCTTTGTGGCCAGTTGCTTTCTTTTTCCTCTTTGCTCGACTCCCGGTTCCCCAAGTTGAGGTCGAGGGACCACCAGTAGTTGGGGGTGGGCTCCTTCGAGGCATAGAGCCCGGCACTTCACCTGCCTGGCGGGACTTCACAGGCAAAGCACCACATCTATCATTCTGATACTCCTTGTCTGACATATCGAAGTGAATTGCGTTTTTGGGTTCGGTTGTGACACCTTTCCAAACTATTTGCACCTTGCGGTCCAACATCTCCGTCTTCTGCGTGCTTTTCTTTCTGGATGTGCTTCCATAGCCTTTGGTCGTCCGTGACCTGTTCCGCAAGGCAGCAGAGGTTTGGAGTCAGAGTTTTCCTTCTCCTAGACGGGCTGCTTTCCCAAGCTATGAGCCCCATCTGCCCAGGGAGGAGGTTAAAGCGCCTCGATTCGCTTGATGGTTCTGTCACCGAGCATCTGAGGTATTTTTTAGGGAGTCACTTTTCCCAGGTAGTGATCCTGCCTCACCCTCTGGAACCACCGCCAGTTGGTCCGCGACTGCTTATTGGCTATTCGCAGCTGGCCCCTATATCTAGAGGTCGTTCCACTATCCGCCACCTGTGGACGCGCTGGGTTGGGGATGGTCGCCCCGAGGGCCCAGATAGATAATTTGAAAAGGGAAAGACAGATATATTTTATAAGATTTTCGACTTTTCTTCTTCATTCTCTGACAGGACATTAGTTGGGCTAGACCACTTGCTTTGCAGTACAACCAAATTTAATATAGATGCACAATAGTTTGTGTATGATCTATCCCTGTAGAAAAGTCAGTATTGTTCAGAAAAGTCAGTATTGTTCTGACTCGGAAAGCACTTTGACTTGGTGAAGCTGACATATCTTCGTGCCTTCCTTTACAAGCTCTAATGTAAAATTTTTGCTTTTGCCTGGAAAGTAGATAAGCTGTTTATAAAGTGCCAGGTATCGGGTACATACAAATCTCTTAATCAGGACCTTAACTCTTGTTGCCCATCTTTCCAGTGATGTGGACCATACAACAAGCTGATAACATGTCCATGTAAGATTATCCCATACCTTTGTGCAGTTAGAATTCAGTGGCTTTGACATAAGAGATGGGGTCAAATAATGTTGGTTATACTGCCCACTTTAAAGAATTTTAAACCTAAAGAGACGGAAAGCATTTATGCCAGAAAAGAGAAAATTGCACTGTTCCCAGGGATAGCTACTGGCAGTGTGTTTGGTGGAAGTGGTTTACAGTCTTGTTCTCTAGGAGTAGAATATAAACTTTATGTTCATTTCATCATGCATTTCAACCATTTGTTTCTTTTAGGAAATTGGTAGCTCAGATTACAGGTGTGACCAAAAGATTGATGATGCAGCCCAGAATGTGCCTTTTTCTATACTGTGTGGCCTGATAGTGTCCATGGCCTACCACCTCAGTCGCTCAGCCAGTGACCCAGGAGTGCTTTGGTAAAGAACCAGCAGTTTTTTCTTCACTGTTGAGATAGATGTGTTAACTACATGTGTAAAGCCAGGATATGAACACATGCTGTGATTCTATATTTCAACGATAACAATTAACATGGGAGACTTCAGAGCTGTCCATGCAGTACTTCACTGTTTCACTGAATCATTTTCATTAGTATTAGCATCCATTATCTTTTTTCTAAAAGACATAATGTCTGTGCATACGCAGTATCTACTCTTCCCTCGACAGAAATTTTCAGTTTGTCACTGGATTATTTTCTCATGATGTCTTGTTATTCATTGGTTGAAAAAGAGAAAAAAATAATTAGCAGATGCGGCATCCAATTCCGATTTGATCGGAATCAATCCGATTTTTCTTGAAAAACTGGCATAATTTTGATTTTCAGATTAGCAACACTGTTATTCCAATTTTCGCCACCTCCCGCACTTGACAAATTTTTTTTTTGGGTTTTCATCTTCCGGAAATCAGTTTTTAAGCGTAACTGTGAGAGAATGCACTAAACTGGAATTTGTGATCATTTGTGGAATTATCGGGAAGTTAGTTCTACTTTTTTGTGGCTTCCCTTGCACCGTTTAGCAATTTGTTGACTAGGCTTCTTAAGCCTAAGTCATTAACAAGGAGAAGCTTGATGTTGCACAGAGACACACTGCTAAACTTAAACCTGAGAGTGGGAAAAGGAAACGCTATTGGGAAAAATAGCACAGGGCATCTGTGTGTTGTGGCAGTCCACTATCCAGCATATCAAGGCAGCTCTGATCAAAATTAGACATAATGATGACAAAACGATAGCTCTAGAGCAAAGATCAAGCTTTGCCAGATCTACAGTGCTTCTCTAGACAGGGCTTTTTTTCAGTTTTTGGCTAAGGCAAAGAGCTGATAATTCAAATGAGATACGGTTGAAAGGAACTGTGAATAGTGTAAATATTTGAAAATGATGATTTTCAGCTCATTTACACTACATGCACAAAAGCAGGAACTCTGAAAATATAGAACAGATACAATTCCTATTTTTTTAAAATTGTTGTTGGCACCTATATAGATTTTTTATGTCAGATTCAGATTTTCACCTGGCCTGATATAGATTTTTGATTTCATAAGGTGACATCTCTGAATTAGATTTTAAATGACCAGTTGCAAAACCCCAAAAAAGAACCTCATATTTTCAAGGATAAACCTCCTTTTACTGATAATTGTGACCTTGTAAACATTTGCAGTGAAATTTAGGTAATACCTAACATTTTATATTTGCCTGCTGTATCTATTCTAGGATGTTGTTGAAAGGATTGGTTGTTAGTGAAGAGGAAGAGAATCCAAAGGAGCAAGTTGTGAACCCAGAGACACAAGAACTTGTGGATCCCCTGCCTGAAAAACTAAAGAATTGTTTGGTGAGTATGAAGGCTGTGATGTAAAGGGTACCCAAACGACAATTGTACAGAGCTAGTTGATAACTGAAAAAGTGAAACTGTCAAAACCAACTTCAAAGAATTGCAGGAAATTGTAACATTATGGATGTTGCAAATAGTGTCTAGTTCTTAATGAGCATCCATTTTAAAAATAGATCATGTTGAGAATGTTTATTAAATTGAATTTCAGAAACAACGACTGCAGTCTGATGCCATAGTGTGTTTAGTGGTGACTATCCTTGTGTTTGCTGTTCATGTCAGTACAGCTTTCACCAGCCCAGCTCTACAGGTAACCATCGCACCTGCATTTGTTGGTCTGGTCTTTCCAGGAGATAGCTTTGTCCAACATCATAAGTTTCTTTTGCTAATGGATTTGGTCCCTTGTGTACAAATTTTGTATACTTTATCATTCGTTTGTATTGAAGGATGTGTCGGTATCACATTGCTGTTGTAAAGTAAGAAACATGGTGAATGTGGAATTTGTTTTCCAAAATTTTGTTTCTTGGGCAGGAAAGTAGCAAAATTTGTTTGATCTGGCTGTAACTGACATAACCCTAGTTCATGTTTGGTTGTACTGCTTCAAAAAACCCAGTTGCAGGGGACATGCTTGTGAAAATGTGGAAGACCATCCAAAACAATCTGTAGTTGACAATCATACTTGCTGAATTTGATGATGATGCTGGTCAGTTTTCTGTTCATTCAAGTGATGCTCTTAACAGTTCTCCTCATAATCTGTCAGTATAATGTGTACCTGCTTGTAATGGTATCTATTTCTCAGGTTGTAAGAGTTTACAATTAATGTAACTGAAGTGAAGAGAACAGACTTAGTGAAGTTTTTCATACAATCCTAATTGTTCTATTTATGTCCTGTTTGTTTAGCCTGTGCTCAGTGATATCCTGTACCTGATAGCAGCCAGTGTAGGATTCATTATTCACTACATCATCCCTCAAACTCGCAAGGAGATGCCCTGGTTATGTTGTTCTCATCCATTGTTACGCAGCAAAGAATGGATGTATTTTGAAGTCAAAGGTGAGAAAGTAGGATGTCCATTGATTTGAACAAAAATGGTTTCAATGGATTGAGTGTCTTACCCCATCCACCCTTATCTGGGTTTAAGCGTAAGTGGTTAAATGCCAGTAAAATATATGCAAAGTAAGAAATAAATTATGTATTGCTAGTCTTGATGAATGTTTTAGGATTTGTTAATGTTAATTTTTTTAGCACCGTTTACATCCTGGCCAAATATAATCATTGATTGACTGCTGGAACTCTGAATGTATCAGACTTGATAACACAATAGCTGAGTGCTCTAAACTGTTGTAGATATATGAGTGTCCAATTTGGGTATGTTCCAGGGAATCGCTTTTCCCTGCTCTTTCCACTTAGTTTGCGACTGTTGATATTTGTTGATGCCTCAGAATCAGGGAAAAAGCTGGAAGATTAACATGCTAAACTTAACACTCTTCTCTGTGTCCACAGAGGCACCCAAAGTCATCTGGATAGAGCGCCTGTATCTGGGGCTCAGATTCTTTGAACGCAATGTTATTTATCCTGTTGTCTGTTTATGTGCCACCACAACATCTGCACCTGGCATCATTTGCAAGTTTGGAAACATGTAAGTTGTGTTACTTTCTTGAGAGTTTGACTATGAGGACAAAAACTAAAATCCGACTCTACAAGAAATTGTATTTAATTGAAATTCAATAAAGAGAGTGCGGTAAGATTGTCATCAACCATTCATTTAATTTACATATAAACCTTACTATAAATTATCATCAGGTGTTTTAGAGACTGTAATTATCACCACGCACTGAATCATAAGACATAATGCAAACTGTAATGTGCAATTATTGAGCCAGTGATTTGTCATTGGGCATCAGGTTCTGCAAAAGACTTTTTTGATTTTCTATGGATGGCTTCTTTTTGAAGTTGCATATCTGATCTGTGTTGTGGATTTGGCAGGCTCACTTTATGGAAATCTTATTACTCATTTGTCTCTAAGTTAAATATGATGTTATTACTGAGTACTAGGCTTTTTATTTCTTTTGTTTCCTGTGAGACTGACAAAAGATTCCATATGTGCTTTCAGGTCTAGCTTTGGTTCAAATCATTGTTTAAGCTCCATAACATCCAGTTTTCTGTGGTTGGTGAGGACATTTTTATAAATATGTTGTTAATTTTTCTGTAATCTCCTCATTGTTTACTTTCAGTGGTGGTCCATTGATCATCCTCATTTGCAGCTTGAAGATGTTGAGATTTGCCTTCTCAGATACTCCGCGACAGTACCTCATCATCACATTCACATATTTCTTTTTCAAGTACGACTTCCGCTGGTCATCGGAGACGTTCCTTATTGATTATTTTTTCATCTCTATTCTGTTTTGTAAAGTAAGTGTAATTTTTTTATCACACACATTTGTGTTATGCTGTAATGTCTGTAGTATATGCTGGCTGTTGCAGACTTAATATACTTATATAAAGTCTTATCCATACAAGAAGATCATGCAAAAAGTCATTGTTTGGAATCTCTTCTGTTTTCATGATAAAGTAAGGAAACATTATATAGACAGGAAAGTCATGATTTCCTTCCTACCTTTCTCCAGCTTCAGTAACAGAAATCTATGTAAAAATTATTGTTTTATGAGTTTGCTCAATGATCATTTGTTAAAGTCCATATACAAGATGAAGTATATAGGTGCAGATCTTTATTTCTGATAGAAGTACATTTCCTCAGAGCTCCAATATCTTTCATGATATCAGTTTACACAAATAAGCTTTTCCAAATGAGAAACTGTATAAATGAGCACTTGCTAATAGAGACATGAGAAATTTAGAATGATTGTGTTACTTTGTCTCTAACAAGATAAGGCAACTCTTGTTTTTTTCAATGTTTAATTGTCTGTTACTTTGATCTCCAGTTTTGTGACTTCATGCTGAAGCTGAATTTTATCATCACCTACATTGCCCCATGGCAAATCACATGGGGCTCGGCCTTCCATGCCTTTGCTCAGCCCTTCAGTGTTCCTCATATCCTTTTGGTTGTTTCATAGCCAGACTAGACCATTTTAATTGTACATGGGTCATCCTGTCACTGTGTTCACTCCAGCAAGTCAGCTCTTGCTCCTGCTCCCCAGCTCAGCTGCTGTTTGGCTGGACAGCATAGTCTTTTGATAAATCCATGATTTCATCCTGCCCAACTTTTTGAATGAGTTGATTCATTTCATTCTTGATCTCTAGTTTGTTCTTGATAAGTCAGGAAGTTACCACAATTTATATGCAGCGTAAACATGTAGACCCTGAAGTGGTTGGTGTCAAAATGCGTACACTAGGAGTTGATGCAAATGAAAAGTTTTTTCTGCAAACGTTTTCATACAGAGACACAGTCAACCTGTACATGTACTCAGAGTAAATGATTGGATTAATGCATAGGTAAAACATTTGTCATATTTCTTTAACTGCTGTCAGATAGTGCCATGTTGTTTCTTCAAGCCAGTGTCTCAGCCATATTTTCCACACCCCTCAACCCATTTTTGGGCAGTGCAATATTTTTCACCTCATATGTTCGACCAGTCAAATTCTGGGAGAGAGATTACAAGTAAGTTCAGTTGCTGTTATGGATATTGTTTGATTGAAGGAAAATGGATAAGCAGTCTTTACTATGAGTGAAACTTCCATTACTGATTTTTGAGTAGTTCAAATGTTTGACATTTTCATGCCACAAGAAAATTCATTTGGTGGCTCTTTTTCACATTCATCAAAAACTACATCCCTGGCTCTCTCTTTGTCTTCCCCTCTCTCTTTCCTTTTATTCTGTACAAAGGAGTTTATACCAGCATAGCTCTGTTTGCAGTTGATGAACTCCTACACAGAATTGACATTGAAACACAGATTCAGTAAATTGTAAATTTCAACCCAATTTTACATGACAAATATGAAAGGTTTTGTTGTTGAAGATGATGTGGTCAGTACATAACCATCAGGCAAATAGGTGATATATCATCTGTCTTATAAATATGTTTGAAGTTTTTGTGCCTGAAACATTCATTCATGAAATTGAAGGTAATTGGATGAAATAATGCAGAAGTTATTGGTTTGCTTTTTTTTTGTTGTTGTTATTTTTTTTGCCCACATGATCATCATCTTTGCTTCTCTCCTCTCTCTTCAGTACTAAACGTGTAGACCACACAAATACAAGACTGGCATCTCAACTAGAGAGAAACCCAGGTAACTCATTCATCCTCAAAGTTAAAATAGGGGGGGGGGGGAGAGAAGAAAAGTTGCATGTTGCTCTCCCCCCCACACATAATGCAATAAATTCTAAAAGAATTAGAAATGAAATGAAGGGAAAAAAAGTGGCTTTCAGTCAGGTTAAAAAAACATGTATAATTGAAAGAACGGGGAAAAAACTTGCCAAGGCGGATAACTGCACAGGAAAAGGCCATGTAGTTGTCGCAGGGAAAAATGCTTGTAGATACTGGTGCTTCTCAATATCATAAAAGTATGAACAGTTATTCAGCAGTTTATGGAGACTGAATTCATAAAGTGTTCAGTTTGAACAGGAGACTAATGGGGAAGAAAAAGGCGATGTAAACTACCACATTTGTAAAAGGCAAAGAAAAGCACTATTTGAGTCTTCAACAGAAGAACTATCATATTGCTGTATTCAAGTTTACTGATTTCTTTAACACTTTGAAAAGGTGTTCAAGGACATTGATTTGAGCTTCCATGATCAGTACACGTGCTTAACTGAGAATAACATCAAAGATGTGAAATTATACCCTTTTTAAGCCCTATCATGCTTATAAATCTCTTGTTTGTGAATTTGCTTTTTACTATTTTTAGTGTATTTTAGGAGTATTTGTGTGGCTGTGAGTGACTGTAATCACAAAAGGTATGGTCAAGTATCCATAGCCCTGGCAGTGGGTAACTTGTGTACTTGTGTAAAGTTTACCAATATTATTTATTTTCATACTTTTTTTGTTTGTTTACATGGTAGAAAGTGATATGATCCTTTTTACAAAATCACCCTAAATATTTCACTCCCAGGATGGAGGATGCAAGTTCTTAAAAAATATATCAAGTGATTTCTGTTTTGCTTTCTTTTAATTTCAGGTGCTGATGACAACAATCTGAATTCCATATTTTATGAGCACTTGACTCGCTCCCTGCAGCACAGTCTGTGTGGTGATCTAATGTTGGGAAGATGGGGCAACTACACTCAAGGGGATTGCTTCATTATGGCCTCTGATTACCTGAATGCCTTGGTGCACATCATAGAAGTGGGAAATGGGTTGGTCACTTTCCAGCTGAGGGGTCTAGAGTTCAGAGGTAATCAACGGTCAAAGAAATATGAGCTGTTCTGAAAAGGTGGGACTGAAAATGTCACATTTTACCTAAATTACAATAACTCAAAATCTGTCTTGAACTCGATTAAACGGGCATTGATGGTGTAATTAATCATAATTTAACTCATTGTCTCCGAGCTGCCGGTTTACCGACGCAAGATTCTGGCCTGTGATGACGAGCTGCCGATATGTCGTTTGTTTTGTTTACATGTTAACAGAATGGTTTTTCATATATATTCTAATTATTCAATCAATTTCCAACATTTTCATATATAACACTCCATATTTTGACCCAAATGAACATTTAATACTGGTTTAAGTAGCAGGGGGCATCCAAACTGGGATTTAGGTTCCAGATACAAAGAGTTAAGCATTAGAAGATAGTTAAACAGTTTTCAAACAGAACCAAGCCCCATCCCCCTGCATGACGGTGATGTCACAATGAATTGACCCCTTCTTGACGCAGGGTAATATTGTGATGCACCGCGCACAATTTTACCCCATTTTTCGATTCCCAGGGATGCAGTAGATTAAGGGAAAAAAAAGGTGTCTCAGTTTTTTAGCTGTTTTGTGTTTGGATGTGATCAAAATTATGCATATGTGTATATATTTCTAAGCAGCTAGGTTTAGATCTTCCAGGGCTAGATCTAGATCTAGATCTAGTCTCATCACTGCTGACACTAGCACTGTCACTGTCTAGATCTAGATCTAGATCTGAGTCACTGCTATTGTTGGCACTTGGGAGCTCATATTCACTCCCGGAGTCTTTATAGTAGGCCTCATGATCACTTGCATCATCTAATAACATGCTTAGCATATCTTCCCATTGATAAATGGGTCTTTTCACTTGTTTTTGTGAAGATCCCGACGATGTGTATTGAGGTCTTTATTTTAGGAGGACGATGTGGAAGGCTCCGTGCTGGTTTATATCCGGTTTTAGACTCGCCGACGTTGTTTTTCAAAATAAATGAGTTCTACCTGTGTGAAATTGATACCGCTGAATTCGAATCTGCCATCAGTTTTTATGTGGCAACGCTCCTATGATTAGTATGGCGAACAGAAAATATGACGAGCCACGCTCGTCATTGTAGTCCTCCCGACTGCAGAAGGCATGACGAGCGTCGCTCGTCACAACGGCATTTTGGCAGTGACGAGCACGGCTCGTCATATGGGTCACGAATGGGTTAATACTTTTATCATTTTTTTTTGAGGTCACACATGAAATTACTTTTGATTAGAGAATGAACACGAATAATATGGTCATCTAGAACCGGAGTCCATTTATTGGTGGTAGTTTATTCATTGATTTGCGTCATCATGTCATGCCAGAGCTGGACATAGATTTTAATTTCACAAGGAGGCAAAATTCAATTCTGTGATAATTTCTGCTTCAGGAATCTCAGAGTTTATAGTAGAACTATGATTGTTGTATTGGGAAAATTCTACACCAGACTTAAGAAATTGCATGTCTTATACCTGTATGACATGATGACACAAATGTCACTTCACTTTAAAAACTTAACGCAACATCAAATACTTCACATGAAACTAATTTTAAGAACAAGAATAATAGACTTACATTCAAGACATAATATTAAAATATTTATACCAAAAATATGGAAAACCATACATTACATCAAACTGATCATTGTCCAAAGATGGTCAAAACAAGTTATCAATTTACATGCTCTCATTATCCTGAAAAAGTCCAGCAGAATACTAATTAATAATCTTATTACTCCCACTTACATTCATTGACAATTTGCAACTTTTTCCAGGAAATAGAGAGCTTTCATGTAGGTAAAAATCTGTATAAAACTCATGAAAGTACGTACATAAAGTGCAGCAGTGACTGCTTAATCATCTTGAACAATTGAACTGAACTGAAATTTCTATCATTACAAAACTGGAATAAAGTTACAGGTGTGTGGAGGAGAAGCAACACATGAAGCACTGGAACCGCTACTTTCAACATGGTCAGGTTTCTCAAATTTCTGAAAAATTAAGAACAGAAGCTCACCACTAATCCTCTTAACCACATAAATGACTGTAATAAACTTAAACCTGCACATTATGGTGATGTGTAATCCACTATAACTGTCTCTGGAAAAGGCAGCAATTCATGACTCATAAGTAATATTTGAAAAGATGCCACAAAGCAATTACAATGTAGGTGCAGATCTATTTTGGAAAACTAAGGTAAAACCAAACTTGCATGACTCAGTGACCTAAACCAGTTTTGTGTCATCAACAAAATCAGTCATGCAAGTTCTTGTGAGCGTCTGTTATTTCTTTTATTTGATTAAAATCTATACCCACGTAGTTGAAATCTTTGTCTTCATGAATATTAAAATTCCCGCAAAAGCCTGTTCAGATCTAAATGGTGTTGTATTTACACCTATGTTCTTTCATGACGCATCTAATCACGCATGCCGTTATGTCTCACCCATGTTTTGTCAAATGAAGGGCATGTAGCACATCTAAACTATTAGAGCCTATCCTTTGCAAGTGTACACAGCGTTGTTCAAACTCAAGAGACACCCTGAACAATTAATTCATCTGACCCAACAGTACAAAGTACACCAGCATGACAATGCGAAACTGATGACCCAATCTTTGTTTTAATTCATTTTACGAAAATGGCATGATAAAACCAGAAGTAGGTGGTGCTTACTTTTTTCCTTTGGATTACTTCGAACTTTCACAACCATGCAGCAGACAAAAACATTTGCGGACAAAGCAAAAACGATGAACCTTGGCATGACATCAATTTTTGGCTTTGATGTACGACTGTTCCTCTGTACTCTGTAGGGGAGGCACCATTTTGTTTGTGTTAATTCTTTGGGATTTCCTGTTTCTTTTGATACCTGAATCAACAGTATCAAGCATTTCATGGATATGTTATTTTGTTTCTTCTGGGGCACCCTTGCTCAACCCACCTTTTGAGAATGGCTCACATATACATATCTTTGGTAGCCCCAGTGGGTTTGAAATTGGAATTGCCTGTTTGGACCAAGGTAAATTAAGATTTTGGCATGAAATGCAGTAGTAAATGCACAAAGACAGCATGTTGTCATTAAGCTGAAAAGCACATAACCTGACATTGAAAAATGCTCATTATGCATGAATGATGAACTGTGTGAAATTGGGTTATAATTTATGTGCATTCAGAAGGTTGTTATGTGATTGTGTACAAACCATTTAATTGATCATGTTTCAGGTACTTATTGCCAGCAGAGGGAAGTCGAAGCTATCACTGAAGGAGTAGAAGAAAATGAACGTAAGTTAAGAAAGAAAAGCTGATTTGAAAATGTTGTTTATTTTTTTTTTTTAATGTTACTAATGATGGCAGATAGAGGAAAGATGAGAAAGCAGATTTCACATCTTTTTAAAAAACCTTTCTGAGATATTCAGACCTGTTATTTCTTCAGGTAGATTTAATTTGGTGGTATTCACTCTTTTAAAAAAAAATTTTTTCAATTGTTACCAAACTGAGTTCACAATAATACTTTTTTTTTTAAAATGTAACCTATAATAAAAAAAAATATAAGAAACACCCTTTCTGACGAGGTTGTCATTAAGAGTCCCGTTTTATGTGTGTTCTATTGTCAACAAACTTATTGTAAATGTTAATGACGCTTGTTTTTCCCATGAACGGCAGGTTTCTGTTGCTTTGAGCCAGGACATCTGCCTCATTTCTTGTCTCTGAATGCCGCATTTAATCAGCGCTGGTTGGCGTGGGAGGTGGTCGTCTCCAAGTATATCTTGGAGGGTTACAGTATATCCGATAACAGTGCAGCAACCATGTTACAAGTGTTTGAGCTCAGGAAGGCCCTCATAACCTATTACATCAAGGTAGGAATGAAAAATTCAGAATGGTATTAACATGTAGTTCAAAAATGTAATTTGAAGAGAATGTTAGCTCTTGAATGTCAGTTTAGGGCCATGGGAGCTCTTGACTATCATTGTAGGACCAATAATGCATCAAAAACAGGAATATGTACACACATGTATATTTGAATAAATTATCTGACAGAGTGGACCTTTTGTTTTTTCACATTTCTCGTGAGCGGAGAGAATACGCGCCACAAGATATTTGATTGTATAGTATTTATTTGTTTGGAAGTTAACAGTGGCGTAACAATTACCAGCTGACCCAAGCAAGATAAATCTTGCAAATTCTTTGTATCAAACCTAGCTGTAGATCTAGATCTAAGTCATATTTAATTAATAATGGGCACTTGGATACAATGCAAAGACTGATAGAACTTATTGCTTCACCACATTTTCATACAGAAATACACAGAGATGATGGAGTTGACATTTGGCCAGCAATGTATAAAACGTGGCTTAGAACAAAATTTCCCATCATGCTTTTTGATTCTATTCGATGAAAATATGTTTCTATTTTTGTGGCTCAAAAAATCGTAAAGACTGATTATTGTTGGAAATGAAAATGTGTCTATGTAACTCGTCAAAAAGTGAGACAGTACACAAAGTTTCACAAGTTTTATTCAGGTCATCTCAAAGTTTTAGCTGGTTACATGTTCACCCTCCAGCTCCATAATAGTCAGATAACATTGGGTTAAGTGGCCAGGTAACAAACTAGTTACAGAATAGAGCCCAAGCAGGTGATGATATTGTTTGGAAACTCCTTCTAAGTCTGTAGGTTAAAAGCTTCAGAACTAGGGAAAATGAAAATTATGGGGCACAGGAAATTGTTGAACCTAAAGACAAAGACAACGTGTTAAAAACAGCAGGAAGGCAGTAGAGAAAAAAGAATCATTTGCATAGCAGCAGTTTATATGATGGAACAGAAAGATAGTTGTAGTTTTCCTATAGTTGCCAAGGTAATATTTGGAGACCAAATAATCACATCTTCAAGTTAGTGGACATGAATGTCCTTTTAAGGTTAGGACAAGCATTGTTTTTTTGGTTTTAAATTTTTTTGTGTGTAAAAAATGCTTATTTTTTAATCCACCCATAAGATATTTATATAACACTGTTGGGTGTGATTTGAAATGTACATTCTGGATATATTGTTTGAACACTTGTTTCAATGGTATCCTATTCAAGCATTTTGTGGGTTTTCAAATGTTTTTGTCTTTTGAATGCTGGAAAGGCAAAATCCAAGCACTGACATTTGTGTTTTTGTGTCCAGAGCATTATCTACTACACTGTGAGGTCACCAAGATTGGAGGAGTGGACGGAAAATGCCACCATCCGGCAGGCTCTCCAGGCAATGGAAGATGACGGCTACGTGGATCTGGACCCAACTTTTAATCTCCACATTGATGAAGACTTTGACCCTCGTCTTCAGGGTATCTCTCGCAACAGTTTCTGCCATATATATCTCTCATGGATCCAGCATTGTGCTAATCGCAGGAACAAGGTACCCACTTCTTTCAGATTGTTGTTTTTTTTTTGAGGTGGAAACTTTGAGATTAAAATATATTTGTAGTGTATACAGACTTCCAGATATCAAGTCTGCAGTTTGGGTTTAGTGCTGCTTGTCAAAGAGTTTGAAGAAAACTTCATACAACAACAATCAAACGTGAACATGATAATGCAGTTGCTGAGGATGATGGTGACGATGGTGATAAGGGAGACAGGATGGGATGGTAGAGGGAGCGTGTATGTGAGCAGAGGATTACATTGGAGAAATCCTCATGTCCTGTGGGCTACAAACAGGTAGAAGAATGGGTACTCATACAGGAAGATTACACTGCAGAATTTTTATTGACTATTTGGAGTGAAGGTCATGTTGAGACCTGAGATTTGGTCACATGTATTGGCCACAACTCCTGACCTGACAGTAGTGAATGTACCTTTTTTCCAGAATATTGAAAGCAGCAAATCTTCCATGTTGGTGACTCTGTCCTATGCTCTAAGTTTGTTGGGTCGACGAGCTTTGAGTGCTGCCTCCCATAATTCTGCCAGGTATGCTCACTCAACTGTCTCTGAACTCTTCAATCATGTTTGAAGAAAACCATCCTACGCTTGACTGTCATGAACTGGAACATTATTTCCTTGGATCTCTTGCTTGCAGCACTTCTTTCATAGCATCTCAATCATTTATAGAAATGCTTCGGTAGGGACAGTTCCAAGTGATTCAAGTGAGAGATTGAGGAACTCTTCACTACAAGAAATATAATTTTTGTCCATTTGATCTAACAAACAACCCAGGCACTAACTGTCCTTCCATCATTTCCATCATCGTAAGTCATCAGTCAGACTTAAAAAGCCTTTACAGCAAATATCAGTCATAAATAATCTATATTTAGATGTGCATCAATGAACAAGCAAGCGAAGCAAATAAGAAGAATTGCTCAGATTTTAGGATTTTAGAGAAGGCTATATTTTGTAACTAACCCTTTCTGGCCAAATGTTATCTCCAAGTTACCAGTGGTCATCTTTCAGAATGAAAACTATGAAATGCAAACTAGATGGTAACTCTCCTAAACCAGGATAATGCAACGTTTCTTCAGTAATTCCATCAAAGTGGTTAGAGACAAGTTTTTTTCTGTAAGTCTAATACTTTTTTTTATTTCACAAACCTGGAGAAGGCATTTGTTTGGAACATGGAGATTTTCAGATTTCTCAATGAACAGGTGGTAGAGTCATAAAAAGACCCCAATAGCTTGAACTTTTGCGGTTTATCAGTGTCATAAACTGTGTCAAGTTTGGGTCAGGCAGCTGTCAGAAGCTGTGCTGAATGTCATAAATGGACCACTAGAATGTAATTGAAATAGAAGAAGAGTGGACAAGAGGGGAAGATAAATGAGTGTCTCTATGATCAAGAGGTTTGTCTTTCTCCACAGGCCCCATCAAAAATACATGATGAAGTAAGCCTGTTGTTCAAACCGCAGCCATCAAATTCCATTGTTATCATTGGTGTAGTTTTACACACACTTTCTCTTGGCCTTTCTTTCCCATTTGAATTTTTACTATTTTTTTTCTTTATTCTTGTGTTTTTGTTGTTATTTGAAACAGTTCTTCATGGATTCTGTCCTAGTACTGTCCTCTTAGCTTCAGTTGTACATTTTGAATTGGGCAATTTTGGGGTGGGAAATGTGTCATTCACCAGTATATGTACCACTTTGATGGAATGTGTGACAGTTTCAGAAGTTTACATGCTATCTGTTCTCTATGTTGCAAGGACATATTTCTCAGTTTGTATAATTACTAAAAATCATTTCCTTAAAAAAACTATAAAAAATAACTACAAGTTTCAAATGTATTGTGTAATGTATGTGCCAATGTTATATGTGACCAGCCAGCCTTGTGTGTTTAAACAAAGAGACTAACCATGAGATCAAACAAACATGAATTGCATATCATTAGTGGTAAAGGTAAAAGATTTCAATAGGGCTGTCGTTCAGCAAATGAAATTTGAAAGTTTTGAACAAAAAAAAAAGAAGTACATTTGTAATGATTAGATTTACTGATTGAAGCAAGTCAGCACTTGGAAATGGGAGAATGTATGAATGAACTACCCTTGGTTGACAAGAATCACAATGAACAGTTATTCAGTTTGTCCCCCCCCCCCCTCCATTCTGTACCCAGCCATTGTCCACATCTATCTTTAAGCATGTTTTATTTTCCAGTCACTATTCACTTTTGCGAACTGTTGCACCAGTACATGTAGTAGTTTGGTCTACCCACACAAAGAAAAAAACCGTGGGGTATTTAACATATTGCATTCATTTTTTGTTCAAAGTCTCAAACATTCTTCAGCAGACTGGATCAGAATAAACAGGCAGAGCTATAAGACAAATAGCAATTTCATGACAAGTTTGCTAAATCTAAATTGCCTCTATTTTAGTTCAAAATGAATAAGATTCAAATTTACAAATGCAGATGAAGAGATGTCTGTGGAATGTTGAGACAGAAAAGATAGGAAACATTTTGCAGTTATGGTGGTGATGGTTTTTGTCATTACTTCACTGAGCACCTGGGCCATCAGTTCAAGGTTTAAATCAGAACATCAGCGCAGTGCATTTTGCACTGACATTTGGTAGCAGTTTTACCTTGTTTGGGCAGAGGATAAGGTAAATATAGCACCTTTAGTATAAGAATCAGATGCTGTCGTGTCATCATGAAATTCTAATTACTAAAGCACCTCCTTCCAATAATTTTTCTCCTATTGTTTTGCATATATATATCTGTTCAAAGTAATTGAATTCTTGCCCACTGTTAGCCGTTTAGAGGGTTTAATTGTGTGTATTTCTACATTTTCATCTGAATGACCTGAAATTGCTCATATAAACTGAAAAATTCGTTTTTGTTGGGACGATTTTCATTTGGATTCCAGCATTAGAATTCAACCTGAAACTTTGATATGACTGAGAAATAATTTATTGATTTTTGTCATAGAAATGGAAGATGCAATTAGGGCTATACATATAGTTCATTTCGGTTCATTCATTCACAGTAAAGAACTTTGGATACCTCACATACTCAGTGACAGAGTGAGAAATACAAGTGTGAAATACATGAACAAACCCTGATAGAGTCAGTTTATGACCACATCATGTGAAAGTTCACTCAGTTCACCTCGCTTGTGTACAGTGCAGTACTTAACTTGTATGGAAAATCCTGTCAGGGGGCTGTGTTGAGATGGGAAAGAGACATAGTTTATCGACTGTATAAAGTTTTCGTAGGTTTCTGCCCTGTTAGACATATCTCTAGAGCTCACTGGAAGGAAAGTTATGGTGCATAACTGCAGGACAACTTTGCATTGCTGAACTGATTCCCTTTTCTTTCATATGGTAACATTCATACATCACTGGTGCCAATAAACATCAGATTCAATTCAAAATCAGATTTTAAAAGTTGAAAAGTGTTAGTTTTGCATGTGCTTTTTGCCTACAGATACTCAGTTATTTCCTTTTTATTTCCTGGTGAACATGACAATCTGCCAATGCTGCAGCTGCTCGCATGCTTTGATGTCCCATTCATGTGCCAAACTAGTGCTGTCCAGCATGCTTTTGATGTCACTCTCCTTCACTCACATCTCTTTCACATTTTGCAACCTGCATTTTCTCTCTCTTACCAAAGAAACATTCTATGATGAGATTTTTTTCCTTTTTTCTTCTTTATGGTTTAAGTTTTTTTGTTTTTTTTTATTGCCCTGAAGTCTTTAGAATACATAAGTTTTTTGTTCTTTTGAAGTAAACCACACCAAATTGAAGGGTGGGGGCAGTCAGTTTTTGTTTTTTTGTTTGATATGAATGATATAAATTTAAGAGCAAACCAACTCTTGTTATTTGAATTGTAAAAAATTTTTGAAGTGAATCATTCTGGTGAAAGACAAGTCTCAAAGTGATGACATATGTATTTGGTGTGTTGCCTTTTCAGAACTTGAAATATTTCATGGCAAAAATACTAAACAGATTAAATACCTGTCTTCAATTTGAATTGGGTTGTAGGAAAACGGATCAGTTTAATCCACAAGATTAGTATTTGTGCCAGCTATTTGTTTGTAGCTGTTGCTCCGTCTGGGATATGACCAATAGAAGAATGCAACTTTTGGTTTGACTGTAGTGAAAATGTCTTTATTTTTTCTTTTGGACATTTTAGTGTGGATTTCTTCCTGTTTGGCCTCCATGCGCTCTTCAAAGGTGACTTTCGCATTCAGTCTCAGCGAGATGAGTGGGTCTTTGCTGACATGGACATGATGAGACGAGTAGTGGCGCCAGCTGTCAGAATGTCTCTTAAACTTCATCAAGTAAGATTTTTATTGTGGTTCCATAGCTGCCAACCAGTACGTATATGTATCGACGCTACAACTAAACAATCACAAAGCCCTAAAGAACTGTTCACTGTGATGAACGAAGTTCCAAAGTTTACCACACCTGTTACGAATCTGCGAATCTGGACTGGGTGATAGTGCCCTCCAGTGTTAGGGTTCTGGACTAAAGTCCCCTCTAGGTGTTATGAAGAGGGTCTTCTCAATGATGGTATTATGACTGCATTTAAATCGAGAGGTATTTAATATTTAATCTTCCGTACCATGCCACACACTAAGAACAATCTGAATAAGTTTCATAAACAGACCTGCAGGGCCACAAATTTAATTACATTAATTACCCTAACAATTTTGGTCTAGATCTATTACATAGTAAAGACAACATCAGCAGCATCAAATCTAAATTCAATAATATGTCACTAGAAGTCTTCTCTAGATTCCTATAATATTATGATAATTCTGACTCACTAACAATTTAAGTACTAATTATATATCTCTCAGATATAGTCTGCCTACTATCTATCAATCAATATACTAATATGGTCTCTGGCGACGATGTCATCTCAGCTATTTGTGCCTACCGCTTATAATGGATCAAGCTCGTCAATATAAACTGACGTAGCTAAGTCTAGATATCTACTCTAGGATGGGCTGGCAATTCCCAGCCTCATCCAGACAAATCAATCCCAATTCACAGATGCGTATGCCATACATTCATACTAATTGCAAGTCAATATAAATCTTTGTCTCGCATTCTTGGGTAGCGCTCCTAGTATATGCGGCAATCCTGTCCTAATGGATAACTTATGTTCAGCTCCTCGTTCATTGTTGAGTCATCAATGGACAAACACTTACGCTTGGTCCCTGGTGTTAGAAACAACCAGGGAACAGTGGACAATAGCAGTGGGCATATCTCATTCAAGCATATGGCTTCATCTCAAATGTCTATAGTGGACTAGACATGATATCAAACAGACTTAGGATTCTTCAGGCAGAATCGTGCCGACGCCTGCACAGATTGGAGTTTTCTGTATGGAGTAATGGACATAGGTATGGCTACACTTTTATACTGTGCAGCCACCTGCAAATTACCGTCCAAATCCCTAGATTTGATTGGTGCATCCATGCGAGCTCATCTCGCAGTATTAATATATTCTACGTGGGAGTTGGTCACGGCCTTGTACTAAAAACAGACAAGGTCAATTTAAAATGTCAAAACAATTACTGAAATCTTTAAACCCTCGTGCTTTCTACATTTTATGTACGAATTTCTGAACGCGACTAAGCGTCTTAAACTATCTATCCTTATTCACCCCTACTCTTCCCTTCTAAGTGTTCATCAAAATCACGGGGTCGAGAATTGCACTGTCACTCCTAACTTATCCATTTATTCTATCTCGCCCCACTTTCTTTCCATCTCTAAGAAAAAGTGTTTCAAAAACAAACTGTTCACGAGAACAGTTCAAGGACAAATTACGCTGGTTATAATCAACGAGACCGTGAAAAATCAACTCCTTGCAAGTCGTGACCCAGCACGGCATTTATAGCACTTAAACCCTGACAACACCTTTTTAAAAGGATAAACTAAGTTCAACACAGCAAACGAAAACAGCAAAAACAGAGAAAAAGACAGGTTAAAGGAACAGCCCACAATCCAGGGCACAAAAATTTTGACTTTTACTTAACTTTCAACTTTTGACTCTTTACTCGACTTTTACGACTGCCGGAGCTCTGGCCCGCTTGACTCCTCAGGCTGCACGCACACACAGTCTCTCTGAAAAGTTTAAGTACACATTAGTACATATTTATAGCAATACATGCATCAATACATATTCATAAATATACATAAATCATATCATCAAATTCCCATACATCCAACGAACAAAAGACAACAGCACAAATCCCTACCACAACAGAAATACAACTAAACGGACGAATACACAATGTCAAAATGACCACAGGTGACTAAACGGACGAGCCCCCACTGTAACAAATCCCAGACTGGGAAATGTAATAATTATGACAGGACAACAATCACGAACGAACAAGTATAACACTTAACAGAACAACCAAACAGACTCACACATTTATTATACATAAAATTAAATATATACATGCATTACATTATTCAACTCAAATACCATACAATGGTCAGTATCCCCGACATTCATGCTTCTACGGGTCCACAACCCAATAATACTTTCTAAAATATGCTCTGGCCTCAGCCTCACATCTATATATATATATTACTTGCTGGCCTCTCTTATTGGCTCCGGCTCAACCTAATCTCCGTATCTCAATCTCCCCTCGAGGTCTTAACAGCACATTACTATTTCAATAGCACATTATATTCTCAATGGCACATTAACATCTTAATAGCACATTAACATCGTAATAGCACAGTAACATTTGAATAGCAATAAGGACAATAACAACGTCCCTGTCTGTGGCCAGACTGCCACGACTCATGTGCTCCTGCTGTCCGGCGCGACAGCTTCACTCAGGCGGCCTGTGGGTAGCCTTCTGCCCAACCCCGGCATAAGTCCGCTCACCGCGGGTGGCTTCTCTGCCCGACCCCGGCACCAGTCATCACTGGAAAACACACAATCTCCCGACTGCCTCTGATCTCACGTCTGTCCCCTTGGACTCCTTAACTTGCAGTGATCTGACTATTCAGATTTTGCCTCTACTACGCCTCAACTTCACTCACAACATGCACGCTTCAACGTTAACTAACAGAAGTCAATACAGGTGAGCAGCCTCACTATCCCGTGAGTCAATCCTACAATTCCATGCCCCAGTAATCCTTGAATCTCGCTCACTCCACTCGTGACAAACTCCAATGACTGAATGTATCACCTCATACTGAATGTATCATCTAATACTGCTAGGAATTTAAATTTTTCCATGTGTATCAGGAAAAATGCAGATGGCATGTTACCTTCCAATATGACCAAGCTGAACTTGGGAATATGGTCCTAGATTTTTGTGATAAGGCTACAGATACCACACATCAAGAATGTGTATGTGCTCTGATTGCAATAATACAATCTAACCTTGAGCCTTTTTAGTGAAATTCTGATGTGCCACTAAGAGCTCCTATGTTTGATACTATGAACACATGATAGAGTTGAGAACATCTTTTGATCCCTCATTTTGATTGAAGCAAATCTCTCTGTCCCCCAGGATCACTTCACAGCACCAGATGAATATGATGACAGTCAGGTTCTGTATGATGCTATCACAGAACATGAAAGTACAATGGTGATTTCCCATGAAGCAGACCCAGCCTGGAGGAACGCTGTCTTGTCCAATGTTCCATCACTGTTGGCTCTCAGGTAACAAGGAACTGGTAGGACCCTCTTATGGAAATTACAGCTGGTCTTTTTCTCCATCATTGAGTGAAACAGTAGAAATAGGCGCCTCTTTCAGTCAGGATTGACCATTGAATTTTCAAATCTTATTTAGCCTGTCATCTCTGCTGGAGTAACCTGGCTTGTGACTGGGCAAGCCAGTGCAGGAGTGACAGAGAGTATCACAAAAGTGGCATCTGTCAGTAGTCTCAGATATGTTGGGGTTGTGGCATTCTAATATTTATTCTTGCAGAAATGAGGATTTTTGTAGTTTATCAAGTAAAGTTAATGAATTTCAGCCCTGAGATATATTTTATATGTCTATTTCTGCTGATAATTACAATTTTAGACAAATCTTTCCTTTTCCTCAGACATGTGTTTGATGAAGGTTCAGATGAATATAAAATCATCATGCTCAACAAGAGATATTTGAGCTTTAGAGTTGTCAAGGTAAGTATCAAATAACATGTCTTCTTGAATTCAGAATGACATACAAACAAAAAGAAAGTTGAAAGAGAAGTATGAATAATAAGTCAGGATGAAAAATGTGAAATAATTAGCTTGGAATACGACATTTTTACAAGAGTTGATGATGAATAAAATACCAGATTGTTGATATCTGCAAGTGAGAGTTTCTGCAATACTGAATTCTCTTGCCAGTTTGAAATGTTCCTTATTCATCAAGAAAATGTGATTAACCCCAATCTTATATAAGCCAGATTTTTGCAGGTATTTTAAATAAATTTTAAAAAAATTTTTTTTGTTTATATTTGTTTTTGAACTTTGTTCTTCATTTATTAATTGAAATTTATTATTTTTGTTTTTGTAGTGAAATGCCTGAAACCGTTGACATTCAGGAATGTTGTAAGTAGCAATGATTGTCTATTTGCTTATGTAGGTGAACCGTGAATGTGTTCGAGGGTTGTGGGCAGGTCAGCAACAGGAACTGATCTTCTTGAGAAATCGTAACCCTGAGAGAGGAAGCATTCAGAATGCCAAACAAGCTTTACGTAACATGATTAACTCGTCCTGTGATCAGCCTATTGGCTACCCTATCTATGTGTCTCCCTTGACTACGTCTTACTCCACCACCCATGATCAGCTGGCTAATATTCCAGTCATAGGAGGAGAGTTCAGGTTCAGCTCTGTGCGCTGCTTTTTCACTTCACTCTGGAACAGGTAGGTATTTTTGGGCCAGTTTTGTCACAGGACTTTGTTCAGAATTGCCTGGTTTTTGTCCTGTCAGTCAGCAAGACAGACTTTTCCTCCTGAAAATGTGATGATGATAAATGTTTGTTTGTTTGGTGTTGTGCTGTTCTTCCCACCATAAAACAGCTGGATAAAATTTCTCTCTCTTTTGTACATATTATTTAATCGATGACTAGTGCTAACGTAAATAATATTGTTTGAATCAGCAGCAGTTAAAATTTTGGGCAGTCGTTGTTGAACTACAGAAATAATTTAACTAGATCTAGCAGGAGAGGGTTGTCTCTGTCTAGCCCTGCAAAGTCACAAGCTCACACTTATCACTAGGATCTGTGTGTGTCAGAAAGTATACATAAGTTATGACATGTTCATTAGTTGTGAGACAGTATGAAACCAATGTTGGAAGCCAGTTGTATTGAAATAATATTTACAGATAGGTCCATGCGCTGTTGGCTTTGAACAACTTCAGGACGAGAACATTTTCAATATGAATATTTCATTTATGAAGTGTTTCATCAGTGGAAATGATATTCTTTATTGAATTGTATCTTAGTGAAGCCTAATTTTTATGATCAGATTACGACAACGCTGTGATGCAACTTGTGCTGGTGGGAGTGCATCTTTTGAGCTTGACTTGCCCTATACAGTCAGTCATCAGATGGCAGCAGCCACAATAGGTAAGTTAGTTCTAAAAAACAATGTTATTAAAGTTTCTGGAACAGTGAATTGAACATTTTCAGATCTCTAGAACTTTAATTTTTAGAACAGACATCTATTCTATATTTCAGTAACTTGCAACCTTTGGCATGAGTCACTGACCAAACTATACTCTTCAGGCCTTAAGTTTGGCAGGAAGGTGGCAATTGAGACGAGGAAGATGATGGCTATAATTAAAAGTTGTTTACTTCAAGCATGTATTTTAAAAAAATAACAATTTTATTGCCATGTAACATCTGTACTTTTGCATGTTTGTTTTGTAATATATAGTACCGTGCATGTTATAAAAAGGAACCGCATCAAGCATTCAGTTTGGTGCATAGTGTTCTGGTGCAGAGTTCTGAAGCAAGACTGTAGTTTATTACTTTTATTATATGAGGGGAGGGGGGGAGCACATGACTGTTTATTCCGGGCAATGCCCAGTAGGTCATCTAGTATACAGATATTTCTATAATATATATGCTTAAATGTCATGCTTTAGTTTATTCTAAAATGAAATCTTGCTTTAGTGTTTGTGTTAGTCAGGAAAAGTTTGTCACGTCTTTCAATGTATTTAAAGAAGCTAATGCTGTGGAATATTTTGCAGGTTCTACACCACGTTTACCAGTCAGCACCCAGCAGATGGATATTCCTCTCCAGCCCTTAGGTAATCGAGGTAGCCTGATCTCCACAGCTTCCTCGGCCAGCAAAGTCAATACCTTGGCATCTTTAGCTAACTTGACAAGCTTGATCAATGAATCAACTCTCAAAGACAATCTCCCACACAGAGTCAGGGTGAGCAGTGTAGCTCTCATGTTTTTTTGTTGTTTTTTTTTGGGTCATCAATGAGAGTAACATTTTGTTTGTTTTTTTGTTTAATTAGATGATATCTATGCAGAAGAGTAGTGTGGGAAGACTTGAGAGAATATAACAAATTGTCACTGTGTTTTCTGTCCATCTGACTCTAAGTTTTGAAATGTTTACAGGAGTCACAATAAAAGTGGTGAAAGATTGGATTGTAAATGTTAAAATTCCAGGAAATGGATTCTGTGATTGAAGCACTTCAAATGTCTTACGTTGTTTAAAATATGCAGCAAGGCTATTGTGATATACTATCTATCATAGGCTAAATGATGTTTCCTCAAAATCTTAGTATGGTGAGAGTAAATATTGGTAAGGACATTACTTGAAGGCCAGGCAATAGATAAAAATGTAACTCTAATATTTCACTTCTTGGCATCATCATGATCTTGTCTTGACACATCTTTCACGGGCTGTTTTATTCTCCCCCTTATGGCAGTGGATATTCTTTGTTACAAGCACAGATAGGCAGTTTGGTCAAGTTCAAATGTGGGCAAAAGAAACAAAAAGTTGTATGTTGCAAAGCCCTGTGCGTATGTTGCAAAGCCCTGTGTGTATGTTGCAAAGCCCCGTGTGTATGTTGCAGTGTCCCGTGTGTATGTTGCAAAGCCCTGTGTGTATGTTGCAAAGCCCTGTGTGTATGTTGCAAAGCCCTGTGTGTATGTTGCAGAGCCCTGTGTGTATTTTGCAGAGCCTTGTGTGTATGTTGCAAAGCCCTGTGTGTATGTTGCAGAGCCCTGTGTATATGTTGCAGAGCCCTGTGTGTGTGTTGCAGAGCCCTGTGTGTATGTTGCAAAGCCCTGTGTGTATGTTGCAAAGCCCTGTGTGTATGTTGCAAAGCCCTGTGTGTATTTTGCAAAGCCCTGTGTGTATGTTGCAGAGCTTTGTGTGTTGTGTATGTTGCAAAGCCCTGTGTGTATGTTGCAAAGCCCTGTGTGTATTTTGCAAAGCCCTGTGTGTATGTTGCAGAGCCCTGTGTGTGTGTTGCAAAGCCCTGTGTGTATGTTGCAAAGCCCTGTGTGTATGTTGCAAAGCCCTGTGTGTATGTTGCAAAGCCCTGTGTGTATGTTGCAAAGCCCTGTGTATATGTTGCAAAGCCCTGTGTGTATGTTGCAGAGCTCTGTGTGTATGTTGCAGAGCCCTGTGTGTGTGTTGCAAAGCCCTGTGTGTATGTTGCAGAGCCCTGTGTGTATGTTGCAGAGCCCTGTGTGTATGTTGCAGAGCCCTGTGTGTATGTTGCAAAGCCTTGTGTGTATGTTGCAAAGCCCTGTGTGTATGTTGCAAAGCCCTCTGTGTCCATGCATAAAACATGTAGAAAAGACTCATTGCAAAATAAAAACAGCCCAAATCTACCTGCCAAAGTATAGTTTTTAAACTGCATATAGCTATTTAAATGTGCAAAATTGAATACTACTCAATGAAGGAAAGTTGTTCGTCACATCGAAGTTGTGTGATATGTTATGTGTACACATTTCTTTCTTTTGTTTCAGTTTATTAGAATTAGTGCCCTTGATTTAACAATGGCCTTTGTTTTTGTCAGTGTGCACACGAAAAGTCGGACGCAAACTCATTAATATCGACCATAACGCGCCTTAGCCCACGCCAATACCGATTTTCAGCCTAATTTCTTTATTATTGGTGAAGATGCGACTGTTGGAACAGCCACATGCACTTTTACAGCATGTAATTATCTAAATAGATCCACGAAATAACAGTGTGCACACACGGACAACAAAAACCCTCGAAAAGAAAATATACTGATTTAAAGTGAAAAAAAAACGATCTTTGCATTTTTATTAATTTTATTGCCCAAAATCGAATAGTAAATTCTTTATCTTCATGAAATGATGTGTTTTAAACCTCTAAGATACCATTATTGGTCACAATTTGACAGTTCATAACAGGGTACAAACACAGGTAGATTTGGGCTGTTCTTATTTTGCAGTGACTCAAAAACACAACTTTCTTTTTTTCCACCCCAATATTAATTGTTCCACTCCTTTGCTGCGCCCCCACTGTGTTTCTGTTGTTTTTTGTTGTACGTGTTTAGTGTTTTTGTTTTGTTTTTTTAAATAATTGGTAAAGTCACAGATGTCCTCATAATTTCCTTTGCAGATAATGGACCCCAATTTAATCTATGATTCAATCAACCTGGGTAGGCGAGTGGACGTGCAATGGCCAAATGAAGACTGGAGGGCAGCAGGAGGCAAGAGTGGTTGGAAGGATTGGGTGCCCAAGAAAGGAATGGAAGGAACCATTGTTCATCGTTGGACCCCAGGCCACTCGGACAGCACCAAGAGGTCAAATGTAGACAGGAACATTGTGTTAGTGCAGCACAGGGATCACTTTATACCTATAGCAGAGAGTGGAGTGTTGGACTTGGGGGCAGAGGTATGACAGTATTGACAGCTGCATGTTTCTTCATGCTTTTTCCCCACAGTTGACATTCACACTGAAAAACCTTCAGCCTCCCTGTGTCGTCGTGTCTCCCCCCCACCCCACTACCCCACCCCACTGGCTCAAAGTCACGTTTTAACATCATTTTAGAGAATGAAATGAAAATGTTTCTGTATGGTTTAAATTCCGTATGACCAATGAGTTTCATTGGTCATCACAAAAAGGGATAAGGGTAAAGAATAAAACAGGGCGCAACATGAAATGGTTTTCTAGCATCTGCTGTAAACTTGTGTTGTTGTGGCTTCTACATACTTTTTCCCTAAGCGAGCAGTGGTGATCCTGCAGGCCTGACTGTGCAACCATCTGGTACAGTCAGCCTAGCTCCAGGACGCCCAGTGAGATGCTAGGGGAAGGCTGGCAGGTGTTCAACTGTAAACTTAAAGGGAAAGTTTTGATGAAAGGCTGTTGGCTTATTATGCTGTGTGGGAAATCTTTGTGCACTTAAACACTTATCTCATAGGGTTTCATTCTGTGCAGCTGATTTATTGTATTATTATAAATTATATCTGTTTCTGTGAAATAGAAATTGTATTATTTGTATAATAACGCAGGCAAGTTTTTAAAGGAGCATGTTTCACTGAGGTCTGAATTCAGGCTGAAGCAAAACTAGACATGTCACAGTAGAAGGAAACAGAGACTTTTTTAACCTTTAATCTGCCACACTGCTGAAAACCCCAGATATCTAATTTTGGCATATCGCTTGTCATCCTCTGGTTTATGGGTATTTTCGGTACCCATGGAACTCTTCAGTTTTGTGAAATCAATAGTAGAATAAACTTTTTTAAAAAAGTAAACATAATTTACCAATAATCTAGTCCTCTTTGTATTGTGGCAAAGATATGTGATGCAGACGAAATTAATAACCATGGAACTTCACTGTAAAATTTATTTGTTGTATTTCATATCCTGACAAGGGGTGGGAAAGCCATCCAAAAACCAAAATAGTTGATTCCGGAGTCTCCGTGTGTCTGGTTTGCAATAAGCAGCTTGTTTCAATCCATTTCCTGATTACCTGGTCTGATGTTCACCAAGGTCAATAAATGTAGGTCACCAGAACTGAATTTTATCGAAATTAACTTGGTTTCTAAATTTTCAGCCAATGACATTTCGTTTATCCAAAATCTGATTTTATTTCAGTTTTAAATAATGGAGATATAAAAATGATACAGAATACACATCAAAGGTGAAATTGTAAACTATCACACCTGGACTTTTAAACAAAAAATGATTGAGATATTCATAATTTGACCTGCTTGTAGCCCTGGACAGCTCACAGCTTGTGGTAGAAGGTGGGGATTCAAGTCTGAACAACAAATGTCGAAATGTTTTTTTTAAATATGGCAACTTATAAGCCTACTAAAGGAAGTTATTGGCTTGTTTGATTTACTAGAACAATTTGTGAAAGTCGGCAGATTCAAAGATAAATTTAAAAACCTGACGTGTCTGTATGTCTTATAATGTTTAAGAAGTAGCCTATTACTTTTTCATGTCACTGATGGTTTCAGGAACTTGAGTCTCAGCTGTAGCGATTGGTGGCAAACAAGCATGACAACATTAAAGCAAAGTTCAAAAGCCTTAAATAGCAAATAAGCAGTGTGCACTGTTATGGAAAATAATTTCTGGTGACTCTCACTGTCAAACTGATATTGTCATAGTTTCTAAGTACAGAACGGCTCAAGATCATATATTGGTTACATAGAACACATATTCACAGGTCAGTGAGCGTACTTTGCCCTCTGTTGCAGCTTTGATAGTGAAATAAGAATGTACATGGAACCGTATATATCAAGTTCATGACAGCAAAATGCTTGAAAAAAGACAACAGTTTTGATAGAAATCCTTGCTAAAAATGAGAAAGCTATTTTTAAGAATGCACACACTTTAGCCATTTAGGTGTATCTAGTGTGGCTTTTCCAGTGTTGCTTTAGATTGCTTTCTGGAAGATATTCTTATGAAACAAGAAAGAAAGGTATTTCTATATATACAGCTTATGATGGGAAGCAAACTGCACTCAGCATTCTCACTTTCATGATAATTAAGACAGAGTTATTCAAATTCCACACTTTTCATCTTACTCCATCAGAATGTTGTTTGGGATATAAATATATATAAATATATGCAAGATAAATGAACTACACACAAGTCTATAAATCATATAATTATATTTATTGTCTGCATGTTGTATGCCTATTTGTGAACTGTATCAATCATCTTTTGAATTTCTTGATTATGTCAATCATTTGCCGGTACAACTGTTGAATTCAGGGATTTTTTTTAAAAACTATAACCTCCATCTTGTTATAAAACTTGAGTGATCAGTTGTCTCCTTGTTTATAACGATAATATACGATCATTTTGTAACATATCATATTTATTGTAGGGTCTGGACAAATTCTTTACATTTTTTAAATTTTTTGTATATTTTTCTTTTAATTTGTATCTCAGTTTTAATTACCCTTATAAATAAAGGTTGATGTTGCAAGAAAGTTACTACTGTGTTGCATATCAAAGTGAAGATCTTGCTCAGTGTATCTATAAGGCACTAGCACTCAGTCCAGATTGACCAATTTTTATGTTAAGAAATGGATGGAAGAAATCACGTTAAAAACAGAAGCAAATTGTATAGCAATATCAGTGCTTGAGTTGAAGCTGTAAGAAAACAGTTACCAGTGTATTATATAACTCTCAGATCAGTGCTTAGGTGGAGGCTGTAAGAAAAGAGTTACCTGTGTAGCATGGAGCTCCCATGGATATCAGGACTATTAGGCCTACATCAAGTGAACATACGCTCATGTAAACGAAAGATTTTTTTTTAGTAGATGAAGAAAAACTCTAACTGCTGTGTATCCTGAAAACATGAATAGTTCAGCAAAGCATTATCTCATGATTGTGAGAGTTTAGACATTCCAGAAGACAGAAAAACTCATTTCCTAACAAAACAAATGTACTAGCACTTCTCCAGCACTTTAGCACTCTTTGGTCACTGATGCTGTTCTTGTCATGTGCAAAGTTACACTTGGTGACACTTGCTTGGTGAAGTTGTGTTCTATTTATCTGTGCAGTATTGTTGGCTATAATATTTATAAAGTTGTGAAACTGGAGTTCCCATGATGAATGTAGCCATTGGTAGTTCAATTTGTCATTGTTTCTCGTTAGAAAGCACATGATCATCTGGAGTGCACAGAATGGAGCTAGCCACTACATAAAAATCATATCGATGGTGTCGGGCGCAAACCGGCCAAGTCCAAAAATTTCATATTACTTTATATAGTACCAATTTATGAAGCCTGGAATCCTGCATCACATGTAAAAGTAGCTGTTACCATTATCCAGTAGAAATACTCAAAATAAGCATGTGATCAAGCCGGCTAGGTCCATTTCTCATTAGTTTTAGCGGCAGTTTTTTGTTTCTTCTTTAAAATTTGCTTATTTCGTCTTGGCCGGTTTGCTCCTGACACCATCGATATGTGAACATTAGATTGGTCATTTAACCAACTCTTTCCTCACAATATTCATGTCATTTGTCTGTGAGATTAATAATCCTACTCAAAACTTGTGATCATGTTCATTCCTGGCAGGTGTTGATCAGTCTCACAGTTCTGAGGTCACAGCTGATAAAAAATTTTTTTTGATGTTTTTCTTCTGAATTATTTTGATTTTAACCTGTAACATCTTTTTTTTTTTTAAATGACTTTCTTGCTAAGACATGTTTTCCAGCTTAAAATATGGGATACAAGGTTACAGAGGAGCAATGCTACAACTAGTCTCATTTGTATTTTTTATTTTTGAAAAGGGCTGTTCATATCATAGTGGCTCTTGATATCATGTGTGATGGAGATTTTGCTGAGACAGTATTGTAACAGCTGAGGTTGTTCTGGCACGTTATAGTAGGGGGGAGTTAGCTGATCTAACTACAACCCTTTAGAAAACAAAACTATTACAGCTGTAGAAAAAATAAACACGAGATCCGACGATCGATTAAATAATACTAAAGTTTAATAACTGTATAATAATAATAATAGTTCGTCCATCAGGTATGATGATGACCTTAACAACACCAGAGGAATAAAGAACAGAAATTGTTGAGAATTTCAACACATGGACAATAAAGAGAACTAAAGGACACAGAGGACAGAATGGAAAGACTGTTCTTTCATGACTTATGGCTTCTCATGTGACTGATAAGTCCTATTTTTGCCCTGCAGACCGACAAGAGTGCTCCGTTGGTTCAGTACCACTGGGCCTTTTCTTGCGCCGTTCTCTTTTTTTGATAGCCTGCTGGACTCTGTCAGCTTCCCATGCTTTGCTGCCTCAATAACTGTATACTAAACAATAAAATACTAGGAAGGCACCAGCGAACAACTAAATATC
Organism: Onchidella celtica; assembly: GCA_963931925.1. Lineage (NCBI taxonomy): Eukaryota > Metazoa > Mollusca > Gastropoda > Systellommatophora > Onchidiidae > Onchidella > Onchidella celtica. The sequence continues at coordinate 76,286,428 of OZ007569.1, forward strand.
CTACGCCACACGAGGAAAAAAACTTACTTACTCACCCACCAACCACTTACATGGGCCTATATATATAGATATTTCTATAGAAAGTTCCTGAAATTAATCTAACCTTTGCCCTCGCCCGAAACACACAAACTAACCAATCATGCATCAATATGTCACCAGGTTACATCACTCAAGGCCAAATCTGGCGTAAACATCTAGTTCTACAACATTATGGAACATTCAGGAATATACTAATATTTACGAAAAGGGTCAACAACAGAGCGAGGAAAAAAACTACCCACAAGGAAAGGAGGGCAAGGTCACTCTGGCGAACGTCAACAATAAAAGGAAAAAAAGAAGTGAACACGTCACGCTCAGTCACCAGTATGACGAGCAACGGGGGAGGGAAAGGGGTAACCTGCAGATGCTACAAGTATTTTAATTATTGAAAAACAAAGCAACTGATATATCATGGCGATTCAATGCCTGGATGTTAGTCGTTTTGTTTTTTCTTGAAATAGTTTGTTTTGGTTCCCATGTTAATTGTTATTTTGGCTGTGTTGGTACTCCAGAGTGAACGCATGATGAGAGAAAGCAAAATGAAAACTAGGTCTGGAAATGGAATACCACAGTTACACTGGCGAGGAACTGGATGGGTCTTGGTTTCGTGTTCAGAATCAGTCAATCAGTGGCATTTTTGTCTAGTTTGATGTAGAGGGGGATCCTTTGGAGTGCTTTGTGTCTGATCTAATGACAGTTTATTGCCAGCTGCACCCTATTTTGTGTTTTCCTCCATGGCAACATTAATGACTTTCTTGACCAATTTTTGTTGCACAGCGAGCTTGGCAGGAAAATACGGATCTCTCTATCTCTCTGTCTCTCCGACATGCAAGATTGATTCATGTCTGTCCAAGTAGATCAATTATCATGACATTATCAAGCTGCAGACCAGGAAAAAAACTCTGTTATGGGAACACTGGTAATACACGTGTCATTGCTTTAGCAACAGAAAAGAGACTTTTTGTTTCAAGTACATTATCCAATTGCTTACCTGCTGAAAGAAAAAATATTGCTAACACCGCAGCTTTGTCCACTCTCCTGCTTCAGTTAAAGCTTTTGTTCCCCTGGAAAGAGAAATTGGCCATGTGTATTTCTGGTGTAGCTGCAAATGTCATGCTTTAATGTGTCATTTACTTCAACCCTTCCACTGTAGCACAGACATGTTGTGAGTTGATTCCATCCAGAATGGGCTGTCAGTATATACAGCGTTGTTCAAAATGTTTTCTTCAGAGACAGGTTCCATTTTCAGACATAAGCAGCCAAGTTCATTTAAACAGTTTTATCTCGGAATTCCATACAAACTCTTAAATATAATAAACATGGAGGTTAAAAAATATCAAAGACGGGTGTGCATGGAGTGCCCTGAGATGGAGAATGGAAATCAGCATGTGTCAAAGTTAGATTATTTCAGTTGTTCATTTGCCTTGAAAGTTTTCACTGTTGTTGGAGTTAGCAATGCTGACAGTCACAGCTAGAAGCCACACTGATGTTACGGGACATTGTAGTTATTTAGTCAAATCAGATTACATGTACAAGCTTTAATTTTATTTTTGTTACATTTTACCATTTTATTTATTTATTTTTGTTTGTTTGTTTGTAAACTTGCAGGAAAAGAACTTTGATGTGGTTACCAGATTGTAGTTATCAGGAGCACATGATTGGAAACTCATACAAATAGCAGGAGATGGAAGTGAACTGAAAATGGTCCATGCTTCCATACCTGCTACACATTGGAATTCCACATGGGCCATGGGCCACTACTTAATGTTTCCCGGTGCAATTTGTCCCTAAGATTGTATGGCCTTTTAACATCGTTGTTTTATCACTGTTGGATGTGTTCCATATTGCTCTAGGTTTTCATGTGCAGCTTTGAAAGAAAAACTTATCCAAAGTATATATATATATATATATATACCGGTATACAATGTTGTTTTTTTTCTTCCTCTTTTCGTTTTGAGAAAAGTCACATTCATGATGTATGAGAGTCACTGACATCATATTGTCTCAAATAAAACTGTAGCCATACCTGCCCAGTTGAAGATATCATCAGACTGAATGTAGTTCATGTTGAAGATGTGTACCTTCATGTCACAATTGTAGATCTCCACAGGGTGATAGTGTTGATATAATGTAGAAGCTCTGTCTACAGCAGGAAATTGTATTTGTGGGTTCAGATTACATCAATCTTACTCCAGTTACATCATGTGGATGGGCATAATTTCCTCAGGAGCAACTGGCAGTTTGAAGTCTTATCCAAATCTACATTATGTATTGATGTTTACCCTGCAGCTGTGGAGCACTTGGTCGCTGATCAATAAATCACTTGACATCAGACCAATCCAATGCTACAGTAGTTGATAGGGAAATCAATGGCAGTTAGTCTCAGGCATTCTTTTTGGTTGTGCCCCCCCCCCCCTCCCTTTCAGTAGGTAATAAAGCTTTTTCCCTTCTGTCAAACTCCATGGAGTAAACTACTAACTAGTATTGCAATTGCATCCCTACACTGGAACAACATTGGCTTCACTGAGGGCTTTGTCATGCCTTTCATATGGTTGAGAGTTTTGGAGAAAAGTCTTTCACAATCAAAGCACTGGTAATTTGATTGACTGTTACCATGAACAGATTTTTTATCATTTCTGGTGTTGAATTAGTTCTTATCCTGACATGATGGACATTCATGTGTATAGTGGATTTGTCATTTTGGTCCTGTATTAGCAGAGCACAGCTGGTCATTTTTTTTTTGCCCAAAATTTCATGCATTGACCAAATCTTGTGTTCATTGCAACTGTTGGTTTATGACGTGATTTCTTAGTGCTCAAAAGTTAGCACAAAAATAGGAAAGGGGCAAAACTGTTCATCTCAGCTTTGAAAAAGAAAGAAAATGGCTTGGTTGTTGCTGGTTGCATTATGAAAACTGACATTTGTAGGCAAGCATTCACCAGACAGAGATGCCCTTTGTCTTTTACATCATGTTTGAACTGACATACATTGACTTTCATATATCACTTTTAGTTATTGTCATACATTTCCTTATGGAGGAGTATTTCAAGATTAACCCAAATTCAGTTAGCATCTCTAAGATTAATTGGCAACATGAAGTTATGGTTTTACTGTATAAAGTGTATTGGTGCAGTCCTTGTAATTTATTTGAATGCAGTTGTAGACATGATGATAATGATGTAGCACTAGCACTCTGCTCTGAATGACGTGGGTTTTGAGGGTTTGTATAACAATTCACTACATCATCAACTCCCACAGAAATATTCCCAATCAGTAGGCCTACTGATAGTGGTACAAATTGTTGTTGGTGTCTAGAACCTATAAACAGCAGATTGAAATTTTCATTTCCTTATTAATTCATCCCATTGGTGTCAAATCTCTTGTGGCAGTTCCCCTCAGTATACAAGAAGCATAATAAATACACACCCAAAGAGAAGGTTTTGCAAAGTTTGTCATGACTGCTTGGTGGTAGTGCACTGAGACAAGTATGTAAAGTGATTTTTAAAATGCACAGGCTGCAATTCTGTTGGGTTCAGTGAGGTGAAACAAAACCAAATGTTCTCTCTTTGAACTTTGAAAGTTTGATTGACACCTACATTTTACTTTCATTACATTATAGGTATGCCCAGGTGGTAACTTTATGGCACGGTTAATTTAATCTTGATGTCGCAACCAACATTTAATTGTCCAAGGGGTACCTTTATGGCAGGGTTAATTTAATCTTGATGTCGCAGCCAACATTTGATTTTTATGTTTTATGTTTTATCACATTCTCAGTGACACTTTGATTGATCTCGTACAAAAGTTGCTGAGAGTCTGTGGCTCCATTATGGAGTACTGTATAATGTACTGACTGTCTGCAGCAATTAGTGCAAGAGACATTATGCATCTTTGTAAGTATGGAGCATAATATCATGTCTTAACAAAGTACACCCTGTTGGTTCAGATTCTTGAATCATTGATTAGAAAGAGTTACTATCGAAGTTCTGTTTTGAAATGAATGTTGAATATGTAAATTATTTTGTAATGTTCTTAATGTATGAATGTGGAAAACATTTTATAATGAATAAATTACATTCCCATGCATATGTTTTGTGTTGGAGTTTCTCACAACCTTTTGTGTCCAGCAAGAGAATGAAGTAGCAGGTCTAGAAATGCTTTAGAACTGATACATTACTTGTATTGCTTTCACTCACCTCGTACCAGAACCAAGGCTATGTGCAAAGTCAGGGCCACAGAATTAATACAACTTTCATCATTGAGGGCAGGCAAACATTTGTTGTTTGCTCTAACAATGGAATCAGATAGAAGCATTGAGTTCAGTTTTCATTTCCTGCATGTTCGCTTCATTTGCTTCATGTCAAGAATGGTTATCCAGAATTCTCTCCATCAGCGGATACAAAAGTTGTAAGTTCTTGGTTCTCTCAGTACCATCACAACATACAACACATAAAATTTCTAAGTTACGGAACACAGCCAAATGTTACCAAAGTTGAGAATTGTTTAATCTACAAGTTGCAACAGGCAAACTTTTTTATAGGAGTCAATCAGTCCATGAATCTTCAGCCACAGAATGATGGCCATGAGAAACTTGATTGCTTCAAATGACGAATGCTCACTTGTGACGTCTCAGCCAGCAATGAATGTGTGTGACAAAGCAAGAGACTAGAACTCATAGAAGGATGTCATACAGTAGTACTAATAGTTATTACACCATGGCAGGCAGACAAACAAAACAGTTGTAGTGACAAACAAAACAGAGGCACAGTCAACAATCATGAGGCGTTTAAATTTCTACGTGCATTAATTAATAGAAACTGGCCACAAATACTCGGGTTAAATTTAATGGTCAGAACCAAGAGCTCTAACGGACAGGAGGTTTCATTTGGTTTAACTGTGATGTTTAAAAAATTTGACCCCTGTCCCTTCTTCGATGAGCATGGCATAACACTTGAACAGCTCATGAGCATGCAAGGTGAGGGCCTAGCAATATTGAGCATTTATCACTGTGACAAAAAATAGAATTGGGTTAGAATCTTGAGAATATGTATCATTATGTATGTTTATGTTTGTCAGCCTCAATGGATTGACAAATGAGAACATAGTTTTTCAGGTTATTGAAAATGATGTCGAACATGAAAATTTTAAATAGTGACTGGAAATGCAGCATATTCAATTCATGGGAATTTAAAACCACCACAAGTTCTGACTGACAAATCCACAAGTTGTCCCAAACTTCCTGTCATTTGTAGCCCTTTGGAAGAGTCACTAATAGAAATGTTTGAACTGTTGAATTGTTCTAGTAGACTCAGACTAAAATGGTCCCTTGCCCTTTAAAGTATCCAAATTTAAATTTATTATCAACAAGAAAGACCACTTATTTTGGTCACTGATTTTCTGCCCATTTCTTTCATCATAAACCTGATCCGCTTCCTTTAAAAATACTGATGTACTTGGATCTAAACATGCCTTGCATACTATTAGTATTACTACAAAACTCATCTCTTGGATGTCCATCAGTGTCCAACTCTGAGGGACAAATCGAGGGGTGCCTGGTAAACTATTGATACTCGGTTTTCACAATTTTTCAGGAGAAGCAAAAAACTGAATAATTTTTCCCACAAATATTTTTAAAAAGATGTTAAAAAAAAACATTCAACATTTAATTTTCAGAATTTAACCCCTAGCGTTATAATAAACCCTGCTGGCTGTCAAGAGCTGCTAGTGCTGCTGCAAGCATGGCCATTGCCAAATAATGAAATATCTATGGATAGTTTGCCACACAGTCCTGGAGATGAGAGACAAAGGGAATGAATGAAACAGCTGAAACCCACACAATACGCTACAGCAAACACGTACATGTGTATTACAATCGCCCTCATTGAATTTCAGACAGCATTCATCATCTCTTATGAAGTCCCTAGTACCAATAGTAATAATGATAGCAACTCCTGTTTTGATGGCATTTTCATGTTATCTGTTCTAGGAATTAAATTTCCATTTTATGTTTGTCAACGTTATTAGATACAGTTCTTCAGTATGAGTTTCAGTCAGAATTCAGTAAGTTTTGCCTGCTACACTAGCAATCTCAAAAGAACAAATAAAAAATTGTGTTAATATTTTAATCATCCAATCACAATGGCTTGTATCCACAAGAAGCCTGTACTGCCTGCTTCATCACATTGTTTTGGTCAAGGATGTAAAGTGTGATCATTGAGTCTTTCAGGCCTGGAGATGGATGTTCTGTGTGACCCATTTAGTGAACTGCAGTTGGCAGGCTAATTTTCAAAGAGAGCATTCTGCATGCAAGCATTAAGGTGGAGATGTTGGACACAAAGTTGTACAGACAGTGGGAACACAGCACTAGCCAGCAAATCTGGTCAACAGACTTCTCAGCAATAGTTTATTGTTTAAACTCTTTGTTCAGACCATCCAGTCTTTGATACTCATGAAAGGAAAGACAACTCTAATCATCTTTATGGGGTCGTCATTCTTGGATTTAAGACATACAAAACTTGGCGTCATAGGGAAGGGGATTTAATGACGCAGTTACTATATTTAAATTTACCAATGACGTCGTGGGACATTTCAACTGTTCAACGCAATGGTTTTAAGCACAGTTGTTATGGACTTTGTAGGAACGATTCGAGGCACAAAGATCAGATGCACATGAAAAGTATGTACAAAGTCCATAACTGTGCTCAACCACCGCGTTGAACAGTTCGAATGTCCTATGATGTAAATCTAAATATAGTAACTGTGTCATTCAATCCCGTTCCCTATTGACTACCGACAAGTTTATTGGTACATAGAGAGATTCAACAGCACAAAGACGACTTCCCTGCTGGTCACACAATTCTTGTGTATGGATCATCAGCTCTAAGTTACCCACATCAAAATTCTCTCCACAAACACACCAATAAACTTTGTTACAGGTGGACAGACATAGAAACTGACATGTTTAATTACTAATCTCACTGAAATTATATATTTTTTCTTTTGCCCAAGACATTTAAAATTACAAAACAAAGGAGAAATGAAACCAAAACTGTCTGGAGACCTCAGACATAAGACATTAGAGACACCTCAGACAGAACACATGTACACTCTCCATGATTTAATACCTCGAATAAATGTTGAGTAAATACAAAATCATCATGAAAAAATATGAACGTAAGTTCTTTCAAAACACATGCATACTACAGGCCCACTGAACAGACCTGACTTCACACTCACCAGAAAATCAGAACCTTCAAGATAAACAGTACAATTACAATGTACATGTGTATGGCCAACTGTCAATGAACTCTCTTCTGCAGCATCATTATTTATGGCAACTTTCAAATAAAAAAAAAGATGAGATTTTTTTGTTTTACTGCTGTCCTGCCCCTCTGATGAAGTTTCCTGTTATTTGCATCTTTCTCTTCCATGGTACATTCATATTGTTCTCTAATTCTATACTAACTTTATAAATAGACTTGTCTCCCTTCTGATCCAAGCACGACTACCCCAACCCAGAACTGACTTTTTACCTATCTATCACTTTCTGCTGGCTACATCAACATGTATTATTAATTTATATTCTGATAGGGCCAATTCTACCAAAAGTATCAGATGTCGGAAAATATTGTGATACTGTGACAGTAGTGTCAGTTTGATCACAAAGCTGTGCAGAGAAAACGTTATACTGTAAGTGTAACTGAGCTTTGCAGTCACTCTACAAGAACACGTTATCAGGTCATCCCTGACATGAAAGGACACGCTCAGTACTGGAAAATGCTAACCATTCATTTCATAATATTCTGTTTCTCAGCTACTGGGTAGTCTTTTACCCCAACACACAAATAATTTGACTGCAGCAAGGCAAAGGGCATCGATCTGCTCACTGAGGGATAAGGCTGGACAGTGGTTTGTGTCACTGGTCAAGTTCAAAGCCCCACTTACCAGTGTACAGCCCATATACCAATGTACAGTGCATCAGTTGTGCTCTGAATTTCTCACTCATTGTCTTAAGTTCACAGTTCAGATGCCCCATAAGAAGAGATTTTAAACATGGAAATGTCTACAGTATGACAATATCAGTAGATGTAGCTATTGACAACAGATCAAATGACACATTGTGTACAACACTGTGTCTTGCTTGTTCCTCAACCACATGGCTAGCGTACAGTAAATTTTAATTTAATGTTTCATCAAGTCTCAGAAAACAACAAAAATACCTGTACACATACATATTCTGAAAGGAGATGCTGGGTGTCAGCACTGCGTCAGGACAGTCAAGAACAGCAGCTACGACAGAATGAAAATCACAAACAGGGGAAACAACTGTCACGTTGCAGAATTCTTTGAATAGTCCGTAAATTTGTCCTGACTGAGACAAAGGTTTCTAAATCCACTGTAAATGAAAGGATATTTCAACAAAGCTTTTTATCAAGATCTGGATGGCGGAAGGAGCATGATGCACCTGTGTACAATGTAAGTACATATGTATAAACCTTACCGGTATCTTATTCTGCCAGCCAGTTGTTTAAATGTTTTAAGTTTACACAGTGGCTATTTTCTTGCACACATTCCTGTCAAACCTTCAAACTGTCATTTCTTCTCAACGAAAAGCATTAAGAAATCAGCAAGAAAACATTTCTCATGCCAAATCCCATTCTCATGTCACAAGACTGCAGAAAAGATCAAACTCTTCCACAGGTTTAAACTGTTAAATCCCCCAGAATGGCACTTCTTCAATTTCATCATACAGTATCAATTTATCAGTCTCCGATTCACTTCTCTTCCTACTCCAAGTAAGTACCAAACTCGGCGGGTGTATTCGGGGTAGAAATGCCAGTGACCAGGAGATGAGCTGTACATTCCAGTATAAAAGATTTAATTATTTGAAATATTGTAAATCTCGCAGTTACTGAAAAGCAGACAGGGCAAAATAATTTAACCCATTTGCTGATTTACTTTTAACATTTACATCATGTACAATGCATTTTCTTTTGTAAGAGAGCCAGTTTGTGAAGGCTGTCAGTCCAGCCTCTATGCAGCAACACAAGACCACTTCCAATCACTGGATAAATAATCATGACGAAGGAGATGTCAATGAGACATTTACAGTGAGAGATGAAAGTATTGAAAGTATGGCTCTGTTATCAGCTACAAGTTAACAGTTATCTTTGCAATAATTTAATATATATACAGACATCTCAGTACATTACAAAAATTGCACACACATGAACACACATACAAACTAAAGAAAAAATGTTCCAACAGTTGTGAGAAAGAGTACATGAACCAATGGCCTATTCAATCTCAGACACAAACAGCATCTGCTGATATCCCCAATATTACACAATTTTTTTACCTTTGGCCTCAGGCTACAAGTTTTCTATTGTATAATGTCTCCTTGTTTAATTTATATTTGTATCGTGTGTGCCAGTGTGTTTTGATCAAATATTTCTCCAATCACAGACAGTGGTGAAAACAACAACAGCTGATTACCAGCTGGTCAGTCATTTCTTCAAGGAAGCCAAACTTGTTTTGTTTTTTATTTGGTTTCATTTGCTTGAGGCTAAAAGTGAAACAGTGGCCAGGAGAGTTCCAATTTGGCATAATAATCACTTTTACGGGGAGGTTGACTACATGGCAACTGAGCAAGTTATACCTCTTATGTTATAGATATTTTTCCTTGGACAGCATTTGTGAAATCATCAGTATCTAGTCCAAAATGATATTGGCACCTTTACATTATGCAAGGAACCCAAAACACATAAAAGAAACAAAGAATGGAATTATTCAGCTGTCAACCCCACAAATCTACAAACAAAAGCATACAATATAAACTTAATCTATATCCAAACCAAAACTATGTCCAGGGCATCTCTAGGGGCCTTACTTGTTTATCAACTCTTTCCATGCCAATCCCCGATATATCGTTGATATGGCCGACCGCGTTTGAACCAACCCACGATGTATTGTCGATATCAATTCTGGGGTTTGTTGTTTCGCACCACAGTACTCTTCCTTTTGCTTGTATTTCACATTCCTATCTATCATACACTTCTTTATGTGTTTTTCAGCTTCTTCATCCATTTTCCTTTAATTTGACATATCAATTGAATGATTTGAGGCAGTAAAATTCTCAATTTTCTGATTCACCCTTGCTTTGATTTTTCGTGAGCAAAAAACCCTTGGCACAAACATGGAAATAGCCCTGGCACGGAAAGAGTTAATACAATGTCAAGTAAGATACATCTAAGATTTGCATTTCCAATTAAAGAGGACAGATGTGCCATTAAGTGTGCTGAGCATGTGTCCAAACCAACGCCCTTTCTGAGCCAGACACTGATGGCAACGCAGTCAATGCAGAAGTTCATTTGTGTGTGCATATTTTTGTTGCTGGGACACCCTGGATACTGATTATTTTATGTTCTTCAACATTGAAGTCCAATTAAAATGGCAAACAGCAACAAACAAGAAGCATACTGTCTTTGCAGTTGTTCGAATAGGCTAAGCTTGGTTATTTTCCATATCATTATCAGGTAACACTAAATCATCCAAGTGCATTTCTCTGACTATATGGACAAGACCAATTTCTGTACTTACTCAGCAGTAGGTCAGGACTCCCAGACTATACGTCATTTATAACTGATCATGCCATGAAAACATTTGATAAAACGTGGTTTGGTCATATGTTACGGACCTTAGTAAAACATCTCCGCAGCAAGTACAGTCCAAGTTAGTGGTGGGAGGAGGATTATATACTTTTTGCCCTATTTTGCCAAATGAACTCAACTTCCCTCAAAACTGCAAGACAAAAAAAGCAACATTTCAGTGGTCTGCTTTCTAAGTCAAAATCTGATGTCCTAGCTGGCACATCCACTACCACTGTGTAACAAATGAGACAAGATGCAAGTTTAATTCATCTGATTACTGGTTGAACAGAATGTAGTAGGCCAAAAACATGTACTTGTAGTATACTCCCAAAATCATTTTCTTTGGGGAATTACAGTGCAATCCTAATGTTTCGATATCAGTGGGACCGTCTGAATTGTGTCGAGTAAAGAGAAAGTCAATATGGCAGATTAGTGGTGGAAGAGAACCACACACAACAAAAGGGGGGGGGGAATGTTCAATAAATAACGCAATTATGTCCCCTTTTCTTCTAATTCTCAGCATACTGTCACTTGAGTGTCGCACATTCCTCCAAGATCATTGTTGTGTGGCAAACATTTGCTCATATCGGCAAGATGCTGTAGCGATACATTAAATGCATAGTGTTTTACTAGTTCTTTCTAACCTTGACCGTTTCTTCAGAAGAAGTATGATACTGATACATACACAATACGGCAGTTAACCAAGAGATCTAGGTCAAGGCCAAATGTTTTGTGAAAAGAAAAGAAAAATGTTACTACACACTCGGGTTATTGAAGCCAAGGATCATCCTCTTTGTCCATGCACCCGTTCTCCCACCCCTTCCCACCAGCACTGCAAAAAGAAATAAAGAGGTCTTGTATGCGGGTAGTTCGTGAGCATTTTCGGCAGCACAGCAGTAGGTTTAGTGCACGTTGTGCTCTGGTCGGGGAGAAATGTGTCGATACAGGAGGAAATAATGGAATAACACGTCGAATTACAGGGAAATATGTAGTAGCATTAAAGAAGGAACAGGTTGGAACTTAACAATTGTGTCGAGTTACCCAGAATGTTGACAAAAGCCATGTCAAGATAAGCGGATTGTACTGTAACGTGTTCATTCATTTTTAGTAATAACTAATATCATTATTCTCAGGTATTTTCTGAAACATTGTTCTTTTTCCTCTTCCATAGAATATAAAAACATTATTTGGAGAACACAATAGAAATTTCACTGAACTCTGGAGACCAGATTAACTCACGCACACAAAATATCTCACATTTCTATTGCTGTGCAAAGGCAGAGCCACGCAACTGACGCCATGACCTTTTTCTACTTTGTTGGCTCTATGAACTTGTCTCACACTGAATTCTTTCATGTCGAAGGCAGACAAGCGTATCTGCTACTGAAATAGTACTTTCTAATGAGGCAAAATCATAAAAAGTAACTGAAAGCATTTAATGATTTATATCTGACTATGCCACACTAGTTTTTTGTTTTTCTCAAAGCTATGAAAAGAGCACATACACATGTACATAGCTCTGCCTTTGCAGGGCAGTCTTTTAATCCCTGATGAATAGATCTACGAGTATTCCTAACTAATGACTGCATACAAATGAAAAAAGGAAGTCAGAAGACAATGAAATGTTTTAACATTTGATAACAGTTTAAAATAAATGAAGGTGATGTTGTTTGAATGCTATGACAAAAAAGTTCCACTATTTAATGAATTGTTTCCATGTTTGAAAGTTTCAATTCAAGGCAGAACCATGTGTTTTAGACAGGTTCAAACTACCTTGCCTCTTCTTTCTGACTGAAATCAATTCAACATATTGTGATACAACAAGACATTTACATACACAGAACATTCACCTCTCCCGCAACTCTGGCCAATAAAACCTGATGTGGCAGTGAATGTGTCCCACTTTGGATCTGGTAAGACACTAAGACATGAATGTGGTTGTGAATCCAGACACCCCCGCTCACCCTCCTTGCCCTGGTGACATTTGTTGATGGTATCAAGGCCAATGTTCCTACTACAATTATGATATTTAATGTCTATAGGATCTCTGATGACAACTGATGACAGTCATTCAATACACAGTATGAGTATATATTTCTGCAATTCCTTAGAGAAGGACTTTAGTGGGATGCTCCATTGACCATGTCAGACAATACCCAATCCCTCACATACAGCCAGGATGTCAAGACTGCCATTTCTTTTGGTAGTATGACCATTTCAATGACCACTGGCTTAATTTTACTACATTGCATGCATGAATTTAACCAATGCAGCGGTGAATGATTTCAGTTCAATTTTACATACTTCTATGGCTCAGACACCACTGATGGGAGATAGCATCATAATTTGATGGTCACTCAGTAACTGACCACTAAAATTCATGGATTTTTTGGTGAGTCTGTAGTAAAATTTGGGGAGAAGTGACAACATTTCAGGTATGAGAAGTGATGTTTAACAGAACATAAAAACAGTAGCGTGAAGTCGCCATTGGATCGTACAGACCTCGATCACTGCCACGTAGGTTAACCATGACCCTATTTCACTTGCTCACACAAGATCATATCACACATGATTGCATGAGTAATGTATAGAGTTAATATTAAAATGATGAATGATGGACAGAAGAGTAAATCTTGTCACTGATACACAATGAGTATAAACAAATATTTCCTACACAATTCTCATTAACATGTAACATTTTTTTTTTTTATTGTTAATCTTTGTCAATCAAATTTACAAAATACCAGTTGATTATCCAGACTCACTCATGTACGCAAATACCATGATGCACTGGGAAATGGACACACAATCATCCAAATGACAAATCAACAGAACAATTATCATTTTAAATGTTTATATAGATTCACCAGGCAAATCATTTTATTTGTATCAATTATTATTGCCCTATGATATACATGACATCAGAGCAAGGCTTTGAGTCTGCAACAGTGGAGTACCAGCAACACTTCTTATGTCTCACAGAAACAGCATGCACAAGATGCACCTTGACAATTATGATCAACAGTAAATAGTTCACAAGATCAACAGATTCCACGGGAGCAGGAAAACTCCAGATCAAAATGTTCAACGTGTTCACTTCACTTGACCTCTGCCAATCTTTTCTTGAGCTTTTCTTCCACAACTTTTGAAGCAATTTCTTGATCGGATTTGATTGACTTATGGGATAGCCTCAATTCAGGCAGCCATTTTGGAAAATGGTTTGGAATTGACTCCTCCCCCCCCCCCCCCCTCAAGCCTGCACCAGCTCTGAAATTGTCTCTTGAAAATAATCAAGTACAGTAAACTCGTGTAAGGTTTTTATGCTTGCTCTATACTGGTCATATTATATTGATTTCAAGACTTTCCAACTCACTGTTTTTCAAGGCCCAGGTCAATGCCTGTTGGACAGGTTCAAGCCAATACAGATCCCTGACATATTTCTGACCAGCACAGTTGTCCGGCATAATGTAATACATGTGTTAACTTTTCCTCTGAGATACTTGACTTTCTTTGATAAAATTACATTGTACACTGAATTATTCTCTCTGTAAAATCACCATGAAAACTGAATTACTCTCTACGTAAAATGATATTTTCAGTTCCCTATACCAGTAATAATACAGTCGCCACTGTTGGTGACACATTCCCAGGTGTAGGCCAAAGCATACAGGCAGGAAGTGACCAGTTCTCAGGGTATTTTGTTGTTATTTCCCTTATAAATTGTGTCACTGAACAAATCCTGTGATATGAAAATCTTTGATGAAGCAAACATGCTTTTTTTTTTTTTTTGTTGGTCACTTTTCTTTGTTCTTTGAAGTTTATAATAGTTAGGCACAACTGAAACCAAAAAAAAAAGTTATGGTACCCCAAGCATTTCAGTCAAGTTACCTTTATTGTCTTGGATTCCCACAGGAATTTCTGAGGCTTTTCACAGGGACATATTTGTTCAAGGTAAATCAACAAAGAGACAATCTCTCTCCAAGTCCCTTAGATTTATATGACCTGTATGTCCAGACAATAGTTAAATCCCTGCAGATTAAAGGAGACCAGACAGTGAATGAATTCATCCAAAGCCACGGGAAAGAAGAAAATCAAACTCCTTTGTCTCTCATTTCACTTTAGTTACAATTCAAGTTACGCCATTTACAACTAGTATAAATAAGTGAATTTATTTTCTGTAGAAACAAATCCAGCCAGGAAGAAATTGTTAGAACAATTCATGTAACTGCAACTCATCAGTGCACTGAGCTTCCATTTTTCTATTTCAAAAAAGTATGCCATGCAGCTCCAGAAATGTTAGACACACAAATGATTCAAATGCTTTAGACAGATTGCATTTGCTTCACAGTGACTGGCTAGTGAAGCTACAACAGTACACGCACACTTTGTCTGGTCTGTGGACATCAGGCTGGCTATCAGTCCATTGCCAGTTTATTTCAGCCATCATCTGGCACTGCCTTGCATTGTGCCATTTAATCAGACCATTGTTTCAGCTGCTCAGACAATTGAATAAGTTCCAATAACACAAAGTATCAAGCATTTTTTCCGCCAGCTCAGAGTAAATGCTTTTCAAAGTGATGGTCGCCAAGTGAAAATGTTCAATGCCGAGTCAACATCTGCAAAAGACCAGTAAAGGACTGCCATGTTTGTCATTCAAGGCCATTTAATTCCTTCATCCATTGTCAAACTGCAATTACAAAAAAAGTTTGCCGGTGAAGAATGCATGTCTTGAACAGATGTTGCCTTGAAAGAGTGACGCTTCGCAGTGTCAGAATATCAGAGTTTTCAAATTGATATTACTATTACACTAGAAAAATTGTTTAATGAGCCCACTCATATGAATTCCCAAGAACTGCTGTGAGCTGGCAGCTAACTGTGCAAGTGCTCATTCTGAATCATACAACTATTGCTGGAGTCTACACACAAATGACAAGCTACACAGATTGATCAGTTTCATGAAGATTGGCCTTACCAAGCCTATAATACTACAAATTACAATACCCTTACTTGGAATAAACACAACAACTTGCCCTGTCCACCTGCAGGCCACCTCATCAAGTGTTATTCCTCCATTTGAGATACATGTACATTTCACTTTGTTCTGGGCTGTTGATCTCAATGTTTGTCATAAACTCACAAAGCCTCTAAAACCTATCTATCTAATGTAAAACTTGTAGGTTCTGTCACGACAAGGATGGCAGTTTTAGTTGAGCTCAGAATGAGTTGACATGTCACACACATACATACCAGCATGACCCATCAACAGAGTCTATGTTACAGCTGGCCACAGCATCAATAATGACAGACACTATTGTTAGATTTGCTGCCCAGAAAAACCACTGTTGTAAATATGCCCAAACTGCCAACCCGTTCAGACAACACCAAAAAAAATAACCCCAAAACACATAATTTTGGTTGTTTTTGTTGGGTCCAACAGTCAAGATATTTGTCTTCAGCAGGTTGTGATATGATCTACATGTACTAGAGTCTAGCATTGCCCCTCTATGCCTGTAGATCCTACCACATGATTTATCTTGACCAGGATAGCTCCTGATCAAAAGCCAACTTTAAACTTCCAGCAGCACAGTCGTATTTCCGGGCAGCAACTCATGCCCGTAGGCAAGTGGTAGGTAACCAAGAAGTCATGTTGACGAGGTAGATTTAATGCACTGACAGGAATTAACTGGCAGACTCACTTCTGTCCATTTGATTTTGAAGAAGGAAAACAAAAGGACCATTTAAAACAAAGACTGAGTGAGAATTTCACATAAAATTTTGAAGGAAAAAATAAATGGGGGGAGAGTAACAGAGGAAAGGAAGGCAGAAAAGAAAGAAAAACTGACATGCTGGTTCTCATTGTGAATAAACTGCATACTTTAATCAATGTCGTCACACATGACAATAAAGCACTTAAACATATCTTAAGACATGTTACACACACACAGAAACAAATGGTACGCAAGGTTTCATCACATGCCCCAGCTTCACAGGTAGGAGGCATTTTTTTCTTTTTTGCTACTTTTATATAACTTACAAAGGAACAATAAATTCTCTGCAAAAGAATTCAAAAAAATGTCTACACATACACAAGATTTCATGTCAGCAAAACTCAGTACAAATTAATGATTATAATCTTATCTGAGGACAACAAGAACTGGCTATGATCAGAACGAGGTTGTTTTTTTTTTCTCTTATTCTATCAACAAGAGAACATTCCATATTTGCAACACTTTCTAAATAACACCAAAAGGCTTGCTTCTATGAAGCCTCTCCAGTAGAAAGTATATTGATGACCTAAAATAGATGAGAGTGTACTGAAGTGGGGAAGAACATTCTAAAATAATTAATGAATCTGATAAAATCTGAAAAAATTGAGAGAGAATATTGCTAAACCATCAGGAATGAACATAATTTGATGAAAAGATGGACATACACTTACTCAGTGACTGAATCACAATTGATTTTTGACTTTTAGCACTGCTATTGGAGTCTATTAGAACTACAGATGACAGGGCAATTCTAGCTATAGTGTACAAAAGAAGAAGGGTTAATGATGTAACTGTATGCACACATGAAACATTCTCAAACAATCTATCTGACACAGAATTGATGGAAGGGCAAAATGATCATGAATTTGAGGAGAAAAATGCACCTCAGTGCCATTTTCAAGTGTATCCTTAAATCATTGTTCTACATTTGATCCTCAAATTGACTTCCTGATGCCAATCAAAACAAGTGCATAATAATGGTCAAAGAAAAAGTTAAAGACAACAAATGAAAAACTCACATGAGAGTTCAAATAAACATCAAAACAACTTAAATAATACACACAAACACTCATGTACGACGGATCTCAGATGTTCAACAAAATGAACGATTTTTAGACAATGCGGAAAGAACAGATAGAACTAAGGACAAATGAAACACAAATATTCGACAGCCAATCAAACCTCAAACACTAATATTATTGTAAAACACATGGACTTTTTTCCAGGCAGGAAAACCCCCAAGAGAAACTCTGCTTTGGGAGTCATATTACATCAACAGGACAGGACTACCATATGATCTATTAGAGCACTA
The DNA here is from genome assembly GCA_963931925.1 of Onchidella celtica. Classification (NCBI taxonomy): domain Eukaryota; kingdom Metazoa; phylum Mollusca; class Gastropoda; order Systellommatophora; family Onchidiidae; genus Onchidella; species Onchidella celtica. The sequence continues at coordinate 76,304,196 of OZ007569.1, forward strand.
GAATGACACAGAGATCATTCCTGGAGACCTTTGTTTGCCAACTTAAAAATGTTCTTCAGTTGGGGGTTTGATCATATATTAGATAAATTTACGTTCTTAGGTATTTAAATGAACAAGTTCTGCTAAGACTTTGGCTGGTACTTTCTGACAGGAATAGATGAAAAGGACTGGCCTCGGGCAGGTATGGCTAGCTAGAGCAAAGTGTGCATCGTTTGGTCGTGTGTTCGCCTATGTGTGTGTGAATGTGTGTGTATATGTGTGTGTGGGTGTCACCAGCGCCGCCCCCCAGCATCGTTGTCATCCACCGTCTGGCTCCTCATCATGCCAGATCATCCTGAAGAAAAACAACAAACAGAAATTGTCTCAGGTTCTGATCCTCTGTCAACAATTCAAAGCTAGAATAATAGTAATGTTTTTTTGTTGTTGTTGTTTTTTCAAGGAAAACCATAACATAGACACAGTTTATTGTGTTTCTCATAATCTACTGTTTAGGTGGAAACATTTCTCTATCACTGAACAAACCTATAAAATCTCTTCACACATGAAAATAAGGTAGCATCAGTCCCTCCCCACTGTTTACTTCATAACTCTAGGACTTTGACCGTGCTTGTAAAACTGTCTCCAAACAATTGTAACAGCCACTCAATTTCCCTGGAAAAATTTTTGCAACCACAAATGAAAATGCATTAAATCAAAGGCAGTGTCATCCGTCCACATCAAAAACTCTACACTTAAATTTTCTATCTTTTCCCCAACTAATTTCTTCTGTCGGCCTACTAACAATTTACACTGTGATATCAAACTTTCTTTTCGTTACAGCAGGTTGGACAGCTGGACTGAGACTTTGTTCACGTCTGTACACATTTCATAGTCATAGATGTTAGGAGTTTAGAGTAAAATGACTTAACTGAAATACACATGAAAATAATGCAAACAAGAAAGGATAAGAAGTCAGTAAATGTGGATGAACAGAACTCAAAACAGCAGAAAAATGCCAGTTATTCAATGCTGTGATATGTTCTCAATTGAAACAGTGACCTGCTTGAACATTTGAGTTGATGGTAATTAGAAGAACGATTGTTTATAAGGTCTAACACCAATCTATTTAGTCATGATGTACAGCCAAATTCTACTGGCTGGATGTTCAACCAAAGATACCATCACGCCATGAACAAGTGTGAAAATAAATACATATTTGAGTATTCCTTTTGACTGAAGTTGACAATTCTTGTCTTCTGTATTTTTTACAGCATCATCAGAATCATTATATTTCAAGGCCAATGATTTCATAAAAATCTGACTTTACTAATATTATATTATATGTATAACCACTGGCCATGGAATACAGGACAACGTACTTTGGGTCTTTTTTTTTTTTTGTGGTTATGTTTACAAAAGTAGAAATGTTTTCTTTCCTCTCAATTCTCAAGCTGAAAACTGTTCTGTTCCTTGACAGTTGTGCTTGTGTTCAAAGTGGAACATTAGATTTTGAACCATAATTTGAATGAAAAAAAAAAACAACAAAAGCTGTCCACTCCACACACCAATCTCTTATTAATGTTCAACCCCAAAACAAAAGGTTATGTTCTATGAGTCATATCCCTTTATGACCATCGGTTTGAAAAGAATGTTAAACAGGCAAAAAAAAAAAAGGCAAATTGATTTAGTTTTTTTGTTTAGTGGTAATGCCGTAATTCAAAAGACAGTTCATTTACGCTAGAAAACGAAACCTCGGTAATCAGTGCCAAACCCAAGACCAAGCTGTAAAAGTGAAACATATAATATGCTGAGCTGAAGCTAGACATGTGTTTACTACTGCACAAGCCTACAACACATAATACAAGTCATGAGAGTCATGCCAGTCAAAGCTAATCTCATTGTGAGTGGTGCAGAAATGCTTGCAGGGCAGTCAAAAAAGATCTGCAGTTGCACCCTTGAACAAAAAAGCTTCAATGATTCTGTCACGTGCATGATTAAAGGGATTGTTCATTATATACCAGTATACGAGTACTGAAGTCCTTAAGTGAAGAGAAAGACAATCAGAGAGCATGAGAAAACCCTGACCTGCAAGCAAACTGACTACCCCCCTGTAATCAATCACACATATGGCGGATGTTGCTAGGGGCACTTGATAGTTTACATGGTAAGCCAGTGTTGAACAATGAACATAAGTCAGTATTTGCTCTATTTGACTTTGCCACGAGACTGTCACTCTGTGCCCCCAACACCACTGACCTATGACACAGACCACATTCCCAACACATTTTCCTGGGGCCACAAATGAGAATAACTTAAGAATAAGAGAGCATTAACTCACTGCCACAGCCTAACAGCTCTGGTCAGTTGAAAAGATCACTCCCTGCCATTATTGCACGCTTTCAAGTGGCCATTTTCATTTAGGTTACATACACCAGCTGAAAAAGCTTGGCATCAGCGACTTGCTGTATGGAACAGTAGCTATTTTCATATGGTTCCCTGTTTCAAGAGTGACCTCCCTTGTAACAGTTTAAAAACTAAATTTTTTAAAATTTATAAAGACAAAGTTTTGATGTGCCTAATGCCTGATGCAATTGCATGTTAACATTTTCTCTGTTGCTGACTTCAGTCCAAGCTGAATTTTTGACTATGTACTTCTGAGTTTGGCTGGTATCCATTCAGAGTAATCTCCCAAGCTGCCTAATCAAAATAAATAAAAAATTTAGGCCATCCAAAAAGTCTACGTAACACCGGCCCCTGTTTGGGTAGACTTGGGTTGCAAATTGCCTGCCTAGTCATCCAGTCTAAGTTGTCATCTAAATGCCATGTCACAACCACTGGCACCTGGGTTTTACCAAGTTTTCAGTAGAAGCAAACAATTGAATAACTTTCTCTATCATACTTAATAGTTGCAAATATTTTTAAAAACATTTAACCCTTAATTTTCAGAATTTAAACCCCGACCTATAATACAACCATATTCTTTGTCATGCAATATATCAGCAAAGTCATGGTGAAATCTTTAGAACCATGTTAAAATGGCAGGGGGTCATCAAACTATGGAAACATCCAGCAGTGAGTGAGAGAAGGTTTACTCTGCTGCCTGCTTCATCAATAATCCACAATATGCAAGTTAGCATGAGAATACAAATATGATAATTGATAATGCATACCTGTCTACATCATACATTATGCAATTCAGAATGATTAACTGGATCATGTTGTCGTTTTCACATATTTGAAAAGAAAATAAATAAATTTCTTCATGGTTTAACCTAACGACTATCAGACTTTGTGCCGCAAATTATTCCCTGGGTACAGGGAAAAACGGCTGTATTTTGAAAATTTCATAACTTTTTAATTTGTTTCGAATTGTTACATATAAGGCTATCTTCAAAACTGAATACAGATTTAATTTTTTCCATTAAAACAGGTATCTCCCATTGTTGTATGTCTATGAAGGTGTGAATGGAGCCAAAAGAAAACACTTTTTGACAGTGATGGAAGATGGCATATTCCTTTATTTCACTGAATTTTGAAATTTCTGGGTATTAAACATAGTGAAATAACTTTAAAATGTGAATATGATTGAAAAGTTTAAGCCAGGCACTCATAGTTGCTGTGCACAGTTTGTTTTATGACAAAATACACAAATGAGGTGTCCGCCACGACTGCAGTAAAAAAAGTTTAAATAAAACTGTCTCTCGCACTAGAGGGTTCTTTCTGGTAGTGTTCGAAAGCAAAATGGCAGTGCTCACACCTGCAAAGTACTGTAATTGCATAACTGCTACCAGGGTTGAGTTATGAAGCCTCTAGTGACATAATTACGGGTCTGTGATGAAGGTAGTATAGTACCAAGAGCCGATTATCGCAACTGTGCAGCGATGGTAGTCAGTGAATTAATGTATATATCAATCTATCTTCAAGGACTTCCCAGTTCAATATGAATTCCACTGTCAAGACGGGAAATATGTTGGGGGTAAATGTGGCTGATAACCAATGAATGCTTATGGTGTTAAGTTACGAAATAATGACATTTAAATATGTAAACATTCCCAAACTACACATGATGCGCTGTAAGCCAAATCAGTCGAGTATAAAAGGCAATATAAAAAGCAGAATTTGTATCAGGATTTTAAAGCATTTACCCACCAGCTGTCTGTTCTGAAAAACGAAACATTTGTCACTGTGAATTGATATTGCTGCAAACATGAAGACTGGAAGAATCCTGGGCTAAACATTGCTACAAGAGAAATTAAATCTGTCTGAAGGCCACAATTTCATATTACAAAATACTCATCACTTTTATGATGAGTTTCCACTGAAGGATGAGACAAATAGTGATTTGTGGATAACAAAAACAAAAAATTCAAGGTAAAAGTAAAACAATAAGAGAACAGCCAATTTGACTGTTAAAATCCTGATATCCCTGCCGGGAGATTTGTAAATTAATTTCCCACAGTTTGCAATTTTGTGAAACTGTTCATCACCTTCACTTGCTGCCAATAAGCATCCATCAGTTACAAATAAGATCACATTCAAGAATACACAAAAATGAAAGAATGAAAATAAAAACAAACTGCATACATCACTCACGTCTTGTTCTTCATTTGGCCTGAGTTTATTGTATACACTTTCAATTACCGATTTTCTGAAAAATAAAACATGAGAAAATTACTTCATATCTGACAGATGAAAACATGGCATGGCAAAAGAAAAGACTATAAAATGGTTCCAGGTAATTTTAAACACCCAAGCACAACATACTTGTCCCACAGACACTAAAATGTGTTCTTTAAGAAAAAAGGGGTGCGGAGGTGATGGCACCTGGAACAATCAAATAACTAACAACAAAAGATGGTGCCCTAAAATGAAACACAAACAACAACCAGAAAAACTGAAGACCACGAGGGGAAAAAAAACAACACACTCAGACCAAACCAAAAAAAATAAGTCCATGAGCGAAACATTTAAAACGTAGGAACACGTCGGGACAAGAAAAGAAAGGGTAAGAATAATACAGTAAACAATTGACTAACACATTAAACTTGGATCATTTCCTACATGAGCACATTTCACAACTCAGGAATTTCCTGGAGGCCTCATGTAACAATTACTGCTGGTCTTTTTTCAACCTGGATATGTGACTCTAGAAAGAAAACAAATTAACATATATGGGGTTGGTGTACTGTTGCTCTTGACTTTATCTTTCAAACAGCACTAAATCAAACATGGAAAATGAAAACTTATTGATGGACATGGAAGGAGAAATAATTTTGGATTTTTTATTTTATTTGGGGTTTCACTCACTTGCTCTGAAAGCCGCCACCAGGAGGAAACTGATCTTGTAATTCCTCTGCTACAGAATGCAATACATAGCCAAAATCATGGTTCTCCTGAGGCTCTCTTTCTAGAATTTCTGCAACAAAATAGCATGCATCAAAAAGTTGAAGCCAAGCAAACAAGAAACACCAAAACTGGGTGGAGCAAACTAAAAGTCAAGCTGTAAATACCATGAGCCTAGCTGTGGCAACAGAAAAGAATGGCACTCAGGTACAGACAATGCTTGATCCATGTCACCTGCTTACTACATCATCATCAATCAATCTGCTCAACCAATTACATTAAAACTTTTTATCACAAACATTTACTGGTTCTGACAAAGATTATAGTTCTGTTTTATTTATTGTATTTACAACCTGTTTGGTGTGCGAGCAAAACTATTCAGTTTGTAATTCTCCCCAAAACACAATCCACACTATCACTGGGGTAGACAAACAATTGATTATCAATGCAGATGGGATAGACAGCTACAACCTTTAAATTCTACTCTTCTCCAGGGGGGGGGGGGGGGGGGGGGGGGGGGGAGACAAACAGACATAAAACATGCTCTTTAACTTATTGCCACAAAGTTCATCTCATTTGAAAAAAACCTATTTTAGCAGGGCAAATTCATGATCAATAAAAACCAAAGTCACAAAACAAATGACAGATACACATTCATACTATTTACTGCTACAACAAATTCCAAATTGAACTATAAGAACTATAAGGATGATATGAAGACTATGAAGTAGAGGTGCCGGTTTTGGGTGGACTATCCTATCCCAGAGAGTAGGTTTAGGTAATCCTTTCTAACAGACATGGTTTTAATTAGACTGTGCTGACTACACTGACTGTATTGCACAACAAACATGTGACAACTGAACCAAACATGATAATATGGTCACTTGGATCACTACTAACTTTCATGAGATACCAGTTAATTATTCCACATCAGTTGGTGACACACGAGAACTGCTCTTGGTGATCACAGTTCAGACCAATCTGTGCTCACCCTCTTCACGTCCCTGCTTAAAGGGCTTTTGTGACAACTTGCCGAGTTACTGGGTGCTACAACAACTTTTCCAAACTCTCACAGGGACATTATATTCAAGCTTCGCTAGCCCATGGGGACACTATAAACAACTTACTGGATCTGGACACTTTATGGTCACTGGTTTTAAACATTCATCATAATTCTAGTTTAAGAAGTGAAATAAACAAACATGATATGGTTATTATTCAGTTAGAGTTTGAATACGGCCAAAGCTTGTTGACATGTGCTAGGTAGAAACAAGATGACAGAATATAACAACAGAATGATAGGACAGAAGGAGAACTTATCAGAAGCATCCACTTAGAACCCGCTAATTACTCAGAATTGAATGTACTTTTGTTTTAAAATTAAACATTCCCTGTGACAGGCATAGAGACAGGAGTTACTGCATCTCTAACCCACACATTTTTCAAGACCTGTCTCGATTTAGATCTTAATGTTTATCATCTCGGATTTGCATCATCTGATGCACATTAATTGTAACCCTTCCCCCCGACACTTTGTTCACATCCAACATCTTGTCTTGAAGCTTTTAATCAGTAAAAAATGTTTTAAACAGTTTGGATTGAGATGCACGATCCGTCATTTAGAAAGAAAAAAAAAGGTGACATTTGATAGATTGCTACGATTTAACTTGTAAACATGACAATCAATAATCATATCACCTTGTCAGCAGAACTGGTCACTCGTCTACCCATCAGTGAGCAGTCTAAAACTTCAAAATTATGGGTAAGGGGAAATTACTGCAGAATTATTTTATCAGCACCTGCTGAAAATGACAAATGCCATGGCTGCCACTCAACCAAGGGTTCAACAGACCAGCGCGTCGTATGCCCCAACTATCACCGGAAAGGTTAAAAGTCATTTTTGAAATGAATCCCATCTCTCTGCTTGAGCTGTTGCACCATGGACTTGTAACTCTCTTACCAACGCAACACAAATTTCCCCCTGATTGTGTTGCCAGTTTTGTATTAATTTAAGAGTGCTGGTCTTCATCCCACTAATCCACACCAATCACAGTGCATGCACTACTGCAGCTATGGTCAAGACCTCTTCAGATAAGAACCCAAGGAAAAGTCCCCGATGAAATGTTGCACAATCTTTCATTTCATTTCCCTTTCAATCTTGCCTTATCTTCAGTACCCACACCATTCTGCATTGATTTCTATTCTTAGCTTAACTCTTTCCATGCCAGGGCTATTCAGTGTTCCCTACAGGATTTTTTTGTGAGTCATCATGACTCTCAGCTGTAAATTGTGAGAGTCATTGTCAGATATTGAATAATTCGCCATGAAAACAATTCAAAACAGAAAAACTAATCATATTTCGCGAGAAGAGGAAGGGCCGCAACTCTCAACGCATTAGGCCTAAGTCAGAGGCACGCATGAACGCATTTCCGAGAAATATCTGCCGTTTCTGAGAACACTGCACCGCGATAATCACACAGTCGCACTTCTGCGGAAAGCGGGACTTTCATGACGCACAGACACCCCCAAATTTTGTAATTGGTGCGTCAGTAAAACTCTGTGTGGATTTTTCCCTGCGTCATGTCATCCTGTCTGTGCGTCTCAGACGCACGCGCGTGCGTTATCGGGAACACTGCTATTTCCATGTTTGTGCCAAGGGTTTTTTGCGCGCGAAAAATCAAAGCAAGAGTGAATCAGAAAATTGAGAATTTTCCTAGATCTAGATCTACCTCAAATCATTGAAACCTAAGCATGTTTGTTATATCAAATTGAAGGAAAATGGATGAAGAAGCTGAAAAAAAGTGTATGATTGAATTGATAGATAGGAATGTAAAGTACAAGCAAAAGGAAGAGCAGAGTCGTGCGAAAGGAAAGAAACCCCGGAATTGATATCGACGATCACCTTGGTTGGTTCAAACGCGGTCGGCCATATCGATGATACATCGGGAATTGGCATGGAAAGAGTTCAAGTTCATGTAAACTTGTGAAAGTCAATCAGCTCCATCATTATTAATAACAATCCCTCTCTATATGAACATGGATAATTTATCTCTCTATTATAAATATGAACGAGGATAATCCTTCTTTAAACATGGAAAATCTCTCTCTATTATAAATACGAACATGAATAATCCCTCTCTCTTATAAATATGATGAACAATGATAATCCTTCTCTGTTATATGAATATGGAAAACACTTATTTACTCAATCTTATTGTAAGGACTGGAAACATAAAAGTGGACTGCATGAAAATCATGGAGTCAAAATTGGGCCGATCTATTTCTTACTGAGGAGTGTAAGCTTTCTTCCTGGCCCACCAGCAACACAGTCCCTGATGTTCGGGTTGTTTACAGTTCACATCTTTGTCTAAAATCTACATGTGATTAGCCCCCAGCTTATGTTAAGCTCGGCTTTCACCATACAATTCCATATATCAAGCTACTAAAATAGAGAATGTTTCAGAGGTGAAAATTACCTCAATTAATAATTCATAGAGAGGTCACTGAGCTACTGATTTTCTTGGCCATTAAAAATTCAGTTCCACCAACTCTTATGCCAAAAAAATTTGATATTCAAATCTAGAAATGGCAAGCTGAAAACGATGTTAATTAACTCGCTGATCGCCAGCCATTTTCCTTAGCATCATCCCCTGTCGATCAGCCATTCCAAGGAGGTTTTTAAAAAGTCACTGAGCCTAATTGACACAGACACCAGGAATTTGGAGCATGGTTTTGCAACATTATAAAAAATATCCTCATCTTTTTAGAAACTTGTATTATCTGAATCACATTCGGCACTGAATGTGTCAATACAGTTGCAAAACACCATTACAGAGTTTTGCAGTCCCTACATTTGCTAATTGATCATCTCCAGAACTATTTTCTTACCTTTAACTTTTGCCTCTATCTTTTCATCTAGGTCTTTGTCTTTTTTAACAGCTTCCTCTGTTACGGACGGTGCTCCTTCAAAAGCTATTAACACAATACTCATATTATCTCTGCTGCCCTGTAAATGGGAAAAATAAAATTTAGTTTATATAACACTTCATTGAAATATGAAATAAAAACAGTACTATTTGAAACTATGACGAAATTAAAGTGAGTGACTTTCCTTAATTCTCAGTACTAATGAAAAAAAAATTTCTGGACATGGATAAATACTCAGTCCATCTAGCATTTTACCGAAGTGGCAAGTTTGACATAATTGACACCCCCAACATCATCCAAACGATGTGTGCACACACATGCAAGATGTGCCAAACCACATAATCATGCTTTTTCCATACAAAACATGTTGCTGGTGTTCATTGTACTTGTTCACCACCACACACTTTCTCCCTGCTCTCTCCCTTATTGTCTTTTTTGATCTGCACCTAGTAAGACTGTTACTAATACTAACAGTGATATATGCAGAAAGAATATGACTCTATAACTTTCATAGAAAACTATGCAATGGTGTATTTTTGCTGAATTATTTATTAAATTGATATTGTCAACATTCATCTAGCCTCAGAAATACCACCACCCTACATGTACCAGACACTACACATGCAGTAAAGCAATGCAATGTTGATTTAATAACAGGGAAAGGGTTAAAGTTGCCATTAGTACCTGTTGAGTTTTCCCCAGCCCTTCTATCATTACACATGTTTTATATAGAGTAAGAATCAAGTGATAAATCATGCCTTGTCATACTACTTGACCTTGACCCTGAATATATTTTTTCCTTCCCAAACTGAGAAATGACACTCTAGGAGATGGCAGATGGTCCAACAGACCAGCCTATTTTCAGCATGTGTTATCCTGAACCTGTTCCAGCCTCTAGCCAGACAAGTTATCCTGGTTATTCCTATAAATGTATCTTCAGTGGCTCTTTTGTTTGTAAATTACAAGTACTAATTCAATATAAAATCATGTAACTAACTGGTACAACTGCAAGCAAGAAATCCACGCAAAAATTCTAGGAAATGCATGGCAAGTAACACAATTATTATGAAGACGTGTTTAGTACACCATAAGCTTCAAACTTTCTCACTTTGAATTTCAAATATCACTGAGGTTTATTTTATCAAATGAATTCTATCCATTAGAGTATCTCTATGAGTATGACTAGCAGATGTCTGAACATTAGGAGGCAAAAGGCAGATTTTGTTTTGTGTCTCCGTGATGCATGAGATGGCTACTTCACTTGTATGATGAAAGAAATTGCAGCAAATCTAATTTAAATGTGCAACACTTGTTCTGTTTCAAGTTTTCAGATGGGCTTCCCATTCCAGTTGCCATGATCAGATTCCTATAGTAACTGAGTACGGCAAGATCTTGTTCAGTAAAACTTATGAACCAGATCATACGGCTGAGAAATTTTAGACTTAAATATTTTTTCTCCTCGTGTCTTTATTATGTATCACCAATATTTCTGGACAAGCAGGTTTTTAATGCAAATGATAAATTGTTACTGACAGTATCAAAGAAAATAACAGTCTTGCTCTTTCAGTGTTTTTCTTAATGACAGTAATGCAGACAAGCACATGGATAGTAGAGAGGACCCCATGCTGTATGGCTTACCTTGATTAAACAGGTATCAACTACTTGATTACATACTTCCTCTAGGCTGCTTGTAATTTTCATCTTATGTTCTATGAATGCGCAGAGTTCATCATTAGACATAACATCCCAAATGCCATCACAGGCCAAGACCATAAACTGGTCATCGGGGTTGCGCTCCTCCACAAAAATTTCTGGTTCTGGAGACACTAACTGCTCACAGGGACCTTTGCCCTCCACATTCTTATACTCAAAGTCCCCCAACGCCCGCGACACAGCTAAGGAGCCATTTACTCGCTGAATCATGACACTGCCACCAGCCTTTTGTATACGCTCTTTCTCAATGGGATTTACAGGTTTATGGTCTGTTGTTGCAAACGCACACTTGCCATGGCGGCACAATACTGCGCGTGAATCGCCACAATTGGCAAAGAAGATATGTTTGGGAGATACGATACTGCAAACGGCTGTTGAGCCACTTTTGTCCTCCCCACTGACCACTTCTGGCATTGCGCGCATTTTCTCATCTAGGTTAAGGAAGCCCTTCTTTATTCCTGCAAGAACATCTTCGATGGAAGGCTGGACCTCTGTGCCATCTGTCATATCAAGCTTGCCTCGGAAGTCTTCATTTTGAGTTATGTGCTCAAGCAGTTCCTCTGCACAGACAGATGACACTCTGGCCCCAGCATGGCCATCAAACACAGCAAAGAATGACCAGTCTTTGAGATGGTTGTGGGGAATACTGACCACAGCAGTGTGTGCATCTTCCATCTCAACTCGCCAGCCCTGCATACTGCACAGGCCATAGCGCAATCTATTGCCCACTCCACCTTCATTGTGTTTTTCTGTCTTTGGCTTGTCTAAAAATGCCCCCATATTAGTTTCTGAAAATAATTTAAGAATGAAGAAAATCAGTAACAAATAATTCTGTCAGTGTAAAATACATGAATAACACATTTCACCTTTGTGCATTTTTCAATTGGTTGCAATAAGAAGGCTGACATAATAAAAAATCTCATTTCTAGCAATGCATGAGCTTTTCAGGGACGCATCTCTTGCTCAAATTACCTCACATACAAATTAACAGACAGAAGTTAATGATATTATAACATTTTTTTTTATACTCCAGAATTTAGAATGCTGACCTCTGTCTACTTTACATGTCATAAAAATCATTCCAAAGAACTGCAAGTTTGATGGCACATCGACCTATGAGAGATTCTTAGACAAAGTCAAATGGAGAGAAACATGTCCAATGATTATTTTATCATACTTTTAACTAACCATCCCACATGTTCCTGCACATTTCTTTCTCCACAAAATGATGACTCCTGTTTTAATTCCCTTAGATTTAAATGGGATAAATTCAGTTTTGAAATTGTGGCTGCATTATCATAAAATGTTGCTGCAGATGGTTTCATGATGATGATCTTAATCCCAGTCATGTTTAAAAAATAATTCAGATATATGATCTTTGATACATTCTTCCACATAAGTAAGTAATACAGAAACTGAAATGGTTTTCAAAACCTTTGTTTTGCAGAAAGAGAGGAAAATAAGCAAACTGAAAAAGAAAATTTTACATCAGCCTACATGGAGGGATGGAATCAATCAGTCAGGTAAGACCTGCAACTGAGATGGCCATGAAAATTACTAATCTGTTCCTGTCAGAAGAAAATACAATATTGCATCCAGTTACTAAAACATAGGGTGCCCAGAAAAGTCACTTGTTTGAATACTTTCATTTTCAAAATGTGTTCTTTTTGATGTTTGACCTAGATAAAACTTACAAGAAACTTTCCAGTAATATACATCAAAATACGGCATTGACTTTCCATGCATTCACTCTGCAATGGCGTAGCAATACGGCAAGGCTGAGCTGACCGTGACGCGCGCAAGCCGTATTAACACACATCAGGTCACTGTCCTTTTTGAGATGTAACTACCGTCTTATTGCTCACTGTTTCTCTTCTAAATCAAAGGCATTGTGACAAGGACATGTTAACCAATGAACCACTGGTCGGAATCACAAAGACTAAGCTTTCAAAGGCTCTCCCCACACTATCAAAAGATGTAACATCGACATGCGAACTGTTGCTCAACAAATTTGCAATATTATCTCATTTTCTCACAGGCTGACCATCATCTAGAGTTGTCTGTATCTAAGAACCAATCAGAAACAAACTCTGAAATGACCTTTCCCCCAAATGCCCAATTTGGTTCATTAGTATGTGTCAATCAGGATGAAACCATTTGTTTGGGCTTGGGGGGCGTAGCTAGTTATCATGCTTCGTTCTCACGAAAACTACAGCTGTCATTTGATATAATAAGTCAGATCATTGTTTTGAGACTTACAGAGAAAGGTTTTGCTGGTTAATTCATTAAAAGCGTGATAAGGCATAGCAGCAAATGTTTTCATACCAATCAAATACAAACCGAACCACGTGGACAGCGGTAGTGTGGTCATCGTACATCGGCAAGGGTCAGTGGGACCCAGATAAAATTCTCTGTTAAGAAGGTCACTGACCGGCCAGCGGGCTTTAAGCCGTCGCGCGCAAGGTGTCGGTTAATCTTGGGGCTGCATTTCAAAGTCCCTGTTTGACTTTATATTTTCTGTCATTCACTGTCTGATCAGGTGTTGCCTTAAACTCTTGCAACAAAGTATTCCATTAATAACTGAACTGAACTGTTATAATGAGCAGGCACAAAATACAGTTGTTTTTTTTAAAAAGCAACTTGTGGCCATTCAATGGTGTTACAAGTGTAAAATCAGAACCATACAGCTAAGCTGGGAACCCTTATGGCCCCATTATCCACACAAATTGAGCCCAAGTGTGATGTTAAATCATCCCTCATGGAAGGCTTTCCAGTTTTGAACAATATAATATGAAGCAAAACATTTTCGGCATGCCTTCATCATGGAAACCTTCAATACAATTCATCACTGTGCACAATACAATGTGCATTGTGCCCTGAGGAAAGAAATAAATTATACTACAACAATACAATATAATTATATGGGTTCCCTTCATGACAAGGTAAAATCCCACATCACTGTCACACTACCCAGTGTGCTGGGATGGCTGTTTCTAAAAAGGCACTCAATGCCCTGTTTACAAACAGAAATAACTAGAAAGGGTTCTAACAAAAATCTACGAAGTCTCAGTCTGGCTCATAAAAGTATTTGAAGGAGACGGGAAGAAAAGATCATACTAGGCCTATATAGGACAAGTTTAGTAATCCTTACAGTTTAGCTCAGAAAAAAAGATCCTTGGCATTTGTACACAGAGCTGATCTCAAAATTTGACATAATGCACTTACTTACTTACATTACAGCAAAACCAAAATGAATTTCCCTGGGCTTCTATTTTTATTTCTTGCAGCTACAGTCCAATCCACTTATCGCAACACGGCTTTTGTCCACATTTGGGTAGCTCGACACAGTTTTTAAGTTCCAACCTGTTCCTTCTTTAATGCTACAAAATATTTCTTTGTAATTTGACGTGTTATTCCCTTATTTCCTCCTATATCGACACATTTCTCCCCGACCACAACTCAATAAGTGCACTAAACCTACTACTGTGCTGCAAAAAATGCCCACGCAACTTCCCACATACAAGACCTCTTTATTTCTTTTTGCAGTGCTGGTGGGAAGGGGTGGGAGAACAGGTGCATAGACAAAGAGGACGATCCTTGGCTTCAATAACCCGAGTGCGGCGTGCCATGTAACGTTTTTCTTTTCTTTTCACAAAACGTTTGTGCGCCGTTGATACTAGGCCTTGACCTAGGTCTCTTGGTTAACTGCTGTATTGTGTGTGTGTACCGGTATCATCACTTCTTCTGAAGAAACAATCGAGTCGAGGTTAAGAAGTAACGGTACAACACTGCACATTTGATCTATAGCTACAGCATCTCGCCGATATCAGCAAACGTTTGCCATGCAACTGCTACACACAACAATATTGGAGACCGGGTGACAGTATGCCAATAATTAGAAGAAAAGGGGACATCACTGCGTTATTCATTGGACACACTTCCCATCATGGTGATGTCTGATCATATTCCCCCATTCTCTTCCATCAGTAATCTGTTATTTTGACTTTCTCTTTACTCTGCACAATTCAGATGGTCCCGCTGATGTCAAGACATTGGGATTGTGCTGTATACGTGAAATGCCATCCTTTAAGTACAAATGCAGTAAAATCCATTTCCATTCCATTTCCATTCCACTGCCTAAAGAGATGAAAGTGAATTGAATGTCTCTCCTTTCCTGACCCTTTCCCTTTCTACTCAACACAATCATGATGGAGGCCATCAGTCTAATGTTGTTGATTGGTTTGAAAAAAGAGATACAAGCACAGGAGACAAAGTTATTGGGTCCACAGTATATTTCAAAGAAGGCCAATAGGCCCTACTTGGTGAATACCACCTTCTCAAAGAGGTTTTACAGGATGATGAGAAATGTGTCTCGTACATAAATTGAAGCCTACAACATTTCTGGAGGTGATTGGACCTCATACTGAAAAGCTAACAACAAATTTCAGAAAACAATTAAATTAGCAATTAAAAATTTTTGGGCCGCCATTATAAACTTGACATGTGAAACTGAACTGCCGTCACAAGTCTGTGGATTACAAATGAGGCGAGATTTAGTGCAGGGGTACAAATTTATTTTTTTTTGGTGGGATTGGAGTGAGTGGAGGTCAAGTGGAGGAAAGGGAGTGGCATTGAAAACGGGGGCACTCCATTAGATGACAAAGATTAGATAAGACTCCCCTTTCCCTCCCAACAAAAAAGTTGAAGAGGGATTAAAGGGGAATGGAAATGGATTTTAGTATTTTCACTATGTTTGTACCCTTAAGCACCATGCACCCTTCCAGACACTTCCCTTTCATCCATCAGAAATTAAAGATAATCATCATCAGTCAGACTGATTTACACAACAGGTAAGTTATAAGTAACAGTGCCTTGTTCAATTCTTTCCTTACTGTCACACAACTTTTCTGCCATTTTGTGTAACATCATTTTCTACTCATGTAAGACTAAGAGTTTCCCTATCTCCTCCACCAACAGTTTTTCATTTATTTTGCACGGTGTAACCTGCTTAAACCGAAAACGGATATTAAAAGATTTCCCTTCAACTGAAAGCTTTCCATGGTCTCATCGTAATCATTTTAATTCTATGAAGTATACACCTCTTCACACATGAAGAAAATGACAAAAACACTGAAGCCATACCTAACCCAACTCCGACCACCAAGAAATGCAATAATATATGGTTGGAAAGTTTATTCAATTTAGTAGCCCAAATATTTTTAAGAAACTGAAGTCAATTGTAAATTAAGACTTACCTCCCTTAGTTCATGGACAGAGAGAGAAAATTAATGGGAAACGGAAGTCAGGGTGTTATGAGTTAAACTGTAAGCTTCCTTTTCATGGCTTTTGACAAGATGACTCTTCCTATAAACTCAAAATACTGTTAACATGACATGAAATACAATCGTTTATCCCCTGAATTTCAGCTTAAACAATCCCCACTGTATTATATTACGCCTACTGCGTTGTTTCAATTACTCAAATAAATGAAACCTATTTACCTGTACAACTAATTTCCTAGGTAAGCGAAACACCCCAAGGCCGTGTTAATACAAACGTGAATAATGGCACCGATAGACCAATTATTCTGCTGACCCAAATAGCTAATCACTATTCGCTTGGCTTGTTCTATGAAGACAGATGACTGGGGTTTTCATTAGAGGTGCGTTCAGTGGTGCAGGTGCCTCGCAGGCACAGGTGGCTCAGTGCAAACTGCTGGGAGAGCAAGGCAGCCCAGCCAGGTTTATTATACAGGTTGTATCTCTAGGAAAATATTTACTAAATTTAGGATCCTGAAAATTATATTTGAGTCAGGTAAATCTGCCCACATGGTTCTATGTCAACATCTGTTCCTAGTTACAGTTGCATCAGCTGCGCCGAATTTGGTGCCTCCCTCATTAATTTGTACAATTTTATCCAAATTTTCCTGAGTCAAACTAGTAAGGCATGAGGCAGTGTGTTCAGCGATCACCCTGGCATGCTTAAATAAGCCATGGTGGCACCATAAGATCTCTCAGTAGGCCGCCTACGCAACTGAACATACCATGAATTGTGCAATGAAATATGATAAATCAAAAAAAAAATATGACTGAAACTAGTGAAACTTCAAGAAGATAGATCTGCAACTGCAACTATTTACCATAAAATATTTGCTGGTCCTGGTGAAATCAATGGTAAGTCAGCTAGACCTAGATCTAGATCTGAAACACATGCCTATACATAAATTTCAAAATCTCTCATTCCCAACCAATAAAGGGGGAAAACTTTTGAACTTCAGAAATGTGATGACTGCAGTAGTTTACACAGGGATTTACCATGAAAAAAGAGTCTGCATTATAAGACTATAACTTAGTATAAGTTCATGTAATCATTCCTCAAATACCTATAACTTTTAGCATCGGGCTGTTTGTTATAAATAAAGTAACGGTAGCCTTTGACACTTTCAGTTTTACTGAGCACTGTGTCAGAAAAAAAAAAAATGCTGGCGCTTCCCCTGTGGAATCTAGTCTAGATCTTATGTTAGGCTACCACATACTACGTATTATCTTACTGCCGCTCCACTTATAACCATCACTGCCATTGACGCAGCAATATGAAGGCACCTTACCTCACATAGAATATGAGATACATAGGAAATTGAATTGCCACTGTATTCACAAACAAATTTCTGAACAAACTTCGCTTGGGTCAAGCCGAGGGGAATCGCAGTCTGAAATGATTTTATGAGTCAACTAAGTATACAGGCTATGTTCATGTATCTTTCAACAAATATTTTGACCAATAGGCTTACTTATAAAACTTGGAAGGGTGTGTTGTGTTCTTTACTTCGCTCCAAGATTGATTAATTGGAGAAAGTAACACATTAGGCTAAATTCTTGAAGTTGAAACTTCAACCTAAGACATGCGATACACAACAAACATAAGATGGCGGATGTAGCTACTGCGCATGCCAGGCTGCAGACCCGGATGGAACAAGCTAAGAATAGTTTTGACCCAAATTACATCATTCTCGAATGTGTGTCAGAATTAATTTCAATCCATAAACCTTCCCGCGATCTGCGTGTATCGACGACACAGCGGGGGAGTCTAAAGAGTGTCGCCGACAATAGCAACCTAGGCGGTCATGTTTAGCTGTGTTACGATACCGCGGTTTCCCAGAAATTAAATGTTTTTATTTGTGTGAACAGCCGCTTCAAACAGAACTCGGGAATACTTGCATCATGTTCACCAAAGATCTTACGACACGTTATCATTCTTAGCTCTATGATTCCCACTCAAAAGTTCAAGGAAGCCGCCATGAATAAATTGGGGTGGGGGTGGAGGAGGACATGTGGCGGGTTTACTCGCGGCAGTATCATGTCGTGACATGATAATAAATGTTATGACATATTTTTAAAAAACGTATTGTCCTTAGAGATGGGTGAAATTATCTAAAAACATCCTTTAAATTAAAGCTGGTGGTCCTTGAGTAATTTGTTGTCTATAAAGTGTGAAGGTTAAAATTTAATTGATACGAATGTTTATTACAGTTGTATATGTTGTCTCTGTGGATAGTGCGCTTCTTGTGTCCTGCCCGCTCTTCCCCTTCCCGGAGCAGGGCAGAGCCTACCCCTGTACATTGCGTGTACTGGTACAGTAGCCTACTGGTGTTACTGTTAGGACTCACACGGGTGCTTGTGGGTTTATTCAGCAGTGTGGGAATTTTGATAAAAGTTTATTGCATTGGTTAGTTTTCTTTTGGGCTGTTGCGTCTTTCAGGGTGAAGGGAATTTAGTCTCTATCAAAATTTGTTTTAATTTCGGTTCAAAACAATATTCATATATCTACTCCATCTATGTAAGGTTGTGTTTAATTTTAGAGCTCACTTTTAGCTGCCAAGCCGACAGACAATCTGACGGACATTTACACCAACGGTAGACGAATCCCGGGTGTATTTTTAACATCTTGGACAAACCTCCGCAGAACTTTTGGAAAACAAGATCCCTACAATTTCATCTTGCAAACGGACGAATAACGACACCGTCGGCCTGCCCTGGCGGTGTTGTGGGCGAAATTTCCTTCTTATTAATCTTCTAAATAAAATACATCGGTGTTAAAATTTGAAGGTAAAGTCCAAGGGGAGGAGGGGGGGGGGATAGGTGCTCGCTTTTGTCTGGCCCTTTCTTTCTCCTACTTCTTGTCATACTTCCCGGTGCCCACCATTGTATCAACTACAGCTGTGGGGACAGAGACAAAACAATAAACAAGAAAAGAAGAACAAGGAACTTCAATAAAAAAAATATTAAAAAAGCAGGGTGCCAACAGCCTTCGGCTCAGGCTCTCACAGAATAAAGATCTTACCTCACCTAGTGGGCCGTTTGACAGGGTCGAAGTAATGATACTGTCGAATTTAACTGAGACTTGCCGTACTCGAACTAGGGGCAGGAAAGGTGGACACAACAGAAAATTATTCACTCGAAGTCCAACCATTGGTCGCATAATTAGCGACCATGCAACACCATACGACTGTCAGTTTTCCACACAATACATACAGTTGTACAATATGTATATGATCCCCTTTGACTATAGACCAGCAACTATATAAAGAACGTCTCCACATTCATAGTCTTGTCCACCTAGCAAATTCAATATTTAACTACAATGTCTTTGGGCAGAATCTTATATTATTATTTAGCATTTATTATCTTACTTAAATGACTAACCACTATGTAGTCTTTCTTTGTACCAGCTGACTGGGCAGCCTGCCCACCCTCGAGCAATGGCCCGGCATTTATCTACATCTAGTTTGTGAAACAAACGTGCTTCACGTTCCAGAAAACATGACATTGAGTAAAGTACGGAGATTCCACCCCCACCCCTACCCCTACCCCCCAAAACTTGCTCATTTTGCAACAGAAGGCGAAAATTATACATGTAGCTATAAGTGGTTTCTTTGTTTCCTTCCGCCGTCCATTCCTGATGCTCCACTGGCATATTTGCCTCTTAAATAGATGCACAGAGTTCTACAGATCTGTAGAGCTCTGTAAATAGATATAACCTACTATAGCAACTGGCCTCATCATCATGTTATTATTAGTTGGTGGCCATGCATTTTATTGGGGGGGGGGGGTGGGGTGGGGCGGGGGTGGATTGCCAGTCAAAGGTGGCTGACTAGCGGTGGAATTTATATATTACATTTGTAATATGCAAGCTTAAAAGCCGCACGGATCCCCCACCACATCACCACTGCTCCGTCTGTCTCTTTCCACCCTCTCTACATTAATTTGTCTCGGCAAACCGAAATAATTCCCAAAGCAAGCAGCAAGATATTCCTGTGTCCTAATTTTAGCCGCGAGCATGTCGAGTATTTTAAATTAACCGGCACGAAGTGTTCGCGTCACGGGTCAATGTGCTCTTGAAAAAGACAGATCGGAGGCGAGCACTCAGTGGCACAAACTCAGAAAAAAAAAAAAAAAATCCACCATTCGGTGCACTGTCCACGAGATTTGAAACCCACATGCAACATTTGTTTACTCCTAATCAAAGAGCCATTTACGTTCAAAGGTCGAGAAATTGTGAATTACATGTATCTATAATTATATATAAATAGGACGTGATTTCATGTCTCTTCCATGAGAGTTTCACCATGTTGTTGGAAACGATTTCAGCAGTTCGGAAAGAGAAGCAGTCATGTATAAATGTTTATTTTGTTATTTATTTTCTTATTCAGAATTAATGGTATCGATACTTTTCCATGTTTACTGCTGCACCTACGCACTACGCAGTTGTGCTGTAGGCTACCTACGCTGTTGTGGAACTCGGCGTGTTTAGTGCTGCGTGGGACTGTCACTAAGTAAGGACTTAGAAGTCAGGAAGTAAAAACTTAACCCGCGCGATCATGGTGACAATAATTACGTGACTTGGTGATCGGGTCACCCGACAGCAATGAAGAGAGAGTGGTGATCGGGTCTTGTATAGGACCCGACCTCATTGAAGAGAGAGTGGTGATTGGATCTTACAGGACCATGTCACTAAATGGAGGGGTCGTGGTCAGAACTCCCTGGTTAAGAATCTATTTATTTACACTTTTAGTTGACACTGATTATCACAAATGAAGTTTAGGCAAAGTCACCACACACTTAAACTTGTGGCAACAGTTAACTGGGACATATTTCAGACCATGCAGTGTTGTACGTAGAGTGGACACATCATGCCCCGTAATGCTGTAAATCTGCACTCTACATCATTATGTTGAACACTTTCTCGTGGTCAGCACCGTTTGATATTGTAGAAGTACATGTATTTGTCTGAGTATCATGTCTTACACTGCGGAAAACAGAAAAAAAAAAAACAACAACCTAAAATCGCACTATATGTAATATAAATTTATGTAAAAAAAAAAAAATCAGTTCTGCAAGGTTTAAGAAATATGAGCCTATACAAATTTGAAGTACTCTAGAAAGTAGTTCGATACAATCGATTTGGATTCCGCTCGTGGTCAAAAACACGCATTAAAACAAAGCCCCAATTTACAGTTGACCTCATGGTTCAATCCTGACGCAGACGCACTAAAGCCCTCATTTAGTTGAACTCATGGTTCAGTCCTGACGCACTAAAGCCCTAATTTACAGTTGACCTCATGGTTCAGTCCTGACACAGATGCACTAAAGCCCTCATTTACAGTTGACCTCATGGTTCAGTCCTGACACAGACGCACTAAAGCCCTCATTTACAGTTGACCTCATGGTTCAGTCCTGACGCAGACGCATTAAAGCCCTAATTTACAGTTGACCTCATGGTTCAGTCCTGACGCAGACACATTAAAGCCCTATTTACAATATGATTCAGTCCCGACGCAGACGCACTAAAGCCCTACTGTACAGTTGACCTCATGGTTCAGTCCTGACACAGCGGGCGGTTGATGGCATTTCTGGTAGGATCCCTTGCTGTCCTGTCGTTCTGTCTATCGTCTTACTTTTTCCTCGCACAGTGTGAACATTATCATGTTTTCTTCAAACTCAGACGGATGCAGAGTGTTCTATTTAAATCGGTAAGATATGACTTTGATGCAAGCGGTACATTTTGTCCTTTGTAATGACTGCATTAAGAACATAAAATCCACCAGCCCATAATTGGTTTTGGCATTTCTCATAGTGCTAGTGTAAATTGCTTTGCTTCTTTCTTTTTTTTTGTTC
>OZ007569.1:76331331-76413278 GCA_963931925.1 Onchidella celtica
TCAATGCCCACATACTGTTTTCCCTCACACGCACAGATGGTAAAAAACTCAGCCTATTACAATTCAAGCGCCGACTGGTACGTCAACTGACAGAAAGTGCCGCAGTTGCTGCTCCAGCTCCTGCAGCTAACCCTACTCCACCTGCTGCTCGTCTGCCTGGCAGACCAAGAACAACAAACCCTGTAGAGCGGCTCAATGGTGCAAATCATATTGTGGATTATGATCCTCGGGATCGCAATTGTGTTGTCTGCAGCACAAAGGAAAAGCGTCAAAGAACACATTTCTTTTGCTCTGGCTGCTCAAATAAACCTTACTTACACCCTAAATTGTGCTTCAAGCAGTACCACAGTGCTGAAGCAGTGATGCAGAGCAAATAACTATAGCTGTGTGCCTTTGTGGGGTCTCAAAAGACAAGGCTTTATGACTGTTTTTTTTTTCAAATTTTTTCATCTATTTGGTCGTATCGACTGTTTTCTTCAAGTGTTCATAAAATTTATAAATGTGTTTGGATCTTTGTGAAACTTGGTGTTGTGACTTGTAAATGGATAAATATTGTGCCTGTGGAGTATGAGAGATTACAGTCACTGGATTAGTTGATACTAGAGGGGGTAAGTGTGAATTGTTGCATGTCTTTTTCATTACTGATTTTTTTTAGTGACGTATTTATTATAATTTTTTCTCATATTATAATTTTTTCATCCATCTGCTTGTAACATCTAAATTCCTTATTCAATTTCGCACATTTTGGTATATAAAATGTTATACTTTTATGAAACCAGCACATAGTAATTTAGGTTTTTTTGTACCAGGGTTGGGCGCATTTTACATGGTCAGGAAATAATTACGGCAGAACTGGCAAAAAATTACGGAGATAAAGAGTTAAGTCCTGAATGCACAGATTATCAGGCATGGATAACCTTACCAACATTTCACAACTTACAACCACGTCCGATCATTCAATCTTTTCCAACACTGAGATAACAAAAACATTCTTTGTCCATCTCACATACTGACGTTTTGGTGGTGATTGTGGTGGTTTTCAGAAACGGCTACGATACGTTACCACTGCTGCCACCAAAACTATGAAATGTTCTTCTGCAAACTGGGAAAATTATTGATCTGCCAGCATGTCAGATGGACCAGGAATTCTCTCCCCCATGATATCTGGTGTACATTCTCTAAACACTTGCAACAGTAACAACAGAACATCTGCTTTCTTTCATATCAAATTAATTTGTGACTGCCACTGACTGAAATACAAACAATAATCTTTCTTAAATCTACCTTTACTTTCAAAATCAAAACGAAACATAAGCAACACAGTCAGTCCTTCTCTATGCAGCAATTTCCTCCTCTCTTAACAATCTTGCTGTGACTAATTAAATCAGAAGTTCAAGTGTCTGATTACTGACTCATAACAATGAACAATGAACACATCTATTCAAATAAATTAACTAGACAATTATTATGTCTGGCATCAAAAAACATGGAAGGCACTTCAAGAAGAGATGCATATATACACAATTTATACCCATGGCTAAGACACTGTGAGATTGTACCTGGACAGTTTAGCCTGCGTAAACCACAATTGTCCTTCAGCCAAAGTCAAGACACCTCATCCGAGCTCAGTGAGGTGCTCGTGCGCTGAGAAACTTGAGCAAAAAAAAAAAAACCCACAAAAAAATATCACAGTCCTCAAAAACAAACACAAAAAAATGTACTGGCGCTGTAAAAGGAAAAAGACTATATATATATATGAGTAATCATGTATAAAATATAAAGGATATCATAATATCTTGGAATGGCAGGGGCAGTAACTGTTAGATGACACACAGGAGAATATGAACTTTGTGGCACTGCATTGTAAATCTGTAATGATAACAAGACAATCACTTCTTGCACTGAACCAATGATATCATGTTAATATTGAAATGAAAGTGAAAGAAGAATGACAGCAAACACTTTTGAGTCTACTATGAGTTTGGGCATGAACTATGTATAAGTTTATTCAGGAGAAAATTAATCATTTTGGTCTTAATTTGGCCTTTTCCCTTGACACAACATGAAAAAAAACACAGTTCTCACACAAAACAAAAGCAAGTGAAAAGTTGATGAAATATAAATATTTTATACATGAGTGTTTTAAAGTAAACAATCCATGCAAAATGTCACTTTAGATTTTAGACTATCCAGGATTTATTGTTGACCTTCACCATTCTGAATGGTTGTGCACTCGTGCAATGAAGGTCATGTGTGTGTGTGTGTGTGTGTGTGTGTATTTAAACTGAGCATAAGGGGGATAAAATTAGGCCAAACTTGAGTGTCCACACACTGCATGGACGTCCACCTCAAACACATCTAGGCAACCAAAAGTACTGTCACTGTCTAACTTCATTGTCATTACTTGGACAAACTTGAACACACTCTGTCTATAGTTTTCTGGTAGGTTTCACATTTGCCCATCAACTCTCTTGATACTCTTTCCGAGCGTCTTCTCTTGTCTTCACTGTCAGCCAATGTCTTCATCAGATCTGCATTCTCCACATATAAATCTTTGAGCACCAAGTTGCGATGGTTGCTGGTGGCACACTGAGGAAATACACATCCATTGATAGCTATTGCTAAAACTATAAAAGTTTATAAACTGAAAGTATTCAGTGGGGAGAGTTTCTAGGTGAAACCAAAACAGAGAAATACTGTTCAGTATTCAGGTAAATTTACTCAGTTTGGCTTCAATTAAAAAACTATCTCTACTGACACACTTCCAATAGAAAACAGTGTAGTTAGGTACATGATCTCATTACCTCCAGGGTTACTTTCAAATTTCACTTTACCATTGCTCAAACTTTGAAACCGAACATGCAATTGCTGTGGGTAGAAATAAAAATATACACAGATGAATTGTCTAAAGTGTTTATGAACAAACGGTGGGAAGAAGCACTGAATTTTACAGAAACTGAATTTTTTGCAGGAAAATTCTGCTCATGAAAGACAACATATATTATAAGAGGGTTCTTATTTCCACAGCAACCTACACAAATTTCAATGCCCAAAATGGATGACAGTTCTAGAGCTGTATTTCATCAATATATTCTACATACAAAAACCCAACAAATAATTTACAAAAACTGCTGTAAATCCATTCAGACAATCAATAGGACAAAAAGCCCTGGATATTTGAAGGCAATACATGTATTATCATGCTAAAATGTAATAAAAATGCTCAGAAAGAAGGTGTTAAAATATTATTTATCTTACTCATCTGGCTATGCAATTTATGTCACCCCTTGACATGTTTATAATCAAACCAACGTCAAGATTGGACAAAAAGAAAAAGTTGCATGTAGCCAAGCCTTGCGTAAGAAATAATAGCCAAACGATACAAAGCAGACTAAAAAAGAAGACAGAAAATGTTTGATATTTGGGCTATTGCCTTTATCAAGAAAAAAAAGAAAAGAAAAAACAACAACAGAAAAAAAAGAAAACTGGAACAGATGAAACAATTGAGCAATAAAAAATTTGAATATTGAAACATTTTCTGTCTTCTCTTTTAGTTTGCATTGTATCCTTTGGCTAGTATTTTTTATGCCAGGCTTTGCTACATACAACCTTTTTCTTTTTGCCCAATTCTGACCTTGCTTATAGCCTTGCTGCGACCCCATAGTTTTTCTGTGGTTTTTATAATTTTTATCATCAAACCAGTGAATTTCACACCTTCAACAAAACAACCAAAAAAGAAATCAGCAACAATTGATGAACCAGAAAGATGAAAAAGGAAGAAGTTAAAAAAAAAGAAAGAAAAAATTCAACTTTTGGGTAATTTCATGAAAAATCATATGTTCAGTTTAGACACTGAAACTGACCAGCTGTTTGTATTTCTCCTTTTGTTTCAAGAGTTGTTCTTGACTCAAGTCCAGTTTATTCTGGGTGTCCCTGACTCTGGTTTCCATAACTTGAGTGATTCTCTGCACCTCCTCCTCTCCCTCTGCCAACCAATGGACAATGAAATCCTCCAATTAAGGGGAGACAATAAAATCAACTCATAAAAGCATTAAATATACAGAAATAATGAATGTTTGTAAAGGAAACACATTGAGAGACATACAAAATGTGGCTAAATGATAAAATGGATTGCAATAGCTGGACATGAATAATTTATTGTTAAGCAAGTGAAAAGTTCACTGATGAGAACGACAAAAGAGATAAGAGATGCCAACAAAAATTAGAATGAGCTGCTTAGCCAGTATTATTACTTTGATGTGTGATTACATGCTGGCATATAAATATTCTGTGGTACAAACCACCCGGCACCAAAATTTTGTCACATTTTGTATTTTTGAGTGGGAACAGAAGAAACTTTTCTACATCAAATGTCAAAATATCTCACCAGAGAACAAAACACAGAAAATCTGGCTAACATGAGAAAGCTGGGACAACAGATGAAATGTCAATATAATTAAGTTCTTGTCATAACCACAAAATTAGAGATTTTACCTGTGTCAGCATAAACAGTTTCTCAGAAGCTGCTGCTGAGTTTTTCTTATTTCTGAGACCATTATAAGTGGATTGCACTGGACATAAAAACAAGAAAAAAAGTAGGTAGTGATCAAACTGTAACTCTAGGTCACACCCACCCTTGATGACTTTGTCCACCAACGACTCCCTCTCTCTGATGGCATCTTGTAATGTAATGACCAGTCTCTGATGCTCCACCAGGCTAATCTGCAGTTGTGTGTAGCTCTCCACTTCTACCATAGATTTAGCTTTCTGTTTCATCCTCTCCAGCTCTCGCACAAATTTGGACTGGGCTAAAGCCATAGAAGTGCTGGCTTTCACAAGCTGTCATCAACACGGACAAAAAAAACCCCCAAACAATTATGAAAGTGATAAACATAACATTAATCATAAAAAAAGCCAAAACAATATGGATGAGCTTCCTCTGACCACATGATCAAACTAAACTAAAAAGTTCACAATGATCAGGTGACTAATTCAACTGGTGAACAAACTCATCCCAGCAGTCAAACTTCACTTCAAGCAAAGTGATGAAAGCCTCCATTGTGTCGATGGCTCCCATTTTTAGGTTTAACTTCGAAGCACCCGGTTCACTACCATAGAAATGCAATGATCGATCAAAATCAAATACAGTGGAACCTGGTTATAACGAGAGGTCATGGACCACCAAAATTAATAATGTCTCGTTATACCCGAGGTCTCGCTATTCCAGGAAAGAGTACAAAAGGCAAGGCAAGGGATTAAAATACCCCACTATTTTTATGGTTCTCTCCCTTGTTAACCCTCGTCCCGCGTTGAGTGAACTTGTCCACGTAACGCCCCGTGCGGGGATAGCCAGCGGCCAGACAGCCGATCGTTCGCGGGTTGCCGATAACCTCGGCGGTCGGGTCAATCGGGTCCTTGTGAACACCTGTATCGCGTATACTTCAGGCCGCAATAACAACAATAGTGGTGGATAAAATCGTAAGGGACCCCTATGATATTTGGATAAAGTATTTGTGATGATATGCAGTAGGTTTTATTGTGAAATGGAAGGCCCCAAATCAAGAATTTTCTGCATTTACATGCCGTTTAACACACGTTTTATCATTTTCCCAAGACCTCTGCGCTTTTTCTGTCCCTATGTCAGGCCATTCAGGTGAACAAATTATTTTTTAAGCCATTCGCTTAATTTACTAACCACATGTATCGTGACATTGCCTTCTCCCTCCTCTACTATGTAAAGCGTCCACTTACTATAATGTTAGTTTTAGCGAGAGATTTGATTTCCAGTTCCAGGTCATAGAGCACATACATGTACTGAAAAGCGGTTTAATCAAAGGAACACAATATCTCTCTAATTACCACATCAAATAAAGACAACGACCAACAACAAAGTCGGTCATTTTCTCCCAGTTTTCCCTGATGAAAAACCTACTGACAGACGCCCTTATGCAGCATGCCCTAATATTACATCGGAATTCATAATTACAGACGTAGAACGGCGTCTCAAATACGCACATGGCCCCTTTCTTCTCATTTCACATGTAGACGACAACCAGCATCAAAGTAAAAGTTTCCCCAAGATTTTCCCCAGTTCGAACTTCAGACCGCCAGTACTATTACACGAGTATGACGAATAGTTGCGAATAGTTGCATCGTAATAAACGTAATCGGACGATACCATTTTATTAGATATAGTAGGGGTGACAGGATGGATAAACACGCAAAAATTGTGTGGAAAAAAACGTGAAAAAACAACAACAACGACAGCCTTGGCAATCGAATAACCAAAGCGCGAGGCGCACCGTTGCTATAAAAAAATGTGGCCTCCCGCAGGACCCGCGGTTAAGCGTGTCGGGCAAAATAATGGCCGCCTGTGTCTCGCGTGTTGAGGCCAATATAGTGGCCTCCCGCAGGACTAGGGTTAACATGTCTTGTACAGCAACATACATAATATCAAAGTGACAGGAGATCTCGGCCTTCAAATCGGTACTGGTTTTTTTTCTTCATTTTATGTTGACTGTAGCCATGTTTCCATCAAATTACAAGAGTCAGATGCAAAAGTTAGAGACAGACGAGTATGTTGTTTCCGGTGGTTTCTCGTGCTGTATCACTCAAAGTATGGGAACAAACTGGCCACGTGTTTGTGACTCTGGGAGTGTAGGCACGCCATGAAGCCTGGTGTAGACAAACAGCATACGCCGCATGACGATTAGTGATGATCAGTGACTGTGCTACATGTAATAATTATTGCACATCACAGGTAGTGACCAGACAGTGCACGTGTCTGATGAAGCTACATGTTGCCTTCATGGCCTGCCCCACAGTTTGCCTTAGCGAGTGATGAGTCATCCCTTTGAGCTGGCTGCGTGTAGTGTGCTGTCACAGCACATGGTCAGTAGGGAGAGAAAGCATACTAGGCCTAAGCGAGAGATGGCCAGGTGGGGCCACAACTCGCAAGTCAGGTGTGTAGTAAAATACAAAGAACAATGCATGTTATTGCCTGACTGGACTGACTTTCAACACATTGTTCTGGTGGCCGCCCCTACCATTTGCCATACGCACTCAAAATTAATTCTCTCGCTATAGCAGGTGCTTTGATTATCGACTGCCATTATTCGAATATTTTATTATATAGCAGGAAAAACAGGGATTTAAAATGTTCTCGCTGTCGGCAAGGTCTCGTTATTGGCAGTGCCATTAAACATGATGGTCCACTGTACAAGAGATTAGAGGTTTAGTGTCTGGCGACCTGGTGAGAGGATTGCCCCATGAAAGGACGTTAGACAGAGGACCAATCCATGAAAAGACAATATCCAACTGTGGTCCTAAAATGCCCACCTGACACAAGATGTTGATCATTTGAAAGTATTTCTTGGCCAGGGCACAAATTTATGACCATGATCTTACCATCCTTTACCACATTAGTTCCAACTCAACAATTTCAGCATTAACTGCTATTGTACAACTATTCATCCATTATCAAGGGTATCACTGAAGTCTAACTTTTACACTGCAAAATCTAATAAATAAGATGTAAATGACAGGAACGTTCTGCTCAGCAAAAAATAAGAGAATAAAAATGAATATTTAAAAAGTAAGTGTAATTTCTGCCATTCAGTAAACATTTCCCACTTCTCACAGACTTTCAGTGCAGAATTCACAATAATCCAATACATACAACTATTACATGTACAACAGAAGTTTTACAGAAATGGTTATGGCAGCCTGATGTTTATGTTGCATTAAAGCAATCCTGCAATTCATAGGGTAATAGTTCTCTATCCAGTCACTTAGTTGAATCATCAAATTGGAAGATTTGAGTGGCTGACCTTACCTGATCTGATGTTTGGTCCAGCAAAGTCTGTATATTCTGTTTCTCTTCACTCAGAGTTTTGATCTGTGCCTGCAAGCAATGAAATCACACGCAGCTGACAAGTGAATCAAGGCCTACTAGACCAGCTAGCTCTGGCTCTAACAACACAGAAACAAACATCAATAGTTTGAAGTTGCCACTATAAATCAATGAAAGAGCCCCTGGCCCTATGAAACACATCAATATACATAAAGGTGGACTTGCAAGATTATTCTTTGCTAACTCGTCCATTGTCGTAGATTGCAGAGAAACGAAATGTTCAGGATTTGATAAACTCTGTCCCAGGCTAGATTTCTGGAAAGAAAAATGTTTAACTTATGCCTGTTTTGATTTTTTTGTATTTTAATGATCTCAGTGATCTGTATGAGATCTGACAACCTTCTAAAACCGAAGGTTGCTAAGCCATTAACCTGTGGTATATGGTTGTTCAATACCAAGTCGGCACACACGTGCATGATTGGAGTGTGAATCAGAACTGTCAGAACTAGTACGACAAGACCTTAGTTCATAAATTAAAAAGTGTTCATAATATGAAAGTGCTGAGGTGTAGAGATTGTCCCTGTTGGTTTTCTTGTATAACATAAAAGCTGAGGCAAGAAAGGATATACTGAAGATGAAAATGAAGTAATATGAGTCATTGACCTCTAGCTGAGGATAATTTTGGCTGAGAAATGGGATAAAATACTGCAGAATACATGAAAAATGATGAAGATATTATGTGGTGGGAAAAGAAGGAAACAAAGTTATAAAAGAAAGTAAAATTTGGTCACTGGTTGAACTTCAGACAATAGTCTGAAAACTCAGAAAATGTGATAATGTTGATATCTTGAAAGGCGCTGATATTTCATTCATAAACAATATGACCATATGTGGCCATTTATTGTGGTAAACAAATGTTTACTTTTCACTCTCAAGATAATCTAAAGAGAATGTGACACCAGGGAAAGAGACAGAATGTAAAGCCAGGCAACAGGACACAATCAATGATAGTAAGAGTTTTTTGGACTGGTTCAGGTTCCAAGATCCAAACTCACCATCTGTGATCTCACTTTGGCATTGATTTCCTCAGAATTTCTGGCTCTCAGTTTTCTAACAGTTTCTTCCAGTTCTGTTTTCTCCAGCAGTAATGTCTCATACTCCTCCTGGACAGTTAGACAAAAGTATCTATGAGGGAACAGCTGGCAGGTTAAAAGGTCAACTCAACCTATTGTCTACTTTCCTACTCAGATCTAACAACCTTTTTTTCTTGGTTGTTCAATATCATCAGTTTGTTGTGTGAACCAGTGAAGATCATTGCAGGTAAGTTTATACATCTCAGGGCTGAAAGTGGGAAACTCTGAAATCCACTGAACTCCATTTGACCCCTGCTGCTCCTTACTGTCCCTGGCCTGGATCCACACAAATATCTTATTATAAAAAAAAAAACCCACACTGGTTGGAATATTTTACTGTGGTGCAATGTTCCCCCTATTTTCACTAGTCAGTGCTAAAGCCTGAATGACAGTTTCAAAAATGATAAAATGAATATTCTCAACTGTCAACTTAGCTAACCCCATCGCTTTTGCATTCACCTAGTTTGTCTATTCAACTTTCAATGTGAATGTATGAAAATCTTTCAGGCCTGAATGATACAGGAATGATCCTGCTGGGAAAATGTGACATCTGCCTCAACTTTACCTTCAACAAACCCAATTCCTGCTGGGCTGTCTGAGCTTCCTTCAGCTGATAGCTGAGTAACGTCATCTGTTCCTTCAGTGTGCCTTCCTCCTGGAGGTGACCAATGCCAGATTCCTGGGGGATGTCAAACATGTGCTGTTGTCAACACTTCAATCATCTTGCATAGACATGAATATTTCAACCTCACTGGATTCTTTCTCAAACATCAAAAGTTGTTCAAAGATTGAGAAGTCCATCAGGGAGTATAATATTCAGTAATATGTACACATATTTTTACTATCAATGTGACCAATGTAAGCACAAATAATATGTAACATACGGACAGAACATTATGTCTCAGACACTGTCAATTTATTTGGATATTTTGTTTCCATGTGGGTTGATGTGTATTATAGCCCATGAACAAGTTAGTCAATACTTCTTTGCAATGAAGTTCTATTCTTTATGACTGAAATGAATAGGATGCAAATAGTGTATATTTTAACAAATCTTTAACTACTGGTGTATTTCCTAATAGTCAATTCTGACAATCCAGTAGTTTTACTTACATCATCAGCTGTGGAAACGTCTTCAGTTATTGCCTGCTTAGCTAACTCCAACTCCTGATGGACTGCTCCCATGTGTGCTTCAATAGCTTTCTTGTCTGATTGAACATTCAACCTCTGTGATTCTAAACGTCTGATTTCTTCCATCAAGTGATCTTTCTCTGCTTGATGTTCCTCCACTAGAGCAGTGTAAGAGTCTTGGTATTTCTGCTCTAGAGCATGTTTCTCTCCCAACAGCAGGTCAAAGGATGTCTGGCACAGTCATGACAATGGATCAGTAAACAACTTTTATGTGAGGAAGCAATTCTTTTGACAATCAACAAACAACTTCTATGTGATGAAGCAATACTTTTGACAATGTTGTGTTCTATTGGGGTAACTTCATTTCCTGAAAGCAACTATGATATAATTTAGGATAGCCCAAGGTCCCCAAACTGGTTGATACTGAGGGGTTGGCTATTAGGGATGGGCGCTAATCGATACTGGTACTCGATACTATCGGTTACTCATGAAATTTATCAAGTACCCGATAGTTTAGCCAGCTACTCGATACTAATCTATACTTAGATAGTGAGAAGAAGGCGGGGAGAGAAAAATTTACCGATATCGATAATTGGCTAGGAATGTGCCCAAATTTATTTAAGAACATCTTTTCAAGACACCACCACGTTTAGAGCGTCGTATTATTGAAGGGAGATATTTTTACATGGTTTTTTATTTTATGGTTATTTCCCTTGTTTTTACTATCGAGTATTTAATCGATGATCGATTATGATAATCGATCATCTTAATCGATGAGTACTCGATAGCGGCCAGTATCGATTAGTGCCCATGCCTATTGGCTAAGCCTTTAAGACTAGAAGTTATAAAGAAAGGAAACCAAAATGCAAGTCATGATCCATTTTTATCATTTGAAAATGATCATGGGGACACATTAAATGTGTGTTTGACACCTTGTCCTATACGAGTGCACATTATTCTAACATTTGAAAGTAAAAAAAAAAATTGTCATTTTATTTATTTATTGCTTGGGGGCTGATGGAGCAAATATGGACAAGTTCAGAAAAGGGCCAACACTTGAAAGAGTTTAGGAACCCCTGGTAAAGCAGTATAAAATCTCTACATCGAGTTCTCTGTGCAGATTGTCTGCATGTTGGATGGTGAGGAACTGGTGGACAACCAGGCAATTAGAACATATCACAGGCAACAGAAGAAGAAACATCCTTGGCATGGCTCATGATAATGATGACAATTGGAGGAAAAGTGCCACATTGTTACATAAGATAAAAATCTGGCAATCAATGCACTGCCATATGAAAAAGAAAAAAAACATCATTTTCAAATCTTTCCCTTTTCTAAAAATCTCCACAGGGTGAACTGGCGATAATGCAAAAAAACAAAACAAACAAAAAATGTTTTATTTGAACTATTGACCTTCAGCTGGTCTCTGTCCTGAGCTTGCTGCACAAGTCTGCCACATTTGTCCTTTTCTTGTCTTAGTCTGTTCTCTAGCACAGATTTCTCCTGTCTCAGCGAGTCTAGCAATACCTGCAAGGAAAATTTACATACATAGTAGATGCTCCACAATCTGGCACTCAACCAAAGTAAATGGAAAAAGCAAAACTAGACAGTACATAGGAAGATTTCATCTGTACGGAGGAATTCTTGCTGCATACTCATATGAAAGCTTTGCCATCTATTCTCTGAAATGTACAATAACTTATATATCCACTGATCCTCTTTGCCAGTGACAGCGCCTTTGGCCTGTTTTCCCATAGACCACAAATGAGACATTACCATTATTTGAACAAAATTTCTGTACTCTGTAGATTCTTGACTCAGGTATCAAATCCATGATACCAATGTCCTGGATGTTGTACATTATGTTTTTATTGTTTTTAGCTTGACCAAAGCACATTTCTCTCCCCTGAGACACATCAAGAATCTGAAGCAGGGTCATTTCTAACGAGCGCCTGCAAATCTGTGACTCCCCCTGGCCACTAAACATGTGATCAGAACCTGCTCAATTAAACAAATAAGAATGCATAAGATATAGCACATTTTTACCTCTACAACCTCACTGATGAACAGTTTATATGAGAATGACTTTAGCAATTCCTGATCTACAGTCACACATACCTTCAAATCTTCTATGGCTTTTTTCTCTGCTGTCTGTCCATCCTGTCTGCCCTCAGAGTAGCTTAACTCCTTACCCTCTCTCTTCCCCACACAATATCCCTCTTCATAACTGACCCTTTGTGCCTGGTGCAGATGAGTAAGCATCAATATTGTGTGAATAGTCAAACATAATTTATTTTGGTGCAGATGAGTAAGCATAAATATTGTGAATAGTCAAACAAACAAATGACGTCCAGCAATATGCTACTTTAATGAAACAATACTATAATGAATTTCTATGTCTTTTCCCTATTTATCCTTATGTTTTTTTTGTTTTTTTTTGTTCCTCTTTTTTCAATCACTCTCTATCCAAATCTTTGTTGTTCTACTGTCACTAAGACAGGACTGACACATGTGTAGTGCTAGAACATTCTGACCTGTTCTTTTTCTCAACATCTGAAAAACCACTACATTGATCATGGGTACAACAATACTTACAGCTGCATCTCTAGGACTTTAGATCAAAGGCTCAAAGTTTAACAATTTATGAATATTCATCTGTTAATGTTCATCATTTTACTGTCTTCTGGATTCATGTTTCAGTGTTACATCTCTCTCTGCCTTAAGATCAATCACTCAAAGCTTAATAAGTTAGGGTAGGTCAACTGTCAATCAAATCTCAGACCTGTAAGTGGCTGGTGACAAAATAGTCTGAAATTTTTCAGTACCGTAGCAGCGCAGCAAGAATACATGGGCAAGTGAGTACTTATTATTACTTCAGCATAAAAGAGTTTACAGATCTAGCTATTTTTTCTTAATTAATTCACAAAACAAGTTAAAAGTAATACTTTTTTTTTTCATATGTAAAGAAGTTTGATTTTTGCTACTTTACCTTTCCGACATTCGCCTGTTTATTATTAAGTACCGCATATTGAAACATGGCTGTCGTAGTCAATAGCATTCGTACATTTTCGCCGCCTTACCTTTACGATGTTCGCCAGTTTATTATCAAGTACCGCATCGGAAAAACGAAGTTGTCTAAGATCGAGTCGGAATTTTTTGCTCAAACCAAAATTGTCAGAAATCCGAGGCGACTTTTTTTTTTGGTCGTGATAAAATAGTCGGAAATCCGACTATAATCGGAAATTTTACAGGCATGAAATCTCTGATTTCTTGACTGTTCAATAGTTATCCTTACCTCTCCTCTGCCCTCCTCTCTGCCCTGAGCCAGTCCTTCCTCTCTGCCTTGACAGTAAACCTCTGCCCTCGCCGCCTGTAACCTGCTCTCCAGATCTGCCTGCTCCACTCCCTTCTGCTGGTAGGCCTGGAATAATTTCTCCTTCATGCTCTCTACCATCCCTTCCACTTCTCTCTTCTCTCCTTTCAGAATCTTCATGCTCTCCTGGCAAATACAACATGAGATGCAATAGAATTATTTACTTTGCGCAAAATCTGTACCTATGTTTAAGAAAAAAATGAATCAAAATAAACAACAAAGGCTTTACAATAACATGAAATGCTCTCTTCTTTTCCCAACTGATTTGTTGATTTAAAAATGAATAAGCAAGAAACGATGCCCCTCCTGTTTTTACTGAGGAGGAATGTATGTGAGTGTTTGTGTAGCCGTGTCCAACCAAAAGCCACGGCAATTGTTTCAAACCATACCTTGACCTTGCTTTCTTCAATCATGTGGAAACACTTGAAAATTACAACTACAGATTTCATGGGATACTTTTTTTTTACTGAAAAAGTGAGGGTGAATTTTCCATACAAATTTCTACTTGTCTTCCTTGCCAAGGGTTGACCCAAAACTATCCCATACTGATTTACTCAGTACCAAGACAATAGCAAAGTTATACAAACAGTCCATTGAAAGATACAACATGCTCAATTGTACAAAGAACTCAATATGACTGAGCTCCACAGTGTAACAGTTTTCCTGTATTCACCTTCATGGCATCCATCTCTGCAGTTTTCTGTTTCTCAGCCTCTAACAATCCTTGAAGTTCCGTCAGTTCATCCTCCAGTAAAGTTTTCTGTGTCTCCAATTCTCTTTTCTCCAGTTCAAAACTTTCTTTCATTCTCTCCAGCTCTCCCACCAGTTCCTCCTACACAGGGGACACAAATCACAACGGTCAGTTTGCATTTTTATGTCCTTTAATTTTTTTGTTCCAGCCCAGCAAATTTCTACCCAGACCATGATGTGCCTAGGTTTCACTGATAGTTTTTCTGTACTTTGCAGTACAATCTAAATGTGTACACATCAAAAACTGCAGGGTGTGAACATTTGTTTCAGGTCAGGAATATCATCTGAAATTAATATCACAAACAATCTGATTTTGTCAACCTCTCAATAAAATTTGCTTTCTTATGACAGATCATGATATTTAATTTCCATGGACCATTTTTTTTACTTTGTAAACCAATATGAGTTTCTTCCTGTATACTAAACATTACAGTCTATTACAGTTCCATGCCCAAGTTTTACTGTACTTTGAGATGGGCAAACTAGGAGTTCTTCAAGATGTCTAAGTCATTTATCACATTTTTTCTAAATTTCTCCCGGTTTCTACTGAGGATATGATAAGTGCAGAACACACAAACAACATAGTGCCAAACTTGAGCTGCACAGAATATAGTTGACCTGAGGGTGACAGGGTCAGGTCATAAACTGTTAATGTGTTACATGTGCAGTCAAACACAAAATTTAAAGAAAAAAAATAATAAAATCAACACCAATTTGGAGATGAAAAAACTCAAGACATTCAGATCTACTGCAAGAAATGCTGCCTGCTGCAAAAATAGCATCTTTGGTTAGTAATTCAAGCAAAAAAATGACGTTGACACACACATTTTAATGACAATAGTGCAGACAAACAGTCAGTGAAAAGAAAAAGTATAAAGAAGGTAGGCAAATGAATGTTCAAATTGCTAGTTCCTCAGTGAATTACTCTGGAACCAAGCAATGACTTGTGTACAAGACATTATGAAATATAAAGCACAACAAATTTTGCTCACTGCAAAATATTACACACGGACTGTAACAGCTGAGGTTGTTCTAGCACGTTATAGTAGGTCGGTGAGTAAGTGAGCTTTCCTTTCCATGTGGCGTAAGATATTTAGTTGTTCGCTGGTGCCTTCCTAGTATTTTATTGTTCACTATACAGTTATTAAACTTTAGTATTATTTAATCGATCGTCGGATCTCGTGTTTTTTATTCTACAGCTGTAATAGTTTCGTTTTCTAAAGGGTTGTAGTTAGATCAACTAACTTCCCCCTACTATAACGTGCTAGAACAACCTCAGCTGTTACACTGACTTGGGTGGCAAAATAATGTCTTTATGAATTTTCAATGTGAAGAAAAAAAAAAATAAGAAAGAAAAGAAAAGACAAAACATTAAAAAAAAAGTTATTTTGTCAGTTGGCTGTTTGAACCTGATTTTAGCAAACCTTTGAGGCTAGACTTAACAAACCTTTGAGGCTAGACTTAACAAACTTTTGAGACTAGACTTAACAAATCTTTGAGGCTTGACTTAACAAACCTTTGAGGCTCGTCTTAACAAACCTTTGAGGCTTGACTTAACAAACCTTTGAGGTTAGACTTAACAAACCTTTGAGGCTAGTATTAATCAGGTTCAACAGCCGATCGATGATTT
This sequence comes from Onchidella celtica, assembly GCA_963931925.1. Classification (NCBI taxonomy): domain Eukaryota; kingdom Metazoa; phylum Mollusca; class Gastropoda; order Systellommatophora; family Onchidiidae; genus Onchidella; species Onchidella celtica. The sequence continues at coordinate 76,347,201 of OZ007569.1, forward strand.
GTATTACTGTCAAATCTTGAAACATACTACAGAACTACAATTAACTTTCAGCATGTGCTAAATCTCTAACATAAAGCACAGCTAAACAATGTGTAACAGTCCTAATTCTTGCAGATCACTTTGTTCTTAAATCTTTAATTTGTCCAGAAGATATGTCTAAGTGTTCTGTTGATTTGATATTCAGTTATCTGGAATGCTCAAAATTAGATCTTCATCCTCTTATGTTGCATCTCCGTACAGTTTTCACATGTGAATATTATATCTAGACATGTGCTTGATCTCAGACTCCACTTATTAAATATTTCACTTTTGTCCAAACAAGGTTGACCAACAGCTGTATTAGTATGACATGATTAACAAAAAAAAAGAAAAAGTAAAACTGCAAATCTCTCCATCGCTCAGAATGTCAAGACTATCAGAATTCTCCACCTTTGCCATGTCATTATTCTGTTTATCTGTTTGAGATACCTCAGGGGCGGCATTTTTACCAGGCTCTTTCCGTGTTTTGATCTGAATGATGGAGTTTAGAGAATAGCATCAATACCACAGTTATGAGGATGGCAATAGATGACTGCAGGAGCTGATGTAGACAAATATTTTGTACATGGTCACACATATTTATTTGCTTACAGTAGCTGCACTTGATAGCTATGGTTTGTGGCAGAAGACAATGAGCTCACATTTATATTGCTACATAAATTTGTTTTAAAAATTGTAACAACAATCTGATATCATTAAGGTTCATATCCTGCAAGAAGAGAATTGTCCTTGGGTATATTTGTAAGACCCAGTTTCATTGCTGGACTGAACTGCTGAACTGTACAATGCTCTGCCAATTTCATGGCAGATTTGACACATCTGTTATAAGACTGACTGAATGCTATGAATTGTTTGCATTCTACATCAAATGGGATCTGACACAATTGATTTCTCACTGCGTTCCCAAATTTCATGACAGGAAAAACAGGAGAGCAACAATTTAACTCAGAGCAACAACACTTGAAAGTTCAAACTCAATTCCATGGACTAATAAACTTAGAATCAAATCGAATTTCAAATCTCAGCAACTGTTGACCACTATACACTAGTGACATTGTATGATTGTGAGTATATGTGGCAGCACTGAGCACTGCACACTGACATCAAATTTCGTCAACACTGTGAAATTGAATGTTGTTTGGAAATCGAGCACACAGTTGGTTCCTACAATGATATTGATTGGGTATGACACATTTGTGACATTTGGATAATGTGGCAGCAAATATCCCTGTTGCATGTTTGCAGCCAGGGCATTTGAAAATACCTCTGCCAAGATTGCAGCTACTCCCCCCTCCCAGAAGACTAGATATAAAATAATGTCATCAGCAACAAGTGCTGCTAGCTTCAATCTTCAATCACAAATTTCTATTCATGTACCTCTATTTCTTGTCTCAAATTTTGAATGGCCTCCTCAGAAAATGCGTTTTCCATTTCTTCAGATTTCTGTACAACGTCAGAATAAACTCTCTTCTGTTCCTCCAGTTGAGTTCTTAGTTGGGCCATTTCTGTCCTCAGAGCTGCTATCTGTGTCTCATATCTCTCCATCAGTGCTAGTTTCTCTTTCTCTGCTTCTTCATCTGTCATTGTCAAGATGGAAAGTGCAAATGTTTCAAAACTTCAAGATGATAAACATAATTATTTTAGATGTGCACGACTGTCAACCACAGTGAAATAGGCTACCTATTATGATTTACCACTCAATCCAGGAGAAAAAGTCATTTCTTGTAGATTAAACACAAAAAGTCCACTGGTCTGAATGAACGATTGATAACAAACAAGTCTGGGGAATGGTTGGCTTTAGTTGCTTCAGAATTTGATGAATGAGTGATTTGGAAATGACACAGTGACAACCAAATTTGTGATGAAGATTGTGAATGAGTAATACATCTAATGAGAAACACTGTCCAATCTGCTTTCTGCATTTCTCTGCACTTCATACACTCAAGGACTGGATATTATTTGGAATCAATGGAAGAATTTACTTCACAGAAAACATTACATTCAGTGTAGATGATATTCACATGAAAACTTTACATTTCTGCAAGCCGCCAAATTCACCTGATGAAATGGTTTTACTGTATACTGGCCAAAAAATCCTGCAAAATTTTAAATCCTGGTTTGCTATGTAAAACAATATTCAAATATTATTAGCTGTTCCAGTAGATTTTCAGTCCCACATTACTGTCCACACTATTAAATTTGTGATATATAAAATGTTGCACAACTATATAATCTAAAGAAATTAAACACCAGTACCAATAGATGGATAGTACAAGTAAGAATTTCACATACAAATTACTGATTTCTCATTCTCCAATGCTGCAGCGATGCCTGTACGATCCTTGTGTAACTGATTCAGAATGGCAGCCTGGGATCTCCCCACCTCTTCCTCAGTGTGTTTACGGACCAGGGACAGGAAGTCGTCACGCAGCTTGCCAGTTAGACCCTCTGCACCCTGATAGACAACAGCATTAGCAATAATCTTCCATGTAGGAAAGTAAAGAATAAACAGCTCTTGGCACAACAACAACAACAACAAAAATGGTTTCTGAGAATGAAAAGAAATGCATGAAAATTTTAATCACAAAAATGATTTTTCATCATTTGTTCTGAACAATGCCATTAGCAATCCTGTTGTCTTCACTGTTTCCGTTGAGCAAAGAGTAATGCTTAACCTACCTTTCATATCTTTACAACTATAGCTCATCTGCATACATAAACTTGCAGTTTCCTTCACCATCTTCTTCCACAAACTTTGCTACATTCAATATCTGGCATACTGATACTGATATGCTGTCAAACCCATACAGAACAAGCCACTCTCACTCCATTCAATGTCAAGCATTGGCAAAAAGAAAAAGTTGTATGTAGCAAAGCTTCGCGTAAGAAATCATACCAAATTATTTCTGTGGCTTTTATAATATTTCGTCACTCCATTCCAGTGGTGAGTGCTGTTCTCCCATGGTGTGGTATGATAAAACAGAGGAGATGCCAATTTGTCACCCACAACAAATAGTTTAATGTAAAAAGTATTCAGAGACAGGAAAGAGAAGAGATTTAAGTTATGATTTATGAAATCTGGTTCTAATTCAGTTTGGAATGAAAACAAAAAAAGGCCATGGTGTGTTGAATACAAACTATTCTACACTGCACTAATTGTAAACTATTCTACACTGCACTAATTGTAAACTATTCTACACTGCACTAATTGTAAACTATTCTACACTGCACTAATTGTAAACTATTCTACACTGCACTAATTGTAAACTATTCTACACTGCACTAATTGTAAACTATTCTACACTGCACTAATTGTAAACTATTCTACACTGCACTAATTGTAAACTATTCTACACTGCACTAATTGTAAACTATTCTACACTGCACTAATTGTAAACTATTCTACACTGCACTAATTGTAAACTATTCTACACTGCACTAATTGTAAACTATTCTACACTGCACTAATTGTAAACTATTCTACACTGCACTAATTGTAAACTATTCTACACTGCACTAATTGTAAACTATTCTACACTGCACTAATTGTAACTGTCATGAAAAAAGTATTGACAGAGAATTTCCTGCGTTGTTTCTCGTACGCCTATTAGTTTTGCAAAAAACCCATGGCAGTAATTCCACCCACCCTCGAAAAGAGTTGTTCCAGCTGATGTCTGTGGCTCATCTCTCTGTGCTCAAATTCCCGAGAAAATCTCTCCGCCAAGTTCCTTCTTTCTTCGTCAAATTCCTGCCTCAAGGTCACCTCTTGCTGCCGCAGCTGAATGTCCAGGTCAGACTTCTCGTGCTCCAGATCTCGCAGGTCATCATGACATCTGGCCAGCTGAGCCTCCAGGTTCTGCACCAAATGCTCCAACTTCTCATTCCCCTCCACATGAGATTCTGACTCCCTCAGTCTGAAAATTTATTATAGATTTGTTATATAAATATCATCAATCTCCTGGAATCCATTTTTTTTCATTACAAATAAACAAGAGCTTCTACAAAAGTGTTTTAGTTTTACAAACATGTTGACATCTTCATTTAATCAAAGACAACAGAGTAAGATAACATGGATCTGTGACTTCTTCATGCCTCTAAAACTAGCGTGCATACAGCTGGCGCACCAGTATTGGGCTGGGCCTGTGATACGTTGCATGAAATAGAGATTGGTATTCTAAGAGTCCCATCTCACCCAAAAAAAAAACCCTGTTATATGTGGTATAGCCTTTGTTGAACTGATGAAATCTGTACAATAATCATTAAACAACTGCATCGTCGCCATCCAAATGGGAGCTTTTCACCACGGTTCACACAAATCTGAACAAATTTGTTTATCCTTTTTGCTACAAATCTCCAAAAGGGCTGCAGATTTAGAAACAAAGCATGAGGCAAGGGCACTGGATTGCTCCTATGTCATTACTTCACAACTGAACTCTTTGTTGTGTCTGAGGAAACTTTCTGCAAATAAAGAAATGCTATAGAAGATAATACCTCTCCTCCAAAGCTTTGACCTCTTGAGAATGGCGATGTTGCATGTAATTCTTCTGTGATTCCTGTTTCTGCACCAAATCTTGTTTTTCCTTAGCAAAAGCTGTCTGAAGTTCTTTCAGTTGCTCAGCCAATGCAGTTTCTTCTTTGATTTTTTGCTCTTCTATCAGCCATTCCTGTAAAGAATGGTCATACATTGAATAAACTTGAATGTACCCATACCTTGAATAAACCTGAATGTAGCCACACATTGAACAAACCTGAATGAACCCAAACACTGGAGGGCCCAAAGAGAACAAAAATTCCCAAACCCACTCAACTCTATCTGCATGCAGCAAATGGCCCATAGTATGGACCTCCAGACATCTATATATGAATGATAGTCTAATAGAACTGACAAAAAAAACAGAAAAACTGTGGGGTCTCAGCAAGGCTAGATGCAATGTCAAAATTTGGCAAAAAAGAAAAAGTTGTATGTAGCAAAGCCTCATGTAAGAAATAACACCCAAACGATACAATGAAACCCAAACTAAAAGAGAAGACAGAAAATGGTCGATATTTCGGCAGCAGCCTTTTTCAAGGAAAAAAAATGAAAAAAACAACAACAGAAAAAAAATAGAAAAATTAAACAGATAAAACAATCCAACAATAACAGATTTTATTGTATCATTTCGGTACTTTTTCTTGCGCAAGGCTTTGCTACACGTACAACATTTTTTTTGGGCCAAATTTTGACTTTTCTAATAGATATGAGTGTTTTTTGATTCTTACAGTGATCCAAAGCAAGCCATGGAAACAGTGGAAAAACCACAGAATTTTGCAGAAATCCTTGTGCCCTGATATTGCAGTTGTGGGCATTTTTTTTATTAACAACAGTTTTGACTGTGTGATGAAGAGATTGCTAGATGTTGGGTAAGTCTTGTGCATTAAGGGGGTTGAAACAATGAGGGAAAATAAAGAATGAGTGTATGTAAAATTATGACAATCATAATAATTTACCTTCTCTTGTTCAAAATTGTCCAGAATTTTATTCCTTTCTGCCTCATGCTGTTCTTCCAGTGCATTGACCTCCATTTTATACCTCTGCTCTATATCTCTTCTCTCTCTCTCCATCAGCTCCTCAAACTGTCGCTGACTCAGTTCTTTACTCAAACTTGGAGGTTCATTGTCTGCCAGAGCATAGAACAAGTTTTTTCATAACAAGAAACTAGGGGGGACTGTACTTTAAACAAAATCAATTGATAGAAGAAACCCAAACATTTCATTGCAAAATAAAAAAACAAACAAGAAAACTGTTTTTCAAACCCTCCTTCAAAGTTTATACATCATCCTTTAACTCTTTCCCAACGTTACAACTCACACTGTGTCGCACGCTTACCTAGCGGCAGCCAGTACAACACAGCCTGCATTCTGACGTTGTCAAGGTATTCCTTGACCACTGTATTGAAAATTAACATCCCGTGACGTTGAACCTTAAAAATAGAATTCTTGGTAAAGCTTCCTTTGTCCTAGCGCGTCCAGCTATACCACATGTGCAATAAGTGTATAGTTTGGACAACTGTTGTGTAGTAAGGCGATCTTTGTTTAAGAATACACAGTACAGTACGGCTTGTAAACCCATGTGGTGCTCCGTCCAGACTTGGAATGCTGGCCCATAGGGAAAGAGTTAAGAATTTTGCACTGAAATTCCCATCCCACTTATAACACAATAGCCACTCGTACACAAGCATGGTTTTGAGGTGACTGATGGATTTGGATCTAGGCGCTCTTACAAACAGGCCGGTCACTCGGAATCTAGGTCAAATCTTTGAGGGCCGGCCAGCCAGCCAGCTGGTAGGTAGCAGACAATGCACGGTACTATGTTTACATAGTACTTTTGCTTACGCTTCCTTCTCCGAATCTCCCCCCCCCCCCACCCCCAACCTCCCCCTTCCTCTCTCTGAATGTGCAAGAATTCGGTATCCCACAGAACATTCAAGAAAACAGACAGAGAATAAATAAATTATATGTTAACTATAAAACTGCACCCGAGGTATTGATAAGAATAACAATTATCATGCGTCAGTACATGTGAATGTAAGTTATTGTAAGTAATGATGAAGATGATGGTGGTACACAAAAGAGGGTACTACTACTGGGCTAAAGAATACATTATTAGTAGTTGTAGTAGTGAAGTAGCATTAGTCACTATCTGGCTGAAGTATATGGAAAATGTAGGGACAGGTCCATCTCTTGTGAAACTTATCAAAACATATCGGTTGTTTTCTTTGTCACAGGCTAAAAACCCAAAGTTAGAAAGATTTGGGATCAGGACTGAAGCGAATGTAGACTGCTTAAAACTATCCCTATTTTTAAACTGTGACATTTCATCAATGTCGAGGGCCCTTGCAGAACTTGTTGATTTTGATGTGGTGCGAGGTGTGCCAGATGATGTAGGCAGACAGGACTTTGGCACATTCTGGAACACTGAAGGTGGAACTGATGGTGTATGGTACCTTCCCCGGACTCGAATTAAAGTCACATCTGCAGGCCAATGAAGAGCACAAACACCCATGTTGTCAGTGATATCGTCAACCGATAATTTATTGGGCAAACACGACACCCATTTTTGCCGCTCCTCAGGATCCTTTGGGAATCTGTAAACCGCAAGCTGAGTATTTCCACTCTTTTTCTGGCTATCATATCCTGTCTTACAGCCATAAACTGAACATTTTCTTCCCATGTTGAAAGACGAATGTTCACCGTCTCATCAATCAGAAATCTACTCACAAGATACCACTGTTTAGGTCAACGTTTCCTAGTTAATAGTAAATTTCACAATCCTTAACGTTGCTGCTCTCATTACAATCGTGCTACACATGTGATGCTCATTTAATGCTACAACATGCTGGTCAGTCACACCTACTATCACTTTATCAGAGGACTTACTCAGGTCCCAGAGAAAACGGCTCTTAACACGAAAACTTTACCTTTCATAAGGAAAGAACCACTATCTCAAATGTGAAAACTGGTGAATCCTGAGAATAAGCTGGCACAGGCAAATGAAAACTTTATAGATGAGGTTAGAAAATGCGTATCAACTGGATTAATAAGCAAACAACAGCATCAGCATCCGCACATGGTACTGTTTACACATTAACTGCTTTGTACAGATGGACGCCTATCATTATCTAGTACTCGACATCGGTATCGAGATATTCTTATCGGCTGTTTCAAGCGTCTGTGATTTAAAATTTATTGATTTAGAGACATCATTAATATAGCTGATTTTTCCCCTGTTCTTCTCATACACCAAAGTACTCTGTATTTGTGTTGATACACAAAAGAAAAAAAATCTATTATATCGATACCTATAATGGGAATCTCCCGGGCAAAATGGCACCACCAGCGAAGTGTGCTGCAATAATGTTATGCACCATCTGTGCCAGCCCTCAATGATTTGACCTAGATTCCGAGTGACCGGCCTGTTTGTAAGAGCGCCTAGATTTGGATACAAGAATTTGGAGTTTGGAGAAAGCACGTTGACATGACAACGGCCAAATAGTGCTAGGAAGAAACATGAATGGCTACATGAATTGATGATACAGCCCATTGGCTGAATACTTAGGTATAAATCTCTTCCCTCACCCCTTGGTGCAGCACAAATCCTACCTTCACTGAAGCTGAGGATGTTACCAAATTATACTCTCTCTTCTAAAAATGCAGGAAAGTGGCAAATCTCTGACTGTGATGCACATCATCACACTGAACAAGGAGTAAAATGTACCAAATTAGGTATTATAATGTTGTCATGTCCTTATAACTGGGTCAATCCCATGTCAAATCCAGTACTCAAAATTACAGGGTTTTGTTTTTTTCTTCTTTTTGTTTGTTTTGTGGGTAAAATCCATGCGCTGTCCAAAAAGGGTTGCCAAGTCCAGCGGGCTGCTAACCCTAATTCTATACACAGCAAGATTACAAGCCTGCTGAGCTCAGCAATGCCTTTTGTATAAGGCCCAATGATTCAGCATATCAGAATTGCTAGCTATGGTAGGAAACTCTTCCTGCCGTGTTCAATGTTTATACTCAGCTCTCAGCGCCAGGTAAGCATTACAGCAGCTGTGTGACTTACAATCGGCATCCAGAGACTGGGCACTCCCAGCCAGTTTTTGTCTCTTGCCGTGGCTGAGCGGGCGCAAACCTCTGGCAGACACCAAACTGACAGTTTCATCTTCATCTGTTTCAGAGGCATCCATGGACGACACGGACAGTCTGTGGCGGACAACGAGGTCGGAGCCTCTCATGACAGGAATGCGTGAATGACCCACTGGAGTTGTTTCTGATCTGCTACTGCAATAACAAAGTTTATAAATGTAAGGTTACAGTGAGTCATCACAGTTATTTAAAAGTCACTGAAGTTCCTTGCCAAGACAAATGCAATTCTGGTAAAAGCTTTGACTACATGAAATTGAAGTGCTTCAGTTAGAACAGTTTACAAGTGAAGTCAAACAGAGGAAATACTGAGTTGTATTTACTATTCAGCTCCACTTGAAAACTGACCCCATTGAAGAGCTTCCACATGAAATACAGAATGACATTCAAAACTGACAATTCAAAATTTCGAACTATTGTTCCTACATCAGGATGTATCTCATCAAAAACACAACACAGTGTACAAAATGCAGACAGTACTATAGGAAATGCCCCTTTCAAACAACTTTGAACACTGAAGTTCCTGCCATGCAAGTTGTGGCAAAATCCAAACATCTTTTTTTAATCTGAAGTTTCCAGTTAAATAAGAATGTAAATTTCAAGTTTGCTGGGGTGAAATCAAGACATCAGCCCTGAGATAATTCAGCAAATGTTAATAAAACAAATATAAAATAGTTTGACCAAAAACGCCATAGAATATAGTGAAACATTCAACCTCTCAACTATTCATATGTCGTCTTTTTCTTCACAACAGACAAATCAGCAGCAGCAGCAATCCTCTCACAAGTAATAACACATTCACGTCCAGTCAATCTCAGTCAGTTACAATTTTGAAATAAAATTAATGTTCTTCTTGATCAATGATCATGATGTTTAAAAGCAACAGGGTTGATTTACTGCCACAGAGAAGCTGAGAATGCTATTTGTGTCTGTGGCCAGACTTGACTACAGTCAGTACCTGTTTGGTGCCTGGTTCTGTTTTCTTGCTGACAAAAGTTTCTGTCGCGATTCTTCCAACTGGGCAAGCAATTCATCATTTTCATCTTTTAGTTTCTGACAAATAGAGCAACAAGGTTACAATTTAAAATAAATCCAACAGTTTTTGAGAAAAAAGATTTTGATTTCGCTTTTAGTAAAAGAGAGGCATGATATACACACCAAAAGTTGTACAAAGCAACCAAGCAATCTGCTTGTTAACAGTTAAAATCTGTTGAGAGACAAAACTTCAACAGCACCCCTTTGATACAACAGTGAGCCTCTAAGCCTCTATACTAAACCGTGTAAAAATTCTGGATATCTGAATGTCATATTAATCTCTCTGTCTCTCACACACACAGAAAAGATGGTGGACATGGAGAAGAAACTGTTCAAGGCAAGGAGAATGTCCTTAATTAGCAGATGATGACAAACTTTCACATTTCAGAAAGCTGGCAAAAGGAAAACAAGTTTGTAGCACATTGTCCAATCACTCAAAGGTCAGGGAATTTGAAGTTCAGAGTGGATCATGTTGCTACCGCAATCCCTTTTCTGAATGCTACAGGAATCTCAATGAGATCTGACATCTTACAAGGGATCTAAACTCATACCAGGTTCCTGCATCTCTCTGAGAATGTTTGCCCATGGGCTATTCAAGTATTCCAGGGTTAGAATGTTCAACTCCCTGAGCTCATTAAATGCAAGAAACAGAAAAAAACTTTTCCCCCTCATTTTCAATCTCTTTTCTTTAATCCTTTGAACACGATTGCCCGGTACACCAGTCAAATTCTACGGCAATATATACACGATTGCCCGGTACACCAGTCAAATTCTACGGCAATATATACACGATTGCCCGGTACACCAGTCAAATTCTACGGCAATATATACACGATTGCCCGGTACACCAGTCAAATTCTACGGCAATATATACACGATTGCCCGGTACACCAGTCAAATTCTACGGCAATATATACACTATTGCCCGGTACACCAGTCAAATTCTACGGCAATATATACACTATTGACCGGTACAGTGGTCAGAAGGGTGACACTGCATATTTGTCCTCCTACATCATCAAAAGTTGCGTTTGGCCGCCATTTTTTATTCCCAGTTGTAAACAAAGAGAAACTAGAAGCCGGCGTGTAGTTTGGAGAGGTTTTTTGTGAAATTTTCCTGATGAATGCACAGAATGCAAAGTTTTTTTATGTATCAAACAGGGCTCCACGTGCTGGTCCGACTGGCATACCAAGGCCCAATACTGGAGATAAAAGATAAGAAAAACATTCTATAATACTCACATTTGCTCCCTATCCATCAATGTTGTGTTTGTTGTGTGTTTCCATCATTATATTACTATCTATGAAAATGGCAACTTTGGGCTGGGGGACCAGGGACAGGGGGGGGGGGGTTTCATAAGGACAGGGGGGGGGGGGGGTTTCATAAGGACAGGAGGACCAGTGTTCAAAAGGTTAACATCAAATCTCAAATATTTAAATAGCAAAACTTTTCCAGGGGTGCTGGGACTTCCACAGCAGTGAGGGAACTCCAGTGCACTGAGCACCTTTGACCAAAGTTATTTACCTTATTTTCCTCCAGTTTTGTCTCTAACAAATGTTGTTCCATCAGTTCTAGCTTGTGTTCCTCATTAGTGGGAGATTTCTCTGCCAGTTGTAGCTGTGGACAATCAAAATACTTCATGAAAATGTGATGTGCTGACACAGAGCAGCTGCCAACTGTGTCATCAATTACTGTGTCTGCCATAGAAATAGTTCACACTTAGCCATGTTAAGACCAACACTGTTGAGAGGATGTTAATGACATATCCTTTTGTTATTTCAAAAATTTCTTCTCACAATTTTACAAAAAAATTTAAAGACTTTACATCATATTAAAAAAAAAAAAGACTGCATTCAAATGTAGATTTTGAACAAGAATAGACACTTAAAAATTAATTTTACCTTAAAAAATAAAGAAAGCAACAGAATTTCTATGTACATGATAAAAACAAGACTTGGGAAATTTTGATGTAGACAATTTCATTACCTTATGGTGCATATCTTTCTTCAGGTTTTCATTCTGTTTGGTCAAAGCCAAGAGTTGGTCTGAAGTTTCTCCGAGCTCTCTTTCCAGTTTAGCTATCTCCTGCAGTAGAGGGAACATTGAAAAACAGAAATGCTATACGCTGGACTCAAGTGTCTATTGCCATCACAGGTGGGAACTGTGGGCCTCCAGGTCTCTTCTTACTAACTGGCTTCAATTCTGATTGAATGAAATATTGTAATAATCCAATGTGCCTGTGAACATCCCGGCTTGTTTTAAAATGATGATCACCACAACTGTCAACATCAGTCAAATGTGCCTGTGAACATCCCAGCTTGTTCTAAAATGATGATCACCACAACTGTCAATATCAATCAACTTTGCCTTTAGCCATTTTTCATCCAAGTGTTGTTTCCAGATAATTTAGATACAATTTTCATGTCTGTGTGTATGTCATTATAGAATCTGAAGGGGAAGTACATGAATTGTTTAAATTACTCCATCGTCAGTGCAAGTATCTGTCAGATCGACTGCTTTCATGATTGGCGGAAAGATTTAATCTAAATATTCTGTTGTTGACAAGCTGCCAGCACTATCTTTCAATAAAGCAACAAGGGACAAGACTATATAAAAGACACCATAATGAATACGTGGTGGATCACCCCTCACAGACTCAAGTTCTGGCATGACAGAATTTATTTTCAGATTAACTAGAAATGGAAAAAAAATAAAAATAAACAAAATGAAAGAGAGAGCGAAAGAGTAAAAAATGTATTCAACCTCTGACCTTTTGACTGACCGCCAGATTTTCTGCCAGTCTCTGTTCCTCCAGACTGGGCCGACTCTGAATCTCCTCTAGCTGAGCTCTCAGTCTGGATGACTGGGCTGCCCCTGCCTCTCTCTCTTTGTCCAGTTCTGTCTGTAAGTTCTTCACCTGTTCTTGGTACTTGTGTTCCACAGTCCTGGAAAGGACAAATGTTTATGATTTCTCAATCTCCATGCACACGGTGGATACATTTGACTGTTCCTTTTAGATGAAGCTTTAAAATCTATCTGGGCAAATTTTACATGGATATAGTTATTTTTTCACACAATCTCTCTCTTCTGGTAGAGGAATACAAATGGAAGATGGGAGTGATCATTGTATTCAAACAAATGTACCAAACTCAGTTTGCTGGATTGTAGAAAAATCAAGATCTGGACAAACTAATGTCTTATTTGTATTGGTGGATTTTAACCCAACTAGATTCTGGAGATAAGTACTTTACAGGAAATAATACTTCTGGACAGAAGACTTTATTGCTGATTGAACATGAAATAAAAAAATTAACCTGCGAGTACAGAAAATTATCTAGGCCTTAGATAAGCAACTAAAGACCAATGACTGCACATTCAATGAATTCATTAGGTGAGACTCTGGATTCAGAAACAGAATCTTTCCATAATATAGGAAAATACAAAGACATGCCATCCTGCTGACTGTACACACAGGGACTTCTCTTTCAATTAAAAAAGGAAAAAAAAAAGTGAAATTAAAAAAATCAAATATGTCTATCACTTTTTCTCTACAAACATGACCAAAGCGACAACAAAAAAAAGTTCTGTTTTCCATGTTGACTTCTCCATGTATGCAAATTTGTATAAAACTGAACACCCGGCTCACTTTTAAATTTGACTCATTGCTGAGCAATATCTGTACATAACTGACTACAAAATTACAAAAAAAAATCTAGTCCAGCAAACAGGGAACAAATCATGGGCTGAAACAAAATGTAAGCAAGAAAATTACATATTAAACAAAAACAAAACTGGTCTTATTTTGGTCGGGAAACATGCCCCATTTTAGACCATTTCTACTACAAAATAAAAGTTTGAAATGAATACCATAAAATGATAAAAATCATGATGAAGCAACTAAAACAACTTTGCAGAATACAAAAAGTGGAAGACAGTCATGAAATTCCAAAAACTGCAAATGGATACAAAAAACAACACAAAAAACAACTTGTAAAAAGCAAGGCAGAACTGAATCTGATCAAGTCTACTGGACCTGTTGAACAGAACTGGTATAAAAAACCTGAAACTGAACATGCCTGGACTCAAATCGTAATTCATCAATAACACAATCTGCTTCCAATCTGTACTCACAAAGTCCTGCTATTTCACGTCTTCACAGGAGAAATCTGACTACAGGAAGGTCTAACACTACATCCAACAATCTACACAAAACTTCTGACCCCTTTTGCTGGCAATGATAATGGGATAATGTTGACTTACTGGGTTTTTATGGGGGAGTAGAGGGTGGTAGGAAGAAAGAAACAGGCCAAGGGAGTTTGACAATCTTAAGGTGGATTTTATTCATAAATAAATAGCCGGCACACAAAAGTTGAGGAGGTCTCAAAGGTGATCAACAAGAAGTCAGCAGAATAGATAATGGATGAACATTCTCACTGAATACAAAATAACATCTGATATTTGTGAGACAACAGACTGGCTTTACTTTCCTTGTTTATCACTAACTGTCAATACCGTACAGCTTTGGTGACTGACAGTGGAAATGTCAACAAATGTTTCCACACACACACACACACACACACACATATCAGGTACTTAAGGGCACTTCACTTTATCTTGACAGTTTTATTTGTTCAGTGCTGGAGTTGAGGAGAGGATAGGGACATTTTCTTATCTCTCATTTATTGGATCAGGTGATAGAAGAACTGTAAGACACAGAGGTATCAATACTGGTCTCTGGTCTTGTGGTCTGGGGCAGATGAAGCTGAAGGTACAGGGGGAAAAGTGGTGGCATGAATATCAAGAGCAACTGTTCATATCTTTTTTTTTTTTTTTTTGAGATTAGCTCTAAATGTGCAAAGTTCTATTGCAATATGTTCCTAAATTAGTCATGGTTCCGTTTCTCAGACCCATCCTCTCCCTTAGGGCTACCACAAGTGGGTGATTAATTACCATCAGTTATTCATTCTGGTTTCAAAAAAATTGTTTCACTTGTTTCACTACATATCTTTAAGCTGATGAGGATCCTCAGTCATCAAAATCTTCTTCATTGCTTCCATTTCTAATTCTTTAGGACAAAATTGAATAATTTATTGTTTGTGTGTATGTCAAACTTTGTGACAACAATTCTTTAGGACAATATTGAATCATTTATTGTTTGTGTGTATGTCAAACTTTGTGACAACAATTCTTTAGGACAAAATTGAATCATTTATTGTTTGTGTGTATGTCAAACTTTGTGACAACAATTCTTTAGGACAATATTGAATAATTTATTGTTTGTGTGTATGTCAAACTTTGTGGCAACAATTCTTTAGGACAAAATTGAATCATTTATTGTTTGTGTGTATGTCAAACTTTGTGACAACAATTCTTTAGGACAATATTGAATAATTTATTGTTTGTGTGTATGTCAAACTTTGTGACAACAATTCTTTAGGACAAAATTGAATAATTTATTGTTTGTGTGTATGTCAAACTTTGTGACAACAATTCTTTAGGACAATATTGAATCATTTATTGTTTGTGTGTATGTCAAACTTTGTGACAACAATTCTTTGGGACAAAATTGAATCATTTATTGTTTGTGTGTATGTCAAACTTTGTGACAACAATTCTTTAGGACAATATTGAATAATTTATTGTTTGTGTGTATGTCAAACTTTGTGACAACAATTCTTTAGGACAATATTGAATAATTTATTGTTTGTGTGTATGTCAAACTTTGTGACAACAATTCTTTAGGACAAAATTGAATAATTTATTGTTTGTGTGTATGTCAAACTTTGTGACAACAATTCTTTAGGACAAAATTGAATCATTTATTGTTTGTGTGTATGTCAAACTTTGTGACAACAATTCTTTAGGACAAAATTGAATAATTTATTGTTTGTGTGTATGTCAAACTTTGTGACAACAATTCTTTAGGACAATATTGAATCATTTATTGTTTGTGTGTATGTCAAACTTTGTGACAACAATTCTTTAGGACAATATTGAATCATTTATTGTTTGTGTGTATGTCAAACTTTGTGACAACAATTCTTTAGGACAAAATTGAATCATTTATTGTTTGTGTGTATGTCAAACTTTGTGACAACAATTCTTTAGGACAAAATTGAATCATTTATTGTTTGTGTGTATGTCAAACTTTGTGACAACAATTCTTTAGGACAATATTGAATCATTTATTGTTTGTGTGTATGTCAAACTTTGTGACAACAATACTTTAGGACAATATTGAATCATTTATTGTTTGTGTGTATGTCAAAGTTTGTGACAACAATTCTTTAGGACA
This sequence comes from Onchidella celtica, assembly GCA_963931925.1. Lineage (NCBI taxonomy): Eukaryota > Metazoa > Mollusca > Gastropoda > Systellommatophora > Onchidiidae > Onchidella > Onchidella celtica. Next base: position 76,363,250 of record OZ007569.1, read on the forward strand.
AAATTGAATCATTTATTGTTTGTGTGTATGTCAAACTTTGTGACAACAATTCTTTAGGACAAAATTGAATCATTTATTGTTTGTGTGTATGTCAAACTTTGTGACAACAATTCTTTAGGACAATATTGAATCATTTATTGTTTGTGTGTATGTCAAACTTTGTGACACCAATTCTTTAGGACAATATTCAATCATTTATTGTTTGTGTGTATGTCAAACTTTGTGACAACAATTCTTTAGGACAATATTGAATCATTTATTGTTTGTGTGTATGTCAAACTTTGTGACAACAATTCTTTAGGACAATATTGAATCATTTATTGTTTGTGTGTATGTCAAACTTTGTGACAACAATTCTTTAGGACAAAATTGAATCATTTATTGTTTGTGTGTATGTCAAACTTTGTGACAACAATTCTTTAGGACAATATTGAATCATTTATTGTTTGTGTGTATCTCAAACTTTGTGACAACAATTCTTTAGGACAAAATTGAATCATTTATTGTTTGTGTGTATGTCAAACTTTGTGACAACAATTCTTTAGGACAATATTGAATAATTTATTGTTTGTGTGTATGTCAAACTTTGTGACAACAATTCTTTAGGACAATATTGAATCATTTATTGTTTGTGTGTATGTCAAACTTTGTGACAACAATTCTTTAGGACAAAATTGAATCATTTATTGTTTGTGTGTATGTCAAACTTTGTGACAACAATTCTTTAGGACAATATTGAATAATTTATTGTTTGTGTGTATGTCAAACTTTGTGACAACAATTCTTTAGGACAATATTGAATCATTTATTGTTTGTGTGTATGTCAAACTTTGTGACAACAATTCTTTAGGACAATCTTGAATAACTTATTGTTTGTGTGTATGTCAAACTTTGTGACAACAATTCTTTAGGACAATATTGAATAATTTATTGTTTGTGTGTATGTCAAACTTTGTGACAACAATTCTTTAGGACAATATTGAATAATTTATTGTTTGTGTGTATGTCAAACTTTGTGACAACAATTCTTTAGGACAATATTGAATAATTTATTGTTTGTGTGTATGTCAAACTTTGTGACAACAATTCTTTAGGACAATATTGAATCATTTATTGTTTGTGTGTATGTCAAACTTTGTGACAACAATTCTTTAGGACAATATTGAATCATTTATTGTTTGTGTGTATGTCAAACTTTGTGACAACAATTCTTTAGGACAATATTGAATCATTTATTGTTTGTGTGTATGTCAAACTTTGTGACAACAGTTCTTTAGGACAATATTGAATCATTTATTGTTTGTGTGTATGTCAAACTTTGTGACAACAATTCTTTACGACAATATTGAATCATTTATTGTTTGTGTGTATGTCAAACTTTGTGACAACAATTCTTTAGGACAATATTGAATCATTTATTGTTTGTGTGTATGTCAAACTTTGTGACAACAATTCTTTAGGACAAAATTGAATCATTTATTGTTTGTGTGTATGTCAAACTTTGTGACAATTCTTTAGGACAATATTGAATCATTTATTGTTTGTGTGTATGTCAAACTTTGTGACAACAATTCTTTAGGACAAAATTGAATCATTTATTGTTTGTGTGTATGTCAAACTTTGTGACAACAATTCTTTAGGACAAAATTGAATCATTTATTGTTTGTGTGTATGTCAAACTTTGTGACAACAATTCTTTAGGACAATATTGAATCATTTATTGTTTGTGTGTATGTCAGTGACAACAATTCTTTAGGATAAAATTGAATCATTTATTGTTTGTGTGTATGTCAAACTTTGTGACAACAATTCTTTAGGACAAAATTGAATCATTTATTGTTTGTGTGTATGTCAAACTTTGTGACAACAATTCTTTAGGACAATATTGAATCATTTATTGTTTGTGTGTATGTCAAACTTTGTGACAACAATTCTTTAGGACAATATTGAATCATTTATTGTTTGTGTGTATGTCAAACTTTGTGACAACAATTCTTTAGGACAATATTGAATCATTTATTGTTTGTGTGTATGTCAAACTTTGTGACAACAATTCTTTAGGACAATATTGAATCATTTATTGTTTGTGTGTATGTCAAACTTTGTGACAACAATTCTTTAGGACAATATTGAATCATTTATTGTTTGTGTGTATGTCAAACTTTGTGACAACAATTCTTTACGACAATATTGAATCATTTATTGTTTGTGTGTATGTCAAACTTTGTGACAACAATTCTTTAGGACAAAATTGAATCATTTATTGTTTGTGTGTATGTCAAACTTTGTGACAACAATTCTTTAGGACAAAATTGAATAATTTATTGTTTGTGTGTATGTCAAACTTTGTGACAACAATTCTTTAGGACAAAATTGAATCATTTATTGTTTGTGTGTATGTCAAAGTTTGTGACAACAATTCTTTAGGACAATATTGAATCATTTATTGTTTGTGTGTATGTCAAACTTTGTGACAACAATTCTTTAGGACAATATTGAATAATTTATTGTTTGTGTGTATGTCAAACTTTGTGACAACAATTCTTTAGGACAAAATTGAATAATTTATTGTTTGTGTGTATGTCAAACTTTGTGACAACAATTCTTTAGGACAAAATTGAATAATTTATTGTTTGTGTGTATGTCAAAGTTTGTGACAACAATTCTTTAGGACAATATTGAATCATTTATTGTTTGTGTGTATGTCAAACTTTGTGACAACAATTCTTTAGGACAATATTGAATCATTTATTGTTTGTGTGTATGTCAAACTTTGTGACAACAATTCTTTAGGACAATATTGAATCATTTATTGTTTGTGTGTATGTCAAACTTTGTGACAACAATTCTTTAGGACAATATTGAATAATTTATTGTTTGTGTGTATGTCAAACTTTGTGACAACAATTCTTTAGGACAATATTGAATAATTTATTGTTTGTGTGTATGTCAAACTTTGTGACAACAATTCTTTAGGACAATATTGAATAATTTATTGTTTGTGTGTATGTCAAACTTTGTGACAACAATTTGTTTTCATGTCCCACTTCAACTCTTTTTTAAAACTGAATGCCCTCAGCTTTTCTCTACATATGCAATTTAAAGAAATGAAAGCAACAAAGTCAGAAAACCAAACTGGCATATTTACTCTATACACATAAAAGCATTACAGTTTTCCCTGGACTGACATTTTCTAATAGTTATTCCCCTTGAATTTTGTCTGACCAAACGTAGTTAAGAGATGTTGTACTACATTGTCATGTACCTTTAAATTGTTGTCAAAACTTCAACATTCAACACATAATATAAGGCTGTCACTATAGACATCTCACTTTCACAGATGTGCAACCTGCCTGTTTTGTTCCAGGTTGGGACCTACCACTAAGTACATGACAATGTATATAAACAGAATTGGTTTTTTAAAAAAAAAAAAGGCAAAAATGAAGAGGGAGAAGGAAAAGGGAAATAACTGCTTAAATGATTTACGAAAATGAGATAAAAAAAACAAAACATTCCAGTGTTCTCCCTCAATATAATAATATGTTGCCTAAACTGTGTATCAAATATAAACATTTTTTTTATGGCCATCAGAATTTTCACTATAAATCAAACATCTTACAACAGAAAATCTCTGGCTGTATTGACCGTCACTGGCTACATCTGCCAGTTTGTCCATCAACTGAGTTATGTCTATGTTAGTGTATACATCAGCTGAGTTATGTATATGTCAGCCAGCTGAATGGTCCAGGCAATAAAATATGCAAAAAAATACTTGTCAAGTGTCAAAAATATATAGAAGCCTAAATATCCTTTTGTGACCTAGCACAATCCAGTGGCAAACATTGGTGTGTCTGTCAGTCAATAAACTGAAAGAAACCTTACACTTCTCCCATGCATGTTTCAGGGTATCAATAATTGCCGTGTAAATGGAAAGGAAAAATTACATTTTGGTGAACTCAAGAATTCTTGCCCAAAACCTGTATGTGCTTAGAAAAAGTGCTAAAACAACTTACCAGTAAGTCTCTTTAATTCTTCCAAGGATATCACTTTTAAGTAAATACAAAAACTGTCAAAATCTCTGAGTCTATCAAGTTATCACTCACATCAAATACAAATCAATGTCCAGAAATAAACAAAATAGATTTGGAAGATTTTTTGATTGGGAAATTCATTTCCTGGGCAATGTAAAATTTTCAGAGCATCGAACTTCTCTGATCTTTTTGTATATATATATATATATATTAAAAAAAGTGCCGTAAACATGGAATTTCATGCAAATGCAGCATTACTAGTTGACACCAGCACTGTATTCAATATAGCTGACTTGATGATGCAGCATGACTAGTTCACACCAGCACTGTATTCAATATAGCTGACTTGATGATGCAGCATTACTAGTTGACACCAGCACTGTATTCAATATAGCTGACTTGATGATGCAGCATTACTAGTTCACACCAGCACTGTATTCAATAGAGCTGACTTGATGATGCAGCATTACTAGTTCACACCAGCACTGTATTCAATAGAGCTGACTTGATGATGCAGCATTACTAGTTCACACCAGCACTGTATTCAATATAGCTGACTTGATGATGCAGCATTACTAGTTGACACCAGCACTGTATTCAATAGAGCTGACTTGATGATGCAGCATTACTAGTTGACACCAGCACTGTATTCAATAGAGCTGACTTGATGATGCAGCAGAGAATATCAAATTTTGTCCCTTTTGACAAACAAAATTCTCACTCAAGCAGTTTTCTTGTCCTTAAGCACAAGTGTTGGATTTTTTTTAAAAATGGAAATGGTGAACTTTTCTTTGTAAAGCTATTGAATTTCTATCCTGAAAGCCTGAAGGTTATGTTACATAACCTAAAGAAGCAAAATAAAAAATAATATGAGTTTTCAAAGGACAAACAATATTTTGTTAAGTCATTGAGACCAGTAGTCTATGTAATACCAACTTTCAATACACTCAGTCGCAGAGCCGCAAAGTTATAGCTTTCGGAAAAGTGACATGAATTTCTGAATGGATGAAACATAATTTTTCATCTGAAGAAAGGTCAAGGACACTTACACTAATTTAGCTTCCCACGACTTATCCAGCTGGGCGTGTCTTTCATCCACTTCACGGGCCAGTAATGTATTCCTTGCATTGGATTCTGACAGATCTAACTTGATTTTTTTGTTCTCCTCTTGACACTGATCGACTACAGACCTGGGGGGAGAAAGACATTGGTCAATCTTCTCAGCTCTGCACAGAAGTTAATGGTAAATTAAATTATACAATTAAAAATTGCCCTTGACACTTTTCCTCCTTGTTGCAATCTGTTTGATGTATTTCACCATCTTCCCACCACAGCTACTCTCTTTGGGAAAAGTCCCTCAAACTCTGGCTCATGCAATAGTTAGTATGTAATTATGTTCAACATGAATATCAAAGCAAAATACTAATAAAATATTTTCACACTAATATTACCACATTTTCTGAAACATCAGATTGTTCATTTATCAAATGAATACTATCAGAGATGCAAGGGTTTTAAATATTTATGTTTATAAATAATAATTCTCATCATGGTTGGCTGTTCTGTTTCTTCCATTTACTTCCAAATATCATTTACTTCTGAGGCCTGTGCAACTGTGAACTTAAATAACAATTTTATGTTTCTGATAAAAAAAATGATGCCATGCAAATTTTACAGATTTTCTTCTCTCAAAAAATGTGACCCTTGCTATTAAAGTTTTCTTTGCTACAAAGTTAATGACACTTTAATGAGACTTGGCTGACCTTCTTGCATGCATGCATAAACATCCATTTTATGTACATTCTGAGAATATCATTGTTTTAAAAAGTTATCATTTTTCTTGTGCAATCTGAAAAATCGTTCCTGATATGATCATTTTTACTAGATAGTCATGGAAAAGACAATTTGTCAATCAAAAAACAACAACACAAAAACACCAGCAAATCTTATGACAACAGAATACCGGCCACTGAAAACCTACTTTAAATGCCTGACTTCTTGTTGGTAGCATACTAATGCAGCATGATGGACAGGCTCAGGGGCATTGGGACTGGTCAGTTCATGATTCAATGCAGCTGTTAGGTCTGACAACTTGACTTGTCCATGAGGGTTGAAACCTAAAGCCTGGGGGTTACAACAGAATCAAACTACAAGTGAGTCCTGGCTAAAATTGGCATTTCAAAACTATCTGAGTGGGACTTTTTGGTTTATCTGTTGTATACAACTAGAGACAAACTGACTAGAAAATGCCTGAACAGATCCCACTGAAAGTTGGTATGAACAAGTGAAATATAGTTATAGATATTCATGGCTATATAACAGCATACACGTGGGTGTGACAGAGGAATAATTTGCAAAATGCAGTTGAAATATTGACTTGCAAGGGATTTCCGCAGCATGTTACCAACCACAAACACTGAACTTCCTTCTGGTTTAACACAGAACATCACATCTGGCTGGAAGAGGTTTTATACTAATTCGCTTCAAAAAGATACAAAGTGACCTGCAGTCAGACGGCCTACCAAGTTAATGAGATATAAATATCAAAACAATCTCAAAGGAATTTTGGACTAATCTTTGCAACTTAAATAGCTATGCAGTAAAGAACAGATGACAATATCAAATATTCCAAAATGATTGCTCATCGTATTTTCAAATAACAGTAACTTGTAAAATTCATTAGAAATCCGCTTCTTTCAATTCAGGAAAATTTTTATATTTTGCTCAAAGACAAAATTAGATGAAATGTGCTTAAAAATACCTACAACATTTCAACTATAAAGCAACATTTAAGTCTTTTCAGGTATAACATTTTAGGTACGATGTACCTCAAAGATGGAAAAACAATACTAAACTCTTGTCACAAGGTTTTCACTGGGCCATACACTGAAACAAAATTCTTGAATTCTTCTTCTACAAACTTACTGAAGTCAAACTGTGACCACAAGGATCAGAGCTAACACCAATCTACTCTTGTACAGCCAAGTAGATACCAGAAAATCTAGTACTGTAAACCTACCAGGAGTATCTCAGAGCCACCAGTCACACCAACACTGTCCCAGAAGTCTAGGATATCCTCAGACTTGGCAAAGCTGAAATAAAATATTCAATCAATCAACAAATAGTCTAGAATGATCTTTCCAGTAAAATTAGTGGTTGGAACGGCAGAAATCTGCATCTGGTCAGTTGCCTTTCTGTGAGTGAAAGAGTTGAACTCTAAAACCTAACTCACTGAGATCAATATGCAAAATGACCAGCTTGGAGTGCTTGGAGATTTAATGTTCAAAAATTGCCAAACTCATGCATACATATACTTTGTGGATGTTCCCCAAGCCAGGTCAAGCCAGACAGAGACTCACCCTTCTGTGCTATGCTTGATGGAAGAAAACAGCCCAGCACAATCACCACTAATGAACTGGGCAGGGGTGGTGTTCCTTGATGGTGTCCCTCGCTCCTCCAGACGACTGCGAGAATGGCTGCGAGAACGAGGTGTCCTGGCTGTAGAAGAACGGGAACGAAGACGTGCTGAGGCTGGAGCAGGTGAGTGCAGAGGTGAGGACTCGGGTAATCCGCTGATGAGCTCATGTAAAGAAATCAGACCGTCCCTGTTGGCATCCATTTTACTGAACAATTCTGTCAGCTCCTGATTGGGAGAGTTTGAAAAGGGTCATAATGCTACTTCATAACTACATGGATGTAAGCGGCCGTTCAGTACAAAGTATGAACACCCTGAATGGGCACTACCTGTGCACATCAATGGAGCTTAACACAGCTGCAGTGCACTAGACCAATCTACACTGGAACAAAAGATACCTGAATTACTACTGTAACCAAAACCTTGGAAAACCAACAAAAATCGGCAGACCTAGAAGTTTATCATTTAGAACTCAGTTGTGCTTTGCACTCTAATCTTGCATCAATAAACTGTGATTACAGTAAGACTTTCTTTCTTTATTCTATCACATATTATGATAAATTGAGAAAAAATGTATGTGTGTCAAAGAAAAAAAAAATCTGAAAGTTCTTTTTGTGACATCTGCAAGAAATGAATTCATTAAAAATTGGTTGAATCCTCTCAAATTTGCATTATCCTGTAATCAGAATATGGCTTCTGAAATAAAATGTCAGACTTTGGCCTACATTTTAAAACTCTTTCCATGAAATGTACTAACAATAAAAATATATATATATGGTTTATTTTTAAGTAAAATCTTTTCGTTAAGTGACAAAACTCCCAGCAAATTCTAACGCTAAATTATTCTTAAAGCTATTGCCCTTTGACTTTCATTCAAAGAAGTGTCTCTGACCTTGTCTTTGATGTTGTCCATGCCAATGTAAGCACAGACAGCCCCAAACTCTGCCTGGTTGAGAAGTCCTGAACTGGGTAGGCCCAGCTGGTGACAAACTTCTCTCAACTGTCTCAGACCTGACTCTGTAGCCAAACCTTGATCTTCGTCTGTAGGAAGCTGACCTGAAATCATTACATACACACGTAGGGATAACACATAAAAGGAACAAATTTTGCCAGAAAATTTAGCTTGGACACTGGAAGTCTCCGGCCAATAGCTCCAAGTTGTATAAAGATGCAAGTAAACAAAGCAAATAGGCCCTTTTTTTTTTTTAATGTAATGTTCATGATTTTGTCCACACATGTCACCCAGGTCTAAAAACTCCAAAAATGCTCACAAAATGAGAGAACTTTCAGTCTGCCACCACAGTCACTTGTTACTATCCCCCGGCAAGGAATCTCAAACATGATGAAAGGTCCTGGAGTCACAGCCATCATCCTACGGTCTTGGCATGGAGGCATTCAAGTCCATTCCGTAAATTAAATGAATCTTTTCACATGTATTTTGATTACATCATATCAATTTTTCTATTATTTTGAAATCAGAAGTTTGTTAATCTGCATAAAAAATGTGCAAGAAGCAAACACCAACAGACTTAGGTCAGTTCATGACCGCAAATAAAAAGATTTGACCTAAGTGCTGTTGTAATATCTTTGGCTAATGTTGCACTCACGCATGCACGAAAACACACACACAAACATACACATACCTTCGGCCTCATATGTTTCTTCGTTTGCTTTCATCTCTGCCGCTAGTGCAGGTGCTGGTCGAGCATGGCGCCGCCTCTTGACATGTTTACCTTCCACTTCCTGGAGGTCAGAACAACACAAAATTAACACTGTAATTTCTAGCCAGACTCTATGTACACTAGTACTAGTTCAGCATATACTGTAATTCCTAGCCAAACTCTATGTACACTAGTACTAGTTCAGCATACATTGTAATTCCTAGCCAAACTCTATGTACACTGGTGCTAGTTCTACATTCATTGTAATTCCTAGCCAAACTCTCTGCACATTAGTACTAGTTCAGCATACAGGCTTGCATTTCAAATTATTTCTTCTACGTTATCAGATGTCAGTGAAATGAAAACAATTCCATACAAATATGCTTCTTTTTTTAGTGTTCAGAAACGCCAAAAAGTGCCAGTCACGAGCTCGATAATTTTTAAAAATAAATATAAGAGCAGATTTTCATCTATATAAAGCTTCTTTTTTTTCATATAAAAACTGCACTTTATGTAATTAGTCTAGGATTGTTTTCTACAGATAAGTGATCTTTCAGTGAGCAGAAACAATAATTAGATCAACTTGACGGTGATCACAATAATACACAAAAGTATTTCCACAGGAAACCCTTATGTAAATGGCTCATTTTTTAAAGACTGAACTGGTGACCTCATCTGGGAACTACATGTAGATATTCAACAGGCAATAAAAATTATCAAAGGTTGTTATAAAAAATTGCTTTACATTTTCCAAGTGAAAAAAACGGACATGAATGTAAAAAAAAAAACAACAATAATAAAACGCATCAACCGAAAAAAAAAAAAGGCTGGAATCTACATGGGGGCTACAATGTGCATCAATTCTAAAACTTCCATGAACCGAGCAATTCTCTAGATATTTGTGATATTACAGAAATGCCAAAAATGTTGTGCAAAGGGGAATAAAAACTATCTATTATACGAGTATAGAAGCAAGTCATGTAATGAGGATAGCAAAAATGGTCTAGAAAGCTTTCACCTGGCCATTCTGCGTCTAGATATTAACAATAAAAGGTACTAGAGATACCATAGGATGGGACACTGGGGCATTTTGAGTCCACAGGTTTCGCATCGCTACCAAGCGGGAAATTGCGTGGGACATATTTATAATGGCGCAGTTGGCCAAGCCGAATAAAATAGAAAAGATATGGAAGTGTATATCCGTACACCATGTTGTATGGATATGGACAGTGCATATCCGTACAACACGTTTACCAAACAGCGCGACTGATGAAGGTTTGCTGAAACAAAACTTGGTATGGTGTTCACGAATTTAAAGTGACAACACATGGAATAGCCAGATGGACCTGGGGGCGTGAGGGTCTAGTCAGTTTGTATCAATGGGCGGTAGTCAGATTGACTAATCAGGCGAAAAGGGGTTGGGGTAGCCATTGGTGGTCGACGTACACTCAAGTATAATAATTATTAGCGCAGATCACGCAATCTCCGAGCAGTAGTCGGATTGTTTTGCTACTAAGCCAATTCATATTTTTCAAAACTATGCAAATTAACAAGGTCAGTAATATAGTATTCCGGTGTGTGTTCTACGTCATCGAATTGTGTGCGTTGTACGGATATGCACTGTCCATGTCCGTACCACATGTTGTACCGATTTGCTTTCCAAATAGAAAAGATATTAAGTTGTGTTTATTGTTCAGCCTTCATTCTCGCCCTTGACTGCAATAGCCTGCGCTTTATAATTATAACTTTAATGATTGTAGGAAGCCTGGAGTGCCATGGTCGTCGATGTCTGCTCCAGACCTGACACATGAAGAAGAAGAAGATTGTAGGAAAGACTGTGGCCACTGAACAAAAATAGTTGTGGTAGCAAAATTGTAACAAAATGGTTTTGTTTTTTTCGTCTCCCATTAAACCAAGCACACTTTTCAAACAATGCAGAGTATGCCCCGCCCACGATCAACCTGCCAGTTGTGTGCCCGCTAGTTTGTCAGGCTTGAATAGGACATTGTCCCATCTTATCTACCTCTAGTCCTTGCTATGAGTGCAAATAATGAGAGTGCCGTACCAACAGCGGTAGAATGATGGACTACATGCTACAATATGTAGAGAGAAGTAAAACAAAATATATAAATGAAAACAAAATAACAAAATACAACACAGTTTCATTCTCCTGAGTATCTGTTGCGTCACGAATACATTAACATTGTCTCCTCGTGGCCAGAAGCTTTGGCGGTTTTCAGGCACCCAGATTCCCTTTCTCACAACAGATGGTGGTATCGGGCATTTTGTCATTTGAAATGCAAATTCATAGAAAAAAAGGTACAAAAGAATACTAAAAATAAAAAAAGCTTGAGCAGGTAAGCACCCGGAACAGTTGCCCAAAATCCGAGTACAAACCTTGGAGTGGTGGCCAGACTCGGGTCGAGATGCTCTCCGCATGGTTCAGGTACCGGTACGTCACCTGACTACCTGTACATGGCAGGGTGACGGGTATGATACAACTGACTTATACCCAGGGATCTCACTATAACACAAGGCCCCACCAATGTCACCGCCAGAACTTCAGGCTAAATTTTCCAAGAACCAGGCACAAATCAGATTTCACCAACAAGTAAATGTATTTATTAGTCTGTGTCGCAAACAAACTATATGCCAGTGACAGTCAGGATAGATCCCGACCCGTTCCTACACTCACACCATACCAAAGGTGACCTACTACTGTCCACCTACTAGCAGAGAAATAAACTGGCTATTCCTATTTCTTGACAAACAAAATCGTGTAATGCTCTGCTCATGCGGAGTTCGTGTTCATGTTACAGTATTTAAGCTCAGGAAACCTCATCAACCTGTCCAAATATTGAACATTTAAACAACAAATGAAATAGAATGGCATGGAGTCTGCTCTAAAAAAAAAAAAAAGCACGCCTGATGTTCAATCGCCCAGATTTCCCTTTAAGAAACTCCAGCCGCCCTGTGCCAGTTTTCTAGAAACAGTCACAGAAATGATACAATTTTCAAAGACGGCTTATTGCACAAATAGTGAATGGTCCAGAAACACAAATTTTAAGAAATTACATTCATTTCGCCAGAATCGTGATGAAAACACGTGTGTCTACTGGACTCTTCCTAAACCTGTCCTCTCAGACATCGCGACACGATCTTTGTTTGACAAAGGTCATGATTTTACTGATATATTGCAAAGTACTCAATGTCTTTCCATCATGCATGCATTCTTATCCGCGACTTTCGTTTAAACGTTCACAACATGAACAACAAAATGATACCAAAGGCAGAGAAATTCCTTTCCACGCATAGGGGAATGGACAAACTCCGTGATGATTACCGTAACTGTAAGAAAGATTTATGATAGCGACAGGATGGTGGAGACATGCTGCTCTGATATGTTAATAAATGCATTCCACTATTATAATGATATTACCATGCAAAGTATTCCTGTCCCCACCATGTCAATGTAACCTTACACTTGGTCTCCATCTCACCTACTGGTGTATCCAGGATTTTGGCGGTTTTGAGTTAAGCTCACCATATCTCTAGTCTTACAAAATGACTTAAGATATCTTCAATAGTTTTGAAATTATAGGCAGAAACGTTTTGCCACATGCGTGTCTGTACATACGACATCTCACTTTCACCAAATCTTTGAAACTCTTTCTTGTAAAATGGGAAACTTGCTGTTACGCCAGTTCCTGTGATGCACGACGACTTGTTTCATCCGTCGGCCCCGAAAAGGATCGAGTTTTCTTTTGTCCTGCATCGTCAAATGACACTGGCCTCTCTGTCAAGATTGGCCTGACCATGCAAATTAACGGTCGATCCAAAAAGCTTGTGAAAGGAATAGCAATCCTCCAGTGTATATAACAAACCTCTTACAGCAGGCAGGACTATCTCACATCTGTCAGTACACCCAGAGTTCTACCTGGCCAATATTACATGCAGTTTAGAGTATCATGTGTATAACCAGCAAAACATCTTAAATCAGATATATGTATAAAGTACAGAAAGGCTACATATGGACGACATACATTGCATGCAAAGGTAAATGCTCACTTGTACGATGAGATTCAATCATGAAACATCAACTACACACACCTGGTGAACTACCTGTCATGCCGCTGCTTTTGTTGCACACAACTGACCACAAAGCCCCAATCACTTCCAATTCACGTCAGAAACGAAAGTGATATCCATAACAGATCAATGCTCAAATAGCTCTGTGACAATTTTTTTGGGGGGTCACGTACAGTTATTCACACTATCTGTGAGATGGTCGCCACCTGCCAGCGAGTACGTCAATGCTTATTTTCAAATCTACTGGAGAAATACGTCAATGCTTACATTTCGAGTCTACTGGAGAAATACGTCAATGCTTATTTTCAAATCTACTGGAGAAATACGTCAATGCTTACATTTCGAGTCTACTGGAGAAACACGTCAATGCTTACATTTCAAGTCTATTGGAGAAACACGTCAATGCTTACATTTCGAGTCTACTGGAGAAACACGTCAATGCTTACATTTCGAGTCTACTGGAGAAATACGTCAATGCTTACATTTCGAGTCTACTGGAGAAATACGTCAATGCTTACATTTCAAGTCTACTGGAGAAACACGTCAATGCTTACATTTCAAGTCTACTGGAGAAACACGTCAATGCTTACATTTCAAGTCTACTGGAGAAATACGTCAATGCTTACATTTCAAGTCTACTGGAGAAACACGTCAATGCTTACATTTCAAGTCTACTGGAGAAACACGTCAATGCTTACATTTCGAGTCTACTGGCCAAACACGTCAATGCTTACATTTCAAATCTACTGGAGAAACACGTCAAAATGCTTACATTTCAAGTCTACTGGAGAAACACGTCACTTACATTTCAAGTCTACTGGGGGAAACTGCACCATGTCCCTGACCCTTTCACTCAATTATTGCTGGGCACAAAAATCCTGTGGTGAGTGTGAACAAAACACGTACAATCTGCCCCGGATATCCAGCTGAGCAGAGGACATGGACTACAGATTAACAGCAATAACGGTTCACACTTTCAAAGTCGCACTAATCTGCATGACCTTAAAAAAAAAAAAAGCCGAAGGAAAAAACAACAAAACAAAACAACCTATGGCGCCAACTGCAACAACCTGACCAATGCAAGGTGAAATGAAACAGTTAGATCCAAGACGCAGTTCAACGGCCTTTGCAACAGACCAACACGGTGATGTATGTGCATAAATAGGCTAATGCCGTGCAAGCACTTATTCTTACCTAAACGGCCTATTCAAATACATATCTTGAGTACAGCAAAAGGCTTACTCTACAGCGAAAGCCATTTCTTAGCCGAGGTGGAGTCACCTATACACATACGTCTTTATGCAGTAGGAGTGTCCATTCTAGACACTGAAAGACAATGATCATAGGACAGTTCTGTAAGCAGTGCGCTAGTTCTAGACAATAACTTGAGCATACGTTTAGCTCTAATCCCTTTAACCCACCACACTCCTAAACACATCACCCTTGTGTGGCAGTGCGCGCTTATTGGTATTTCAATTTCACGCTGGCCGCAGTTGTTCACTGTTCAGTGATCGATGTCTTACCTTGACTGTGATTCACACCAGCTCCTGGGCTTCACAGTCTGGCAGGGGCGTCGACAGATTCAAGGGAAAGTAGACAAATTAAAAGGGCGGAAAGGGGGGGGGGTGAGGGGCCAGGTAATTTACATCACTAAATATGGCAATGTTAAGTAACGGTCAGGTTTCTGTAGGGTTTCTGTATAAATCACTGGAAATTTGCGGTAACATAAACCCATACAGTTACATGCAAACTGACACCAATTTAATCTCACATGCCTTCTGCCAGTAGGTCTCTGCCCAGCAGGTTGTGCCCAGACAGTGACATGTGACACTGACAGCCCAGGATTATTCAACTAACAAAAAGTTCTCCTACAGACTTCAAAATGTTATATTAAAGTTTTTTTTTTTTTTTAAAGGGTTTGGGGGGGGGGGGGTACAGTGTGCTAGAAAACTTGAACAAAAGCTCATAAGCAAGACTGAAGCATCTACTAATGAACAGTTCGCTACTTTCCACCGACAAGCGTGCATATGATAATGGTATATATAGTTTTGTGGCTATCAAACAAAAATGAAAAATCTGGATATTATATCTTATACGGTAAACAATGAAACAAACAAAACCAAAGCGAATACATCGGCCGCGTCACAAAGAAGATAGAATAAATCACTGGGCCAAGCAAGATAACTGAGAAGCAGGTGGCAAAAGCGAAATGGCGTCACTAATGTCAGTCAAGCTTTGCAAGCTGTGAGTTCGATTTTAAGCGTAGTTTAAAAAAAAACACAAAAAAAAAACACACACACAAAAACACGAAAGCTAAAAAATACTACCTGATAAAATGTTTAAAAATCCATCAAAATAACTCACACGAAAATATTTGACAGTTCAAGTCAATGTCATATCGCATGAAGACGAGTGGAGGTTACAAGCGGCGCCGCCACTGCCCCAGGGAACAGCAACAGCAACCATGAGCTGCCACAGATGTTGCCGGGACTGTGAGACTATTTAACACAGGTCACATTCTCACAACACAACTTTCTTGTGTGACAGAAGCCAGTTGGTGAACACAACCAAGGGCAAAATTAATGTACACATCCGACACCACCCTCTGCCTCTCGCTGCCTCTCTCTTTGTTTTTCAAAAGGGGGGGAGGTGTTACAATTGCCTTTCTAGGGAAGAAGGGGGAGGGGTGACAAATGGAAAACCCAGACTAGGCTGGTCAATCCACCGAAATAATTTCCAAAGAACTGTAAATTTTTACCAAGTTATCACATTTGAGGAAAGGTTAACATTTCCAGCGAGTTGTCACATTCAGAGAAAGGTTGATATTTCCAGCAAGTTGTCACATTTAGGGAAAGATTAACATTTCCAGCAAGTTGTCACATTTAGGGAAAGATTAACATTTCCAGCAAGTTGTCACATTTAAGGAAAGGTTAACATTTCCAGCAAATTGTCACATTCAAAGACAGGTTAAAATTTCCAGCAAAGTTGTCATGATTTGTGAGAGAACAAAAAATACTCCGCCTTTTCAAGCCAAAATTTGACAATAAATGATTGAACTAAGAGAACTGAATGGCTATGACGTCAGCAAATCTCACAGCCAATCAGCTATCACATTGGGTTTGAGTCTGGTCTCAAGTTTGGGTTTTACAGAGGGTCGGGGAAAATAACGTGAAGGACAAAGACAAGAGTGAGCTGACCCGCCAAGTCAACATGTCAACATGCTATCTACTACAGCTAGGTCTGCACCAAACCCATGAGCAAGCTAAAGATAAAAGTGGATACATGTACAAAGTTTGAACCAGCAGCTGATATGTAATGTGGGGGGAGAAGGAAGGAACAAGGAAAGGGATGCACATGGATTCTGCAATGTCCTAACAAAATAACTATACAATAAATTCTAGACGGAACATGTTTGTCCAAAATTGTGTATTGTTAATGCAAAGGTCTGCAAGATTACACGTTTTAGTTTTGTATATGTGTGTGATTCACTTCAACAAAGTCTAGTCCATTTAAAACAGAATGAAACGAGTCTACCTGGCTCAAGCGCCATTAAATGCTGACGCGACGACTCCGTGCCTCTCAACAAAATCGGAGAGATGAAACCATAGATATAGTACACTAGATCGCTGAGCCAGCGGCCCACGCAACGAATTGAAAACGAGGCCGCCATTACGCTAAGCCTGAAGCTCGCCGATGCTGTACAGTCGTGCCAGCCAAGGAGTATAGCAGTAATGTTGCGGGCGTGCGTTGTTTTTTGTTTTCGGGAGGGGGGGGGGGGAGGGGGTTTACCATGTGTGAGTTTGCGAGACAATAATATACAAATCACTGTTCTAAATGCTCTTCAGAAGTTTTTGAGCATTGAAACAACTCATTATGAGACAGCTTTATACTTTCATAGTGCTATGTATATCGACCTTCAAAAAAAAATAAAAAAATAAATAAATGTTGAAAAAATTATCTACATCTACAATGTTAATCTTGGCGGAATTCAATTAAAATACATACCGCATATGCATTCAATGGGCTATACAACCCACCTCGCCCCACCAAAAAACAAAACAAAACGACGCACAGTGATGTTTAAAAAACAATGGTTTGACCAGCTAGCGACTCATGATTTTGATGTCCACAGTCACCCATTCAAAAAAAGCAATATTTCAATAATGGAGAAAGGAATGAGACAGAGAGCCTTATTATCACTTAATCCAACTGAATATCAGTCAAACGTGAAGAATGTATGGGGACGACACACCCACGGGACACAGTATTTCTTGAAAGAAAGAAGAAGAGGTACAGAAGGAAAGATGGAAATCAGTAAACAGTTTGATGGAAGGAGGAGAGGTAACACATATACATCCTGTTAAAAAAGCAAACTCCACACGCTGTCGTATGTTTCACAGTAAGGATAGTCTACATCTCTTGAGGACGTTAAATGAAACATTCACTTTTGTAACACTAATAACTCGGGTCGCAAGAGAAATTGCAAGTCCACATATAGAGTAATTTTCTATTCAGGTTTAACAAGGAACCAAGAAACAATAAATACATAAAATTGTACTCATCACCGGTGTTCATGTATTCCAAGACGGGGATGAGGAGCAGCACAAAAAAAAACTACTGTCCACTAAACAGTACCAACTTGTTCAGTTTCATCCTCTTGGCTGCTTTGCCTCCAAGGATCATTCTCTGTTGGTGCAATTTGCCAGCTTTAAAGAGTCTCATCCGCAAGTAGTAAGATGCCACACTTTTGATGAGGCTAGTGATGTGGTCCTCCTCTACAATCATCTCGTGGTCATAGAAATGATCCCGCAGAGATG
Source organism: Onchidella celtica (assembly GCA_963931925.1). Lineage (NCBI taxonomy): Eukaryota > Metazoa > Mollusca > Gastropoda > Systellommatophora > Onchidiidae > Onchidella > Onchidella celtica. The sequence goes on from OZ007569.1 coordinate 76,381,263, forward strand.
GGAATAGATCAAAATATTTCTCCTTTACATAATTATGTGAGGACGAGGTTTTGAATCTGGACATCAATGAATTTCTTGTGTGGCAAGGTCTGCATGACATCTGGGCTAGGCATCACAACCCTGAATGCTTTTTCTGTTGCCAACAAAAGCTGCACAACACCGTCGGAAGGGCATACAAGACCGCCTTGATCTCTTCTCCTCAGAAAGGAGAAACGAATATCTTCCGGAGTTTCCACACATGTCAAGGCAGCCCTGCAATCTGAACATTTTATTTTTGGAATCAGACGTGCGCACACAAATCCTGCTGTGTAGGTCAAGCATGAGTATCTCCACTCATTATCCGGGAGTGTAAAGGTGGACTCAAGCCTGTCAACCGCAGCAGTAAACATGTCATCCTGTGAGAAATCAGGCAGGTTTTGGGGTTTTGCCGGTGCCTTCAAAAGAAAACAGTCCAACTGCAACTCCTCTGTGCCATCCAGTTGAAGGCAATTAGCATACTCGGATGCTTTCACATCATTCTGAATCATGAGTGTGCGAACTGAAGCCCGAAACTGTTGTGCAGTTGGGTTGTTATTCCACCCATTTCTTTGACGAATCTGAAATAAATGAATAAATTAATAATTTCCATTCGATAAAATACAGGTAAATTTTTCTCTAAACAATAAAATCTTCAAAAAAACTTTCTGCAAGTGATTACTATAGAGTAGAATAGATACATTTGCCTGAGCAATGGTCCAAACAGAATTCTCTTTTCAATTTCCAGATGGCAAAGAATACATGTGGCAGCCTTAATATCCACAATGAGCGTGCATGACTTCTGAATTTTGCTATCCCAAAAAGAACCTGGAGTTCAGTCCTACCCACCATAGCATCAGAGGTATAAAAAAGATTATGGACATTTTATGCTGCTTTGGTATGTTTCGAAAACACGAATCCTTACCTTTCAGAGGACTGCAAACACTAGAGCACAATTATAATTTATCTATAATCAGGATCACACTAAAAAGACAGATCTCTTCTTGTAAATAGTGCTTGGAATTTTCCCAGAATTTTGCAATTATGTTGGTTAATTAAATTATTATCAGTTTCCTCTGGTCAGCATTATTTGCAAGATCTTGTAAATGCTACTTTGTTTCTGATTATCTCTGTCTCAGCAGACTATCAGATCAACAGACTTAGTCTTTTGTCCTGTTTTACAAACTCTAGATCTATTTTTTTTTAAAATATAATAGGCCTATATATCTTCATAGTTAACACTGACTGACTGAGGAACAGCTACACTATCAGTATTAAGTCTATTTTGTCATGATTCGGATATTATTAAAACTCACGCAGAGAGTGAGTTGTTGTTGTTTACCAGGGCCATGAGAAATTGGCTGGTGGCCTTGAACGGTCCTCGCCAAATTATAGTTGGTGAGTAAATAAATGTAAAGTTAAACTGTTGGATTCACGCTTGTGGGTTTTAATGTTCGTGATTAATAAGTAATGGAGTAGGGGTGAAACGAGGTGGGGACAGTTGACATTGTTAAGTATGACTAGACAAGTTTTTGCACGTTAACTGGCTGGTAGAATAGTGCAGACGTATTACTACAGTTAAAATGGTGGGAGGTTTCGACCTATGAGATAGCTGAACTAATTGGGCCAGCGGACTAGCACGCTGGGTAGTTAGATAGTATATAACATCGTGTAACGTTCAGATTTAGTGAATACAGACGAGAGAAGCATCGTTTCGTGAAGTATCTCCGGTTGGCCAGTACCTGAACTGTGTGGTCTGAAGACTAAGAAGTCCTTGCTAACGGACTGACTGAGCTCTAGAAAGAAAGGTCTGAGTGGGCTGACCTTTGAAAGCCCACGCTGCGCTATTTTGATGTTCGCGCCTCTCAGTAGGCGTGAGCAATGGTAATATATCTTAATTATTCAAGTATAATAGAGATCGGAGATAGAGAGAGAACTACAGCCTCATAGGAAGACTAAGGAAACCCCAGCTGGCACTCGACCACGAGTGTCCTGTATGATAGATCTATTGCCATAGTATGATTGGAATAATATAGCACATTGTTGATGAATTGAATAGTGATTGTGCATAAAATATAGTCTTTTGGCAACTGCTTAAATTACCTACAAGCCGAAGAGTGCTTCTGTAGGCTTTGAACGTACTGGGCTCTCCTAACATTTAAGCCCATATGATTTATGGAGAGTTTGCCTGGCGACTGGCCAGTGGCGACTCAACTGTCACTTTAAATTGATATCCAGTTTCGTATAATATACCTATTTACTATTGATTGCAGTACCTCCATAGTTACATGAATATCATTGGTTAAGTTATTAATTAGAGTTTTTGGTTTGAATATATACCTCTATTGTCTTTTGTTTTGTTATTAATATTTATGTAAACTATGGCCTGACCGGCCTGACATATATACGCTCTAGTTATTTAGTACTTTTCTTGTGTGGTTGTGTCCGAGTGTGAGTTAGCTGCCTCTCGTGCAGTCGTAACATCCCCAAGACCCTAACTCTGCTCGTGACATCTGGAGGGGACCCCACTGACATCTGAAGAGGACCCGTCACCTTCTGACATCTAGAGAACACTACTATCATCGGAAGAGGACCCCGTCAACAGCTGCAGGTCTACCACTCTAAGACTCCACTGTTATTTATGTAATTTTTGTAGTTTATAGTTTTGTATACTGCTGATTTTTTTGTTTTTGTTTCTCCCCCACATGTCTGGCATGTCCTCTCGTCATTGATCCTGGGACCACTACGAGGGACTGACAGCTAGCATCAGGAAAAGACAAGACCAGCGCTGTGGACCAAAGGAAAGAGCCAGTCCATTTTGCCCAGTTAAGTGAACCATCTGTATTTGTCTTCGTTTGAGGGGTTCGTCGTTCCAGCTCCCCTACTTTTGACAGGCATTATTTTTTTCTTTTGTGTTAGATTAGATAGGCGGGAGGTTGGAAGGGATCGAGACTTAGCATACCTCTTTTTGCCAGACTAGCAGATCTAGATGGCGTTTAAAACGGATGGGAGATACGCTTTGCCTTGAATAGTTCTGTAGGGACCTGTTATTCGTATAGATTGTTAGCGTTCTATCTTCCTCGTACTTTTAGGAAGACGTCTCTCCTGTTCTTTTCTTACCTTTCTGTACATAGTTTCAGGTTAGTCAGGTCTGTTGTCGTTTGTTCTTTCTGTTAGTCTAGCGTCTTATTGTAATTTATCGTTCGTTCTGTTCCTCTTGCGTCTTGTTTGTAATGTATTACCTTTTTATATATTCGTTATATAGTATTTATCTTTCTTGGTTACACTTATTTTTTTATATTTTTTTTTGATTACATACTTCAGTGATTCACGTGTTTTGACACGTTGAGCGGTTTTTAGAGGTATCTTGGCTTGGTGAGAGGGAAAAGTTTTTAAGAATTAACCCTCCTGTGCTGTAGAGTGACAACACTGTTTAAGTGACAACTATTATTGAATTGTTGGAATCCGTGCAGTGAGTACACTGCCAGTTCTTGCTAATTATTAATTTATACCGATCTCGTCTTTAAATTGACGGGCTCCCGAGAGGACAGTATTAGACTGTTCAGAGAGGTGACCTTTTTTTTGTGTAGTGATGAATAGTGAGTATTGGTTTTATTGTCGGCTGGTGCCGCCGCCCGAAGGAGCAATAAATTGTCTCAGGGGAAGAGTCTGTATCAGTGTCGAGGTGATATCAATATAAGAGCTATGTGAATTATATATATTGAGGATACTTTTTTTAGTCGTCTGCGTATGACGTCGACCCGAGTAGAGCAATAATGAGATTGCCTCGTGGGATGGATGATATTGGTATTTTTCGATTATTTGAGAGATGTTTGGCAGTGGTAACGTAGTACACTGCGTATTCGTGTTTTGAGAGATATTTTGCAGTGGTAACAGAGGACACTGCGTGGTCGCGTTTTGAGATATTTTGCAGTGGTAACAGAGGACACTGCGTGGTCGCGTTTTAAGAAGTTTTGGAGAAGTGTGGAGTTGTTTTTTTATACAACCGATTATGACTATGGTTTTCCGCGTTTCGTGGACCATCTAACGTAATACTATATATGACAAGTAAGAATAACCGATTATGATTGTGACTATCCATGTGGCCAGTGGATGAGTTACCTAAGAACATACCCGATATGAATATTGAATTGAACCGATTATGACTATATTACCGAGATGACTGTGACACTTGACGTGTGCATGGCTTGCGTACGGAAACGGCGCATTAAATTAACTGCTATCGCCTCGTGGCATCTCATCTATACCGGATTGGATGTTGGAAAGATTTAATTGTAATGTTATTTGAGATCTAGATTAGTGTTAAATGCGAGAAGCGCTACATGAAATTTGAACGAGAACATCAGATTAATTTATCTTAAGGACGCTTCTGTTAGTGTTAATTAAGCTTAACTATGCCGAAATTTGTAGTTGTGATAGACCCGGAAATTTTGTTCTCCTATTTAGGTCTGTCATATGTACTGGGGTTGGATAGGATTAGCACCTCATTCTGAGACCGAGGGATGGTATCACATATTGTTCGCCCATTGTGAACACTTTTCACCTACCCCTGTGCTTTCCTTTGTTCCAACAGCTATTTTACTGACGTCGACCCGTATTTTGGCCACACCAGACGTTGTTGCCCAGGGTCGAGGACGAGAAGTCATGGCAGACCAGGAGTCCAGATCCACTAATGCCATCGATGCTACTATAGTTATCTTTTCTTGAGTATTATTCATTGTATGTATGCATTCCTGATGACAATCACAGGATCAGTGTTGTACTCTAAAATTTTAGAGTTATGATTGTTAATGTCTACGTATTTAGAGGTACGATTTAATCCTCAGAGAGATATATACTTTTGGACGGAACCTTAAGATTTTCATGAAGTTTTGTCCATCAATGATACCCGTCCTGTAGGTTTTTTTCAACTTTAGTACTAGTCTTAGTTATTACCTAGTATTCTTAGTTAAGTTAACCTTTCGAGCAATTTCTCGACTCATGCCTTCCCTTTACGATAATAATTTATATCGTTAAAATTGCAAATTTTAACTGGGGTGGGGGATGTGTCATGATTCGGATATTATTAAAACTCACGCAGAGAGTGAGTTGTTGTTGTTTACCAGGGCCATGAGAAATTGGCTGGTGGCCTTGAACGGTCCTCGCCAAATTATAGTTGGTGAGTAAATAAATGTAAAGTTAAACTGTTGGATTCACGCTTGTGGGTTTTAATGTTCGTGATTAATAAGTAATGGAGTAGGGGTGAAACGAGGTGGGGACAGTTGACATTGTTAAGTATGACTAGACAAGTTTTTGCACGTTAACTGGCTGGTAGAATAGTGCAGACGTATTACTACAGTTAAAATGGTGGGAGGTTTCGACCTATGAGATAGCTGAACTAATTGGGCCAGCGGACTAGCACGCTGGGTAGTTAGATAGTATATAACATCGTGTAACGTTCAGATTTAGTGAATACAGACGAGAGAAGCATCGTTTCGTGAAGTATCTCCGGTTGGCCAGTACCTGAACTGTGTGGTCTGAAGACTAAGAAGTCCTTGCTAACGGACTGACTGAGCTCTAGAAAGAAAGGTCTGAGTGGGCTGACCTTTGAAAGCCCACGCTGCGCTATTTTGATGTTCGCGCCTCTCAGTAGGCGTGAGCAATGGTAATATATCTTAATTATTCAAGTATAATAGAGATCGGAGATAGAGAGAGAACTACAGCCTCATAGGAAGACTAAGGAAACCCCAGCTGGCACTCGACCACGAGTGTCCTGTATGATAGATCTATTGCCATAGTATGATTGGAATAATATAGCACATTGTTGATGAATTGAATAGTGATTGTGCATAAAATATAGTCTTTTGGCAACTGCTTAAATTACCTACAAGCCGAAGAGTGCTTCTGTAGGCTTTGAACGTACTGGGCTCTCCTAACATTTAAGCCCATATGATTTATGGAGAGTTTGCCTGGCGACTGGCCAGTGGCGACTCAACTGTCACTTTAAATTGATATCCAGTTTCGTATAATATACCTATTTACTATTGATTGCAGTACCTCCATAGTTACATGAATATCATTGGTTAAGTTATTAATTAGAGTTTTTGGTTTGAATATATACCTCTATTGTCTTTTGTTTTGTTATTAATATTTATGTAAACTATGGCCTGACCGGCCTGACATATATACGCTCTAGTTATTTAGTACTTTTCTTGTGTGGTTGTGTCCGAGTGTGAGTTAGCTGCCTCTCGTGCAGTCGTAACATCCCCAAGACCCTAACTCTGCTCGTGACATATTTCACATATGAATTTCATCCTTGCCTCTATCACCTACTGTGCTAGCTCTTCATAATGGGCCTTTTTAATTGCTTACATAGCTACCCAAAGCAAATGTAATTGTAAGCACACCTCTCTTAACTTTTTTTTCCCTCAGTAGCCTACTCATATTCATCACTGAGCATCAATTGACATCAGACATCAATGTACTGTGCCAGATGTCCGGGCTGAGAATAATAAGTTGCACAGCCAAAACAGAAGTTACGAAAGCAGTTCAAGAAACGAAATCTGATTAGCCAAACCACACTAGCTGTTCTGTTATCAATACCGTTATATAGCATTAGCAGACAGTGATGCTGACTGCTGTACTTGGGTCAATGACGCCACGCTATTGACTGCTAGCGGTACGCGAGCCTGTTCCTCATTAAATTTGCAATAAACTAACACAAACTTTTGACAAACAACATCAGAAAGCCATTCTCATATAATATAGAGGTAAACGTGCAGTATCGCGACATATGTTGTTTACACCCATGGCGGCCATCTTGTGACGTAATGGGTATCGTAGGTGGGCGATCCAGGTGGGTTATGATGGTATCGTGAATACTGATATTCGCTCTCCTTCTTTTGTTTGATAATAAAATTTAATAAAATATTTTTGATTTGTCTGTTTGTTTATTTGCTGTTGTTCTTTTGGTGTTGCTTGAATAAATAAAATGTTATTAATGAAAAAGGCAAAACATTATGTAGACTATTTTAAATTTTAGGCCTACTGTGGTGAGTGTGTCTAAAAAACTGTCTTGAGTACAGTATCGAAAATACGACTGATTAGATCTACCAAATTTCGATTCTTTTTCATGAATTGCCAAATAAATACAAGTGTCAGCGAGGTATATGTTTTCTAGGCCAAGAAGCATACACTAAATTGTAAATAAGTTGGAAGTTTCAATGTTTGGACTGTTTTAGTTTGTTCAATGTTTGGACACTGTTTTGAATTTTACAGTCTTCAATTTTGGAAGCTGTTTTGACACTGTTTTAGATTTTACGAACTCTTTCTTACTGCAATAAAGTTTCTATTCATTGTTCTGGGTGTGGACAGTGTACACAGTTTCGTTTCATAAGGTACGGTAACAACTGATTTTTTAAATTTTATTTATTTATCATTTTAATTATAGTCTAGATCTATTTATTTTTTGTTTTTAATTTTTAATACAACAACACACATGAACACTAAAAGATTATAGTCAATACAACTAAACAGATGAGCAATAATCAAATTTAATAATAATAGATCTATACAATGAAACAGATGAACAAGAAAATATAATCTAGTCAGTAAGACAAAACAGATGAACAAGCTAAGATTATTCTCAACCATCACTCCTCCTCACCAAAACTACCACTAGCACCATCTCGCTTTCTCTCTCTCTCTAATCCAATTCTAATCAAATATCAAAATTCTAATCGAATATCAATACTCGCTATACCATCATAACCCACCTGGATCGCCCACCTACGATACCCATTACGTCACAAGATGGCCGCCATGGATGTAAAAAAACATATGTCGCGATACTGCAGATCTAGATCTAGTCTATATAAAAAATCTTGCCAGGCCCATTGTATTCGGTTAATTGCACCCACATAAATCTAGATCTAGTCTAGATTAGATCATAGCGGTCAATGACGCGCTGCTACTGCTGGCAGAACGAGAGCCTGTTCCTCACTAACTTTGCATCAAACAGACTAAAACTCTTGGTAAACAAGATAATAAAACCAATCAAATAAATATCTTGTGATTCCTTACCTTTCAAATTGTCAGCTGGAGTTTGCAGTCGATCTTGAAACAATAACGATGTCAAAAAAAAAACGAAAGTGAAACTGCACAGGAAGAGTACGCCGTCTGCTGTTTATCAGGCTTAAACAATGGCGGCCGGACTTCCTGGGAAGCGTCGGTTTCCTTTCCACCGACCAATGAGAGTCGACGATCTAGTGTACTATATCTATGGATGAAACTGTCCTGAGTGGACTCCACTCCATCTGGGTCATAGCCACCTCATACACCGTTTTTTACATAGGGGGAGGGGAAGATCCCCAACCACATGTGTGGCATGCAATTGCCAACTATCAATAAAACACATTTTAACTGAATGTGTAGACTTCACGCATATCCGAAGAAGGCACTTTGCCTGCGGATCCATGAAAGAATTATTTTTTGACGTGGACCCACAACGCATCCTGTCCTTTCTGAGAGAGGCTAAGATCTACAACTTGATTTAATAGCTTTTATACCCGTTTACAAAACTTTTTCCAGATCTATAGGCCTACTAAATAAATTTTGTAAAATTTTACCAATGTGTTAAAATGATATGAATATATGTAATTCTATGTCAAACTTAACAGCGCTGAATACGGGACATAAGTAATGAAAGTGTACCCAACTAGACCGTGAAGGGCACAAAGTGGCCGTGCCGTAATCGTGCCGACGTGCCGTAAAACCCAAACTCAAACTCCAAGACTGTAAGAATGCGAGAATAGCTCACGTGCAAGCAATGTACCCGATACAAACACCCGTAGTTACGTACAGAAGAAAAAGGGGCGAGAAGTGTTCAAAACGCCCATCAACCCAATACCGATCAACCCAACATTGCCCAAACTTGCGATCACTTTGCATACAGCAACTTTCCTAGCCAGAGGTTGTCGATAACAATTTGCATTTCTGTTGATCTTCGTTGAAGCAAAGCGCGCCCAGCTGGGCCTAGCTGCTCCAGTGATATTGAACACCCGCCTGCCGTGAGCTCTCTCCAACACTGATTAAGGCTGAAAGTTCGGTCCCTCGAGCATCTTGCAGACAAAGATAGTAAGCCCGAGAAGTCGCTGGAAATGCTAATTTGATACAAAGAAGTTGGGGAAAGAAGAAAAAAGATTACATTTACATTTGAGCAAATACAGCTTATTCAACTGTACTTCAAATTCGACGCCTCTGTTGTAAAATACACGTACAATGTATATAAGTATTGTCGTGAATCCACCCCCGTTCATCCAAATGCTAATCTGACAATATTTAAAGCTATGCCTTAAAGTTTTAGAGCCTATATTACAGGGGACTTTCATCTCCCCCCCCCCCCCCCCACTTACATTTAAAAGGCAAGTTAACAGCGTTGGCAGAGGACAACCGGAGACCAGTTATACTGGGACACTCCTGGTAGAGAAAATGTCTTTGCAAACCAAATAACTGACCCATGACCTAAGGTATTCAGTGCCCGTCTCCTTGTTGAAGGAATTAAACCATTACAGTCATGTTGTGTCCTCCAGCAGACAAAATCGTCCTCAGAACAAAGACGACATGTTTGGGAGCAATGCCGTTCTGATCTGCAATCTTACCTGACCATACAGCAGTTTTCAGAGGCCAGATCTTGGCGTTTGAGACATACGACTACACTGTAGGCCCTACATTGTTCCACTCAACTAATTAAAATGTACAAACTGTTGACAACAGCTTTACCATACTGTAAAATCCACTCTCATGATTCATCCACGCCCAACAGTTTTGTAGGAAGGTAAAAACTCCTTTCTTTTTTGATGTCCCGTTTTGGGATGGTTCAATTTGGGTCAACTATAATTGGAGATAGAATCCAGCAGTGCTGGGGCCGCTACACTGAATTCGTTACTTTGTGGCTGTTGCTGTATCAATTTAAACAAAATCTTGAAAACTTTCCGTTGCTGCTTGAAGGACTAGATGTGCCAGACACTCGACGTCTAACACTTTCAGTCAGGCCTCAACCGATTTCAGGCAAACAATAGAACATCAAGCCATGTGCTTAAATCAAAAACATTTTCTTTCATTGTCAACGCTCACAGATCATTGTGTCCAACCATTCAGGTACAAATACAGCACATGTAAGTACATCTTAGGACAAACTCATCCAAAAACCACTGCTCTCTACACCTCCAACTGGATATCGCCGTACTGGTACAGTCGAAACCATTTATAACAGGGCTGGATATAACAGGGATCCGGGTATAACAGGGATTTTTTCAATCCTCATTTTTTCTCCCTCTTTATCTTGATTAAAATACATCTGCCACAACAGGGACCTACAAGTGCCCAATCTGTTATATCAGGGATACTGAGAGCAAGAATCTGACTCGGAGCCGTCAAGTAGGCAAACAGCGAGCGCAGTTCAGTAACTGTAACTAAACCTTACACGATCACGCGAGTGGTTATTTCTACAATTTTTGGTGGCAGTCAAAAGAAGAGAGGGAGAGAGGAGGCCAGGCCAGGCCAGTGTCAAGACAACCAATTAAAACGAAGAGGCCAGTCAGGTGTGTGTGTCAAGCTCTAAAAGCCCTTCTTAGCCACACACTACACGCCTAGTGTTGAAATCACACGTGGATCATCATTTTCCTTTCTCGTGAGACAGAAAGTTCTAGACCAATATAATACAGTACATGTCATGTCAGTATGAATAGACCACACTCGCAGTGGAGCAATTTGCTTCAGCAGGAAACCAACACGACGGTGTCATCACCATGTTGGAATGTTGGTGTTTCTCACTCTCTGTCTCTCTCTCTGATCTCCACATCTCCCAGCTAACATTACGTGTACTCTCCTCACAAGCTACCCTCTCCTCCCAAACACACCATCATTAACTCCTCCCGGCACCAACCATCATCGACGTCATCATCCATGGCATTTTTATTACCATCATCGTCATCATCAAAATACTTGCCATCGCCATCGCAATTGAAAAAGAGTTTAGATGAGTATAATTAAGGGAAGTAATTCAATAGATTGTTTACACCCTCTCTGTTTTGTACTGACACCCCCCCCCCCTTCGCAAAACAAAAATAATCTTTATGTGGTTAATTCCAGGATGCATGTTACATGTTATTGTGTGAGGTACCAAAACTATCTGGCCCTGAAGCTGCTGAAGGAAGGGGTGGAGAAACCACGAACTTCCGCCTACCTGACACCAAACAAAAGTTTTCACCACATTGTCTGTCATTGCCACGCCCACAGAGTCCACGGAAAGAAATTGAACAGATCTTGTACATGTACATGAAATTGATAATAACCAAACATATACACACATACACAAATACACAGCAATGCCAACAGTAAAAGAAACAACCAAAATTATTCATAAAATTTATTTCGATCATGATTTTCATTATAACAAAAACCCAATATAATATATAACAATTATATATAATTGTCAGCAGCACCACGAGCTTAAACACTGTACGTGACCTGGGGACAAGAAAATGCCATATCTGACATAATAAATAAAAAAATATCTCCCGTTGTAAGTAACTCTATATAGTAAAGATCCGCGATATTCCAGTGCAGCTTTTTCAGCTGGACATCGAGAAAGACATTTCATTTAAATAAGAGCAAAGCTGGCTCTGTCTGACATGTTTTGTAAAACTGTAGTACACAAGATGTAATCATTCATCAATATTAATAAGTACTGTTCTATCTTTCTTTGAATAAACTGTCAGATCCATAGAAGATGATGTATGAATATGTGTATGTGATAGGTGTTCCTACACTGATTAGTGCACCGCTGTTCCTTTTCTTCTTCCTAGCTGATCAATATGATTTACATGATTACACGTGTTATCTACCATAAATGTAAGTACTTCAAAACACCAAACTCTCTTTTTACCTAAATGCATATTAGCTTTTGTAAATACAGTAAACACACACACATACAAAGGGGACAGGTGAGAGAGAGAGAGAGAGAGAGAGAGAGAGAGAGAGAGAGAGAGAGAGAGAGAGAGAGAGAGAGAGAGAGAGAGAGAGAGAGAGAGAGAGAGAGAGAGAGAGAGAGAGAGAGAGAGAGAGAGAGAGAGAGAGAGAGAGAGAGAGAGAGGGGGAGAGGGGGGAGAGAGAGAGAACAGATCAGGCTACAAAAAGTCCACCTTGATAAAGACAGTCGTACAAAAAAATTGTTCCGAAAGTAGAATACAGATATACAGAATAATCAAATGTCACACATCCAGACAATCAAATGTCACTCCTTCAGACAACCAAATGCCATACCTCCAGACAATCAAATGTCATTCCTCCAGACAATCAAATGTCACTCCTTCAGACAATCAAATGCCATACCTCCAGATAATCAAATGTCACTCCTTCAGACAATCAAATATCATTCCTCCAGACAATCAAATGTCATTCCTCCAGACAATCAAATGTCATTCCCTCAGACAATCAAATGTCATTCCCTCAGACAATCAAATGCCATTCCTCCAGACAATCAAATGTCATTCCTACGCATTCTACTGGTCCCTCTTATAACAGTAACATTAGTTCTGGTCCTATTTGATGGCGGGATTTTTGTTCTCTGCCCAGCATTGAGACAATCACAGCAATACAACACAATGTAGGCCTATATATAATACAATACACGACCAGTATAAAACAGATCTGACTAAATAGTTATGTTACATGTATGCACTGTGGAGGCCACAAGAAATAGACTAGCACCGTTCAACCCTTACAGTGAAACAAACAAACAAACTCAGTGCAAACGTCCTTTAAAATATCAGATGCCTGAAAAGGATGTGCCTTTCTTTAAGTACAGGTAACAGAGGGAAACGAATTTGTAACTGCAGAGGTGTAGTTAACATTAACTAGGTCGCATTTAGTAATTTATTATGTATTACTGGCCTGTAACAACCCTGGTACCACGCGAGTCTAAACACTCTTTAAAGTACCGGGGTACAGTAGATTTTGGCCTGTAACAAGCCTGGCACCACGAGAGTCTAAACACTCTTTAAAGTACAGTAGATTTTGGCCTGTAACAAGCCTGGCACCACGAGAGTCTAAACACTCTTTAAAGTACAGTAGATTTTGGCCTGTAACAAGCCTGGCACCACGAGAGTCTAAACACTCTTTAAAGTACAGTAGATATTGGCCTGTAACAAGCCTGGCACCACCAGTGTCTGAACACTCTTTAAAGTACAGTAGATATTGGCCTGTAACAAGCATGGCACCACGCGAGTCTAAACACTCTTTAAAGTACAGTGGATTTTGGCCTGTAACAAGCCTGGCACCACCAGTGTCTGAACACTCTTTAAAGTACAGTAGATTTTGGCCTGTAACAAGCCTGGCACCACCAGTGTCTGAACACTCTTTAAAGTACAGTAGATATTGGCCTGTAACAAGCATGGCACCACGCGAGTCTAAACACTCTTTAAAGTACAGTAGATAATGGCCTGTAACAAGCCTGGCACCACGCGAGTCTGAGCACTCTTTAAAGTACAGTAGATATTGGCCTGTAACAAGCCTGGCACCACGCGAGTCTGAACACTCTTTAAAGTACAGTAGATTTTGGGCCTGTAACAAGCCTGGCACCACAAGACAACATACATATATATACAGATGAGGCTAAAATGTCACTCGAAGTTCAAGAATGCATGGTAACAACAGCGACTGTGGCGGTTAATGGGAACAACTTTGCTGATGGTTACAGTAAAGAGGACAATGCAGTAGTAATATATCACAGCAAGTGTCAGCAGTACTGGATCTGATCTTGTCAGAGGAGTAGGTGTCACTAAGTTTTCTTTTTCCTTCTCTGTGTTCTAGTGTGAAGGCATTTGCACCGACAGACACAGACTTGTCCACTGTAGAAAAAGTTACCCATTCAGAGATGGAGGAATGAATATAAAATTAACCTGGTGAAATTTTAATGCTGAAGATCGAAGGGTGGTGCTTGTGTGGATGAAATGCTGCCATTGCATGATCACCCGTGAAAAGTATATTGTGATTCTGAAGACAATATGACGTGGGTCGCCAACCATGCTGATGAGGGCTCTGACTTGAGCAAACTATGCGTTGGTAACACAACTGATGCTAGATCCTCGGCTACTCCTCATATCAGTTACAAGTAGAAACAGAAAAAAAAGGAAACTCTAAACACCTAAACACATCAATGCCAAGATCTAGCTGCCTTTCTTGCCATCCTACACACAACTTGTCATTTTACTCATCACAGTGGCAAGCTCGGTTACAGCAGAACAAATGCTGGATACTAACATGTTAACACTTCTTCAAAACTAGCACGTAGGTACAAATATTAGAGTGGGGTCAAACCACCATTATCATCTACAATGTTTCATTCCAGTGACGTCATAATTATCTGCCTTGATGATGTCCATTCAATCTCGGTTCGACGTTCGGTTCCGTCACCCTGAATTAGTATAGATTGCATAACAAAGTATACCCGTAGAAGACAACTGAAACATTCTTCCTCCTTGAACCAAATCACATAACTGTGCAAAGCAAGTGAAGACCTACATTTCTGTTGGTAGAATGAGGACACAAACAAATGATAAAGACAAACACAAATCTGAACACATCCTAATAAAGCGGATCAGTACGAATTCCAGAACCTAACAATTAACATGTTCCTTTATTTTCAAAAGTTCGATTATCCGGTATTTTTGCTTGTTCTCTCAAAAGCTCCGCTTCCCTGACGTCGTTTTCCTTCTGTACCACATACAGCAACTCGTATGGATTCGGTCCTAGCATCCAGCAGTCCTCAGGAGTAATTCGGAATCTCTGGCTCCACTCCGTCTCCTCCACAACCACTTCCCTCAGTTCCTTTGGATACACCGTTTGTTTACCTCCTTTATACAAGGCTTGGCAAAACTTTTGCACCTGATTTTCAACTTGTTTGAAAGTCGAAACTTCCGAATAAAACTCTGGTCCCTGGCGAGCTATATGTCTCCACAGCGTTCGGTTGAAATAGTTATAAAGTCTAAAATCCGCATCACTTCTCTTTCTGATCAGAGCTGCGATATTATCTGGTAGCGGCTGTTCTTTGTAGGAATAGTTGGCCACATTAGAGTTTATAAAAACAATGTCTCGAAATGTCCAGCACATGAGCCGTCTGAGAAGAATCAAAGATTCATAAAAATATTCCACTATCATAAAGAGGTCAAATTTTTTATCTAAATGTTTGATGTAATTGTCAATGGCAGCAGGATCTTCTGAAATATCTTTGGTCCCTGGTGGGAAACCAAGTGGCATACCGTGACAGTGGGACATTAAATTTTTGGACATGGAGAAGCCAGCCGGTATGCACCAACGAGCTTTGGCATTGTGTGCCATGTAAGCAGATTCATACTTTTCCAAGTCAGAAAAGTACTCAACAAACGGCTTAGAGGCATTAGCGGGGACTCCTGCGATTTTGGCCACCTGAAAATATCGAAACACTGACTTGACCTGCGCCACTGGCTGTCGGACAATTCCCAGGTAAACAGTGTCTTTGGGCATGATCGTTTCCATAACGTCTTCAGTATAAATGGCGTGATCTATTAGAATGTTGTAGCCTCGACTAGATGGTCTGAAATCACGCATGGTCATTGGAAATGGCCAATTCAAATACATTTGCTTTCCCACTGGCGATACAAAGGATAGATTTCTAGTGTAGCCGAAACGGTAAAAGACACCAATCAGAGTTGATGTTGCACATTTCATGCCTTTGATGAAAACGAAGTTGGTACGCTCTTTACAAGTGTAATTTCCTTTGCTCAATCGCCGGGCCATGATGTCAAGATAATCAATCTCGTAAAGACTTTGTCCGTTGATACCCAAGACATAGGAAGACTTTGAAGCGGGGTTACTCAGTGGAGTCTTGAACCAAGCCATGTAGGATAGCATCCCGAAATAAAACAATAAAACCGTAGTTGTTATTGTTATATAAAACCCAGGTCTTTTCCTGCTAAATCTGATGAATGTTTGAAGACAGAGAGCCATATCTAGTACTGCTGTCTATGCATGTATGGTCACACACTCAAAGCTGAAAACTTTGCACGTGGAGTGACTTGAAGAGTAAGATCGTGCTCGGCAGTAGAAAAGATTTGCGCTCATACAGAAAATATCTCCGCTCAGACCGATGACTGCCTGTCGTTGTAAATGTCAGCAATGGTGAAGCTTCAAACGCCAAGATTAAGTCTTGTCACACTGTGCGATCAATAAAAGACAGTCTGGTAGTTGAAACAAGTCCGCAGACAATTCCAGTTTCACTGAACTCACGGGCTCTTAGGAAAGATTATTTATTATGAACTAACTAGGGGCCGCAGGACTAAAGTCTACACCAGTCATGCCGACTTAAGCAAAGTTTAAATTAATGAGTAATGAGTAATTCACAAATAGCTGCCGAGCTACAGAGGTGCTACATAGCTCAGGTCCTCAGAACTAATTTGTCAGGAAATAACTATTTGATCACAACACTTTCATGACTTTTCCCGGACACATCAGTAAAAGATCAAGCACTTAAAAACTGGTGGGCTGACGCATAGAGCAAATCTGGACGTACGTGGAAATAAAAATTGACACCTCCAGACGGTGTGGTCACTGCATTCCCCGCCAGAGTGTCCGGGGACAGATTTCACTCAGTTTGGGTTCGGTCCTAGGCGACCAATTGTTGCTGACACATTTTGTGTATGTGGCCTTGAAGTTGAGGTAAGCGATGATTCTACGGCAAGCCACGGATAAGTCAAAGTCCATGGACGCAGTCAACAGTTTCCCCTCTACATGATTGTTACCTGACTAGACCTTGCAGTGGACGGGCTGTGCCAGACACGCAGGCAGGGACTATGCTCTGTAAAGACCAAATCACAACAAAATTGACACATGTTCATGCTGTAGCAAACAACCGATGGACAAGTACACGGCCGGGGTTAGTTTATACACGGGGCGCAAAACCCGGCTTGGATTTATCAATGATTTTAGAATTACAGAACAGCTGCAGTACAGCTGTGACATGTTTGTCGAGGCTCTGATAGGTTCTAATCCCTAACTGGTGAGCAGTGGAAGAGTGTAGGGGGGGGGGGGGAGAGGGGGAGAGAGACATTCAAGACTGCACACCACAAGTCTACGCCACTGACAAATCGTCTATTATTTGTCTTGTGTTCATTAAAGGTTGCCAAAGTGTACGGGTGAGCAAGAGTCGTGGTGGAGAAAGACTCGCGCTCGATATCTGGTCTTCTCCAGCTGTCTGGCAATCTGAGACAAAAGTGCTGTGAGATTGTAGCTGGAGGTTTAGCGTCAACAACCCCCCCCCCCCCCTTTCCCCTTCCTCCCCTCACATCTCCCACAATACTATTGATTTGCCACGTGCAAGTACATTGTTCACTCTCGCCTAGACATACAACTCTTGACTCCTCCAACTTTCTTCACCGCACATTGTTGTGTGTGTGCTTGTCCCCAGGAGACTACAACAGCAGATGAGTTGAGAACACACGTACAACTGTGGTGCTACTGGAAGATGGTCTCATTGAACAATTCCCCTACACCAACATAAGAAATAGACTCAATATTTCATGCAGTTTTCTACGCCATTTTTTAAAACCCACACTGAAAAACTGACACCATTTCAAATAAAACTCGTTAATCAAGAAACTAAACTTGAGAAGTGCATTAATTAGGTTACTTTTTGTCCTGTTTGTTTGAATCAGGAATCTCCAAACTTTAACCCACGGATTTCTTTAGGGAATCCCTGACCTTTCATCCACGCTCCAACAATTACTAAAACAAGAAATATTTAATAAATAATACCCACAGAAAAAGTAAATAAATGTTTCTGAAAGAAATTGGCTAGCACAGCCATTCCCTGCAGGTCTGGGGTTCGCCAAGTGATGTACAAATAATGATGTCATTTGTGGATGCCCCAATAATGCCAATCAATATACTGTTATGAGCGATGACAGACCTGTCCTAATACAGCGGTGAACGTACGCGTGTCTATCTTTTTCATCATCAAAACAGGTAAATAGAACGATTTGTTCTTGGTTGTGTGGATAATTACAGTTACCGTATTTTATTGCATTATCTCGGGAAAAAAGTATGGTAACTCGAATGGGGCATAATTTTGAAAAACAAAGAGCCTTTACTTAAGAACAGGAACGGTAGAATGAGCACTTACCAACGACTGATATGACATGAAGTTACCTATATACTGATATAGCTCAGGTAAGCCAAATCAACCGCCTCGGGGTGTGACTTCAGCCATTCGTTACAGCCTGGTGGTCTTTTTATAATGCCCAACCACAACCATGGAACCGCATCTATGTCCTGTAAGACAAGATGGTGCTGGTTACGAGCATGTCAGTGAAAGCCAGAAAAAATTCAGTAACCGTGGCAACTCTCCGCGTTGATATTCCAGGACTTCATGGAAAGGAAGGATTTTTTGCTACCTTTAAGAAACTACAGCGCGGTTCTGCATAATCATGTAGAATTAGAATTAGCGGACTGATGCTCCAAAAGAAACGCAAGCGCGAGAATCCCTCTTCAGATGGCACAGTTAAACGCCAAGGTCTGTCCAAAGCATTTCTACTCGGTATGAAGATGTTTGCTTCTTCCATGACAGGACTGCACAATGTTTCTACTGTGGTTCTGTACTTCAAAGTGCGGACTCACAAGGAAAACCACCCAATGACAGCCAGGTATTTTTAAACTGACACCAGGAGATACGACAGCAACGCTAGCCAACAGAAGCACGGCGTCAGGGTCTGGTTTTATTCTTCAAACCAAACGATCATCAAAAGTGGAAGAAAATGTAGACTGAACAGTACTGCACTGCGTTCGCTGGGCGTGTCTTTCATCGAGTTTCCATGGAGACGCAAAATCTGCTCTTACATTCAGAATGCCAAAGAAATGCTCTGAGAAAGGCACGCACTCATCGCTCTGAATCACACCAACGTGGCATATTCAATACACTAGGAAATTCTCAAATGGGAGAGCGACCCTGGTGGGAAGTTTGGCAACAAACGTTTGATGAAAGGAGGCAGCAAGCCCAACTTTCCTGATGTCACTGAAAATAAGCCAGTAGTCACGCTCAAAAGCAAATCCTCAAAGACAAGCTGTGTTCATCTGATGGCATTCAACACCAACAAATCCACAAAGATTGGTTCAGTTCATCAACACAACAAGAACACCGTGTCTTCTTACAAATCCACGGCCTGCAACTAATATTCTTTTTCCGTATGAGTAAATTTTTTTTTCTCTTCCATTTGGTAAGATTTGATGACTATTTCTGATTTAAACAAACATGGAACAATAAATGACCATTTAGTTAGTACAACAAATGGCAGATGCCGTAATAATCTAATTAAAATAACGGTCCAGTCCAACATTTGGCTCTTTGATCATATTTTTGTGTCGCGAAAATCATCCAGAGAAGTTCCAAGTACTCACACGCAAACTTTCATGCATTAAACCCAGCGTGCAGATTCTGACACTTTTCACTGTTTCCCCCCGTCGCCCTACTA
Source organism: Onchidella celtica (assembly GCA_963931925.1). Lineage (NCBI taxonomy): Eukaryota > Metazoa > Mollusca > Gastropoda > Systellommatophora > Onchidiidae > Onchidella > Onchidella celtica. The sequence goes on from OZ007569.1 coordinate 76,400,840, forward strand.
CAGGTATTTCTGTATCCTTTGGTCTAAAGATGACAATCGGCACAGCAGAAAACTGGAGTTGTCTGAAAACTCTGTGTCTGCGATTATCGATTCTCCAGCTGAAAAAATAAAATATTCAAGTAGTGGAGAGCGCGGAGTTGAGTTTGCTCTGACCCGCGTGCCAGGAGGGGGGGGGGGGTGTTTCCATACCACCTCATTTTGCTCTTTTCCCCGGAGCAGCTATTGAACCCTCAGAATAGTCCCATGAATCCCTGCCTAGGGGGTCCAAAGTCATCATTCTGAGGACTCACGTTTTAAATCAGCATTTTATGATAAGTTACGTAATGCCTGTGTTTTACGATAAGTTACGTAGGACCTGAGAAATGCTTGCCAGAAACAACTCCATCATCGTAGGCTATGGAACGAGCCAGTCATTAATTCCCACTCACTTGCTCTTGTCTCAGACAACCTGCACACTTGCATCTGAAGCTCGATACAGCTTGTCTGAATTATATAAAGATGACCTTATGATGCTCCTTGGAACACTCACAACTTTAAGGAAAACAGGCACTAACCGAAGACACGCGCAATCAGTGTACGAGTGGATGACTAATAATCTATAGGTATGTTTGAGCCACTTTAAAGGTATTTTATAATAGCTGCAAGATGTGTTTTAAAGAAACACTGACGCCAAACAACATCGCCCCTTATGAAGTCCTTGCACCAGTTGCCAGTTGGAAAGCGTATTTTGTATAAAGTGGCCATATTATGTCACAGATGTGTATTAGACAACGCACCATCCTGCATTATCGAATTACTGAATCTTTATGTTCCACAGCGCCAACCACGGCCCTCGGCTGACATGAACAAAATTTAAAAGTTCAAACTAAGTCTTTCCGATACTCGGAGAACGATTTTTTTTTTTTTCATGGCCCTAAGACCTGGAATTGGCTGCCTCAAAACGTAAGACTATAGAGATGTACAAAACACTGAAATTTTCAGGTAACATCTCAAAACACACCTTTTCAACTGATGGAATAGAATACAACCACAGCTGTTTATGGCCGTTTGCCACACGTTTTAGTATATTCTTTGTATTGGTGAATTGAATGTAAGTGGCCGAATGACTGTAAAGCGCTTAGAGCCTGAATTATTGGATGGGGCGCTATATAGAATTATGATTTTAATTTCCCCGTTGAGAATGACAGAAGAGCATAATTATTTCCTGGAGTAAGTTTTGAAGGGCTATAAAGCAATTTTTACTCGCCCTGTAAAAATTCTTAGATTAAAAGCAAACAAAATTTAATTCAAACGCGAAATAAATAGCTGCGGTTAATGACTATTCCATAAGGTATTGACTCAAACTGAGGTCAATTGACGCCGATATCATGACAAACATTCTGGCTTCAGAAGTTGGCGAACTTTTCTGTCCTTTTCCTCCTGATGACATTGGGATGTCACATTTATAAACCCTAGCATGCTATTGACATGCCTTCATCAAAAATCACACGGACCTGAGATATTGGTCTATTATCTATTGTACTACATTTCATAGCAATCTTTGTCTTAAAATACTGTGCCTTGGCCGCTTTGATAGCTACTAGATAATATAAGTCATAGAAATGAACTTTAATTAAAATGTAACACCAGTAACAGTTTATCCTCTATTGAAATGTTTGCTATTATAACACTAATTTGTATACTATGGACACAATAATTATGCAATCTAATGTTACCTTAAACATTCCGGTGTGTCAGTAGCAAACATGTCCTGTTCATGCCTCTCTATGGGGTGCCCCAAAACAAAACCAAAAAAACCCTGAGGTTTCCAGAAACTATATTAAAGAGCTCACCACAAACTAAAACTAGCGAGCTGACAGCGCGGTACAACCAGTAGTCCTAGCTGGACAGAGAGAGAGAGAGAGAGCAGCACTAATGCCAGTGATTGACACAATGATGTAGAGTTGGCAAACAATGGACCAGGTCGAGGTCGCTTTTAGAAATCAATAATAATTGATCAATGGCCATTAATAACGCAAAGCTAGCCGGGGCGGGGAGGGCGGGAATCGCACGCAGTATCGAGAATTGCTTCACAATGAACTCTAATCGTGCCCTCAGATTTACCTGCGGGGAGGAATCTTTCTCTCCTTCGCCAAGTGAAACTAATAAAATTATTTCTCCTCACGTGTTTTGCTTTTGGGAGGGGGGGGGGGTAGGTGGGGTGTCTGGAACCACTTCTATGATAAAACCAGAATGAGCCAGTTTTCTGAGAAAAGTAACAGACCTGTTGCTGTGACAGATCAAAGGAATAACAGAACGGAGAAGATGACCAAAAGATGAAAAGATGGAAGGAAGCGATGGCCTGTCAACTACTGTGGCGTAACTACAAGGATGGATGTCCTGTCTCTGCTAAAAGACTCAAGGAACGAACATGGATGGATGGACAGGCTGGCAAATTGAGGATCGCGGTAAAGCAAGTAGTATCGATTCCTAGGGCCCAAACAGCTTGGGTGTCGCAGGATGCTATTATTGTTTCTGCCTCAGTGTCAGCACTTTCCACTTTCATTTCCGTCCCTGAGAGTTCACATGGCTGCCACCACACACAACAACACGCACCCGGTCAGGGCAGAACTCTCGTGCAAGCCAAAGCTTTCTCATTTCACCACACCAAAAAGAAAAAAAAGGGGAAACCCTGAAAATCAATAGACAGACAACCGATGTTTTACCCAAAAAGGCGGATCCGCTGCACGTTTTTTAAAATATTTTTTTTTATCATCAACTTACGTCAGAGCGACACGATTCTGTGATATTGAAGGTCGCGGCTCTTGACTCTTGTCTCCAAACTGACTTCCACTTCAAATAGCACTTTCTATGGCTAAGCCTGGCTACAAAATCACATGAGGTCTGCATGATTATAGATGAAAAGTGTAGTAAAAAAAAAACTGGTGGTGGTGGGAGGTTGAGTGAGGACCTCTCCCAAGTAGAAATCTGGTGGTCTTAACCGAGGGGAGGGTGGGGGAAGGGCGGGGAAGAGGGAATACCTAAATAGCACAGCACCTTCGGCTGGTGAACTTGTTCAGCGGAAACAACGTCTAATGTCGCACTCAAGGGGAAAATCCATACAGGAACTTGTGCTGTCAGCATTTCCAAGAATTTCATTCATTTTGAACAATAAACTGACTGAAGTATTGTGGGAGGGAAATCAAGCCAATGGGGCGGGGGGGGGGGGGGGAGCAAGTCTTTCGAAGGATACGAACCACTGTGGCAGACAGACCAGGCACACAAATTACCGCACTGACGCCAGCAAACATTCCAAGCACTGTCAAATCACCTGGGACTTGCAAAGCTCATCGATCGCAAACTCTTTCAACTTTTAAAACAATGCACAAGTTTCACTCTATAATATGGTCTGAACTTGCTTTCTTTTTTTTTTTTTTTTTAAACATGGCAAGAATTTCATTCAGGGTGGCAATGGACAAAGTTGACAAAGTGAGATGGTTCCATTCTAACCAACCAACGATGGTAACATTTCACTGGGATGGTGAGCGCTCGGACTGCTGTGTCAAAGCTTGACCTACGGCAGCTGACGTCATTCACTGCCGTCAAACACTGACGAATGAGTGAATTGCAAGACTTACGCCCACAACTCCTACACGGTCACAATACCTGAAAACATGCGCATTGCACCGACAGTCCTTCAAAAGATAAAACAACAACAACAACAACAATAGTTTTGCCATGGACGATCGAACTACTGCTACAAATTCCTGTTATGCTCAGCAAAGACAATAGGCTTCACTAATTTTACCAAAAATTTCCCCATTCTGTGATCTTAACCTAAGTGAGACAAACATTGCATTTCGTACGTCAGTTGATATGAGTAGTCTGAGCTTTACTCATGGCCAGTTGTTTGCCTCACCTTCTCCACTCACCACTCTATTTGGTGGCTGACCTACATTCAACCACCTGGGTTTTCCCCCCAAACCTTGTTTTCTACCATTCCCAAAGTGGTACTTGTCCCTTATATCTTCCATACCAGGTTCTATATGGTCTAGTATTCCTGGCTTTTCTTGTCTGTGCTTTGTTTAAACAAACAAAGAAACAAAACTGTCTTCTTCCGGTGTCCAGAAACAAAGAAGTCCGGATTTGCAATGCAAGTACATTCGATAACAAATTCTGACTAGGATTCCGGTGATCAAAACATGTATGTTACTGGTATGTCCTTATATCAACAGTTACCCTCATGTGAATAATTAGGGCAGCTTATAACATCATCTGGTTCCTCCCTCGCAAAATTCACTATGATCTGGCAATGAGCAAAATAAATACATGTATTAGTTGCCACTCTGACCGTAAAACACTGAATGTAAGAAGACAGAAACACATGCTCTGCTGAGGCTGCAAAGGCTACGAGAGTTTGAGAAACTGTTGAAGTAACCCAATCTTTCTGGCGTTTTTAACAACTGTGGACACAAGGACACCAGACCTGTTCACGTCAGGACATCAGACCTGTTCACGTCAGGATATCAGACCTGTTCACGTCAGGATATCAGACCTGTTCACGTCAGGATATCAGACCTGTTCACGTCAGGATATCAGACCTGTTCACGTCAGGACATCAGACCTGTTCACGTCAGGATATCAGACCTGTTCACGTCAGGATATCAGACTCAAGTACAATAACTGTCGAATGTTCAAAGCTCACCAAGTCAGATGACCTCCTTCACTGCCATCAGCAACATTCCATGTTTTCACAGTTACAGAAAGCTAGTTCAGTTGCATTGAGACTTCAACCCTCCGCCTCTCAGGTTGAGATTGGTACACTTCACACCAATTTCCCGTTCATTCAAAAACACCAAGACAGGACCGTTCCCAAAATTTGAATTTTAAACTCTCTATCCATTTATATGTCACCACAATCGATAACCCCTCTAATTATAAATTCACCACAATTAAAAATGCATGGGCTTTCAGGGTAAATATGTTCAATGTCAATTTAATCAATTTGGTCGCCACTGAAGATAAAGATTCAAAGAAAGCCTTCTCTTGTATGGATGTGTTTCGCCGCTCCAGTATAATCTCCCTTTGCTGCCCAGAACAAACCCACGAGTTGTCTTGCCAGGTCTGGGCAGGTCATGCATTTTTAATATTATGCAAAATCTCTTGTTCACCACGGTCACAGTTGCGAGGTCTTGCAATGAATATGTGCACTTTTCTGAAAGTCCATGCGCACAGGCTTCCGTATTGTTTACAGACTGTTACGATAAAGACATCGCATCAAGCCATAAATGAAATCATCAACACAACAGGCAAACGCTGATTGTTTAAATGCCGTTCTTTTCACAAACTTGTACTCACTGTTTCCACAGCTTCTGAAAGGATGCTTGTCCTTTCTCTTTGGGTGACACAACAACTTCAGTACCAGCCATGTTTTTATATACAGAACGCAAAACTGACAATGTTGATCAACCACTCCAATCCCACATACATCGTTAAGCGGCCAGCACAAAACAACAAATCACACAGCGCTGGGCGGAAGAATTTAGGTGCAAATGTCCTTAGCGGGCGATGGTCCTCAGAAAACAAAGCTCATCGCACTAGGAAATTTGTCACTGACAACTTCATTAATCCAGGTCGGTAAAGTGTAAAGCCTACACATACCTGTCACTTGACCTGGCCATGGTATTAGATTATGCTACAGCAAACACACACAAAAACGCATACACACACAGTAACTGTACTGAGACAGCGGTAAACTCCCTGGCCGGGTTAGCTCTTCCTTCTCAGATCACGCCAGTCATATTTATCCCATTCTGACATGTCACACAGAAAACTGAAATATTTTACTGTTCTCTCCTTTACACACACACACACAAATCCACCACAGTCTGTCCAAATTCGGGATAGCAAAAGAGGCAGGAGAATGACCGCCCATGCAGCTGACATCAAATCGGCTATGGATCTGTGAGTTTTATAATGATTACTTTTTCTTTTTCAGTTTTAGTCACACCGAGACATTACTACCATGATTATAATTATATTTTTGACTCCCCGGCAAGTTTAAATGCTAGAGTGGTAGAAAACCAAAAGGCCTTACCATGGACTTGCTTCATTTTCATTGGCTAAAGGTATGAAACTAACTCCAATATCAAAATGAGATGGTCAGTATATGGCACAGACAAGCACTTAATGACAGAAAAATAAATATCTCACAATTTTGGAATGGTAGTCAAGAGTATGTCCAGAGAGCTTATTGTAGGCTCTCTGGTATGTCTGTCAGATGAAACTAGTAAGCTTTAGTAAAGAACTCATGTCAGGTGTCAGCCTAGCCCAGTACTGGACTAGACTCGGTCAAACTCACACTGAACAACCAAAAGACAATAGTTTAGATGGCTAAAAATCAGTCATCACTTGACTTGTCATCACCCACCCAGAAGCTCAACGGAATCCCAGCCACTCTATCTTGTTTAGTGTAGCCAACACAGGGCAGATCTCGCTGCACTTTCGGGCTTGGCCTGGCGGATATCTGGGTTGTTTGTTTTTTGGTTTTTTTTTGTATTGTTTTAAACTCTGTGCCTTGCCAAACCAGGATCAACATTCGTTTCATTACAAAATAAAATCAGAAAACAACATAACATAAAACTGAACTTGCTGAATACAAATTCTCCCCTTTTATTACGTAGTTGTGTATTACACACCTAAACATTTACCCCAAAAAATGGCTTTAGAATGATTTGTAAGCAAAACCATCTGACTGGTCCTGACCAGCATCAAGCCAACACTGTCATGATCTTGCCAAGATTTCGTTGCATGCAACATTGACAAGAGGAAGGACATTCTCCTGTATGACACACTGCCAAATAAGTTCCAATCAGGCATTATGATTTCAGGAGAAGAACTGCATCGCACGGCTTACAGTCACAGACCTGCCTCAACGTGCGCTGAGCAGCGCCAACTAAAACCAACCTACACTCTTCCATTTGCACCAGCCAGTGTATTTACCTTGTTTCAAGTTTCACTTCAACACAAAGCTATGACTTCGTCATTGCTCTTCATGTCTACTGCCATCAACATTGGCGACTGAATTGTTTTATCCAATGTACTCCATATGTAAGACAAAGTACTCTGCAACAAACTAAATCTAATCTGAACACAGCATTTTGCAGCACCTCTTCCATTTACTTACTTACCGTTCAGACCAGCACTGCAGAGCTTTCTTTGCTGTCTTTCAGTTATGTAAAGTTTATTATTAGACACAACAAACAGGTTAGCCAAATTCTGACAGCACAAAATATGAATGTGTTAGATAAAAAATATCAATTGACAACCACAATAAATCCAACATCTCAGCCAGGGGCCCCCAAATTGGCTGGTATTGATCCCCTAGGGATAGATAAGATAATCTACGAGGGTGATCAGGGTTTGGTTAAGTCTTTTGGGCTAGAAAGTTATAAAAGAAAATAAAAATGATTGTGACCACATGTTTACATTTGGAAGTGATCATTTCAGCCGATGAAATGTATGTTGGACACTTTGTCTTATACCAGTGTATGTTATTCTAACATTTGAAATGAAACGAAAGTATATTATTTATTACATATTCATTCCCTATGCTTAGTGCTCAAAGAAGCACAGGACATTTCACTAGAAAAAAGGTTTGGAATCCCTCATGGCTGGTGTTAAACAGTGCAGCCTAACCTAAACTGCCTGAAGGACACCATCAGTGGCTTGTTCAGCTGTTCAATTAGGAAAACTTGGGATGCATAAAACGAGTTCACTGGGAATTGTCTTATTGGTTATTTCCGTCTTTTTGCATTTTGACCCAAAAGTTTTTTTTAGTTTCAGCTTATTTGTACCAGGAAATGACTAAAACTGCCTGCAAACTTTCCACATTATGATTTGAGAACTGAACCAGAAACAAGAGAAACTCCCAGAAGTTGTAGATATGACACTTTAATCATCAATGCGCTGTACCATGCTCAGCTCTTACAGTTTAAGGTTTACAAATTTCTGACTAAGTAAAGTTTGTTCTTGGTCAGGTTTCACACGTAGAGTGACAGCAAGAGAGATAGATCTAGAGAGATGGCAAGAGACAGAGACACAGAGTGACAGATAGAGACATAGAGTGACATCAAGAGACAAGGAGAGACAGCAAGAGATAGAGAGACAGAGTCATAGCAAGAGACATAGAGAGACAGACAGAGATCTAGAAAGACAGCTAGAGACATAGAGAGATAGCAAGAGACATAGAGAGACAGACAGAGATCTAGAAAGACAGCTAGAGACATAGAGAGATAGCAAGAGACACAGAGAGATAGCAAGAGACATAGAGAGATATCAAGAGACTTAGAGAGACAGCAAGAGACTTAGAGAGACAGCAAGAGACATAGAGTGACAGCAAGAGACATAGAGTGACAGCAAGAGACATAGAGTGACAGCAAGAGACATAGAGAGACAGCAAAAGACATAGAGAGACAGCAAAAGACTTAGAGAGACAGCAAGAAACATAGAGAGACAGCAAGAGACATAGAGTGACAGCAAGAGACATAGAGTGACAGAAGAGACATAGAGAGACAGCAAGAGACATAGAGAGACAGCAAGAGACATAGAGTGACAGCAAGAGACATAGAGAGACAGCAAGAGACATAGAGTGACAACAAGAGACATAGAGTGACAGCAAGAGACATAGAGTGACAGAAGAGACATAGAGTGACAGCAAGAGACATAGAGTGACAGCAAGAGACATAGAGTGACAGCAAGAGACATAGAGAGACAGCAAGAGACATAGAGAGACAGCAAGAGACACAGAGTGACAGCAAAGAGACATAGAGTGACAGCAAGAGACATAGAGTGACAGCAAAGAGACATAGAGTGACAGCAAGAGACACAGAGTGACAGCAAGAGACATAGGGTGACAGCAAGAGACATAGAGTGACAGCAAGAGACATAGGGTGACAGTAAAGAGACATAGAGTGACAGCAAGAGACATAGAGTGACAGCAAGAGACATAGAGTGACAGCAAGAGACATAGAGTGACAGCAAGAGACATAGAGTGATAGCAAGAGACATAGAGTGATAGCAAGAGACATAGAGTGACAGCAAGAGACTTAGAGTGACAGCAAGAGACTTAGAGTGACAGCAAGAGACTTAGAGTGACAGCAAGAGACTTAGAGTGACAGCAAAAGACTTAGAGTGACAGCAAAAGACTTAGAGTGACAGCAAAAGACTTAGAGTGATAGCAAAAGACTTAGAGTGATAGCAAGAGACATAGAGTGACAGCAAGAGACATAGAGTTACAGCAAGAGACATAGAGTGACAGCAAGAGACATAGAGTGACAGCAAGAGACATAGAGTGACAGATAGAAACACGGAGGTAGAAAGAGACAGAGAGAGACAACAGGTGTTAAATGTTAAATTCACTGTGATCAGACAGCCTGAAAACTGTACTCACCACACTTGGAGATGACCTGTCATTCACATCCAAATCCTGAAGAAACTGCGAGTATGATCCTTCAGGGGCACCTTGACCTTTCACAATATCCATCTCTTTGTTGAAAGGCAAAGATCGCCTGCCATATTTTTTGTGGCCAATCACAAGTTTTGGGGCGGCTTTTGGAGATTTGTCTGGTTCATCAAGACCTGAAATACAATTGTTCAAATGTGAAACACAGGAGGATGTGTCTGGCTCATCAAAGACCAGAAATTCAACTGTTCAAATGTATGACACTGGAGGATGTGTCTGGCTCATCAAAGACCTGAAATACAAGTATTCAAATGTGTGACACTGGAGGATATGTCTGGCTCATCAAAGACCTGAAATACACTTGTTCAAATGTGTGACACTGGAAGATTTTTTTACTGCCTGTCACAAACAGATATTTTGTGAGGGACTTTTCTACTTCAAAAAATAAATTTTGTATCAACAAAACAATTATAAAATTTTAAAAAATTTTCAAACAGTTTGTGAATTTGAAATATATTCTGATCCAAAATTTTCACTTATGGGACAAGTGAACATTCAGAAGAATGAATCACTTCATCTTTTATATAAATTTAATTTAAAAAGCTCTATGAATTTTTGTGGTTTTCATCACTATCACATTCTTCTGCATGATAGAATGATAAAAGTGTTGCTCTTAATGAAGTCTCTGTCACTAACTAGTACATGTATATGTATATGATTTCATTCTTCAGCTGGGAGAGCAAGATAATTGATCCAAAGAGGATCACATCCAATACACATTTAGAAAAAGTGAGAAAATGCTTTGTGTCAGAGATTATATCCACACGAAATTTTCTACACACATCAAACACCAGACAGTGTATTTTCTCACCTTTAAAGTGGGATTTCTGAGGACTTTTAGTCTGTTGGGCCTCTAATTCCTCTAACAGTGCAAAGAAAACATGGCGAAATTCCTCATAATATACCTGAAATAATTGAGATGAGTTTTTTGAAAAAAAAAATGCTTAAGTTTTATAAAAATGTACCTTTAAGCATAAATGAGCTATAACACACAACTAGGTGACTTCCCACAATTCAGACATAGTAACTAAATGTAAATGTATTTCTCAGATTTACAGTCTTGTTACTGGATAAATTTTCTGAGATTTTTCACAAGCTCATCCCTGATTAAATAATTTTCATTTTATAATGAACAATAATTTAAACTGACTCACAGTGTCTTCACACACAGTCTGAGCTCACTTTTTTGGTGTTTCATAAATACTACAAGTGTAAGAATTTATTCTTGCAGTGCTTGCCACCAAAGCGCTTTATCTGCAACAAGTCTGCCAGCTCACAGTAAGTGTTAATACTTTGACAGGCCAGGACAATAATAATAATAATCAATCATGTTATTGGCAAATATGCTAGACCACTGAAATTCTAGTATGTGCATGCTTCCTTTATTTAGAATGGGAGTGTCTAAATAGGCTAAATCTTTAAGCACATTATGTGCTATGGTGGTGGTGATCATTCTTTGGCAAAACTCCAGAGATCAGGCAACATTCCAAATCCTTCTCAGTACAATCTTGTAATTTCTATAGTTTGAGAGCGAGTTACAAAACTTTCACTGAAAACTCCAAAAATAACGACAGGAGTCAAGCCTAGAAAGATACGGTTGTCACGTAAAATCATTTTAAAAAATGCAGTTGAACAAATGAAATTGTGGGTACGTAGTAGGCTAATTATTTACACTAGGCGACCTAGGCAAGATAAATCTTGCAAATGTTCCTTGTATCAGGCCCAGCTGCATATCTATCTCTAGGTTGCATTAATAATGGCACCTGGATAAGATGCAAAGATCATGAGATCTTTTTGTCACCCCATAATTCCTTGCAGAATACACAGATGTAATAAAGTTGGCTTTCCATGTGCAAAGAGTGGCCTAGAACGTAATTTCCGGTCACACTTTTCAATTTTACTCAACAGAAATGCATCTCTTGTTTTGCGGTTAAAAAAAAAAATAAACATTAAAATCAACTACTGAATTTTGACCAAAATGGAGGTGTCCTCGTAACTTGTCACAAAAACTTGAAGCAGTACACCAAGTTCCATCATTTTTGATTAGGTAATCACAAAGTTTGAGGTGCTTATACGCTCACACTCCAGCTCCCTTATAGTAAGACAATGCTCAGCAAGAACAATTTTCAAAATTCGGCCCTGCCTTTTCCACGCCATGTTTTATGTCTGACATTCCAAGCTTTTTCCCTCCATCATGTCTTGTAGAAAAAATGATTTATTACAAAATCACATTTTGGTAGTTTGGCAACAATTTCCAGCACAGCATGAAATTATCCTGGGTATACATAAATGTGAATGAAGATGCCAAGGAAAACAATTTTTCTGTGAGTCCAGACTTTGGCTGGGCTGTTCTGCTTGGCAAGGAATAAATCCAGAAGATATTTTCATTTAATCTGATGATAAGATGTGGGCCTCAACATGCCTCAAGAAACATCTCTTAACCCCTTTCCTTCTTTGCCTGGAACTGTTCTGGGCTGTCTAATCTCACTATACTGCCCTGCTCCAGAACTGTTCCGGTCCTAGTTCATATGCATAATGCATTTCTTGAAGTGATCATATGGCGACAATTCCTGAATTATCACTGTTTTGTTCCCCTACTAACTTGCATCCTTTGCGTGTATTTTGAAAGCATGGGATTTTTGGTGTGTGAATTTTGAGATGTGCTTGTTCTGTCCCCTTTTGCACCCGGCATATGAGTGGAAATCTGTATGGCAGGCAAAGGATTAACATGTGCATTAAAATTTTACGAACAGTAAAATATTGTTTGCTCAAGAAAGAAAAATGCAAACTTCAAAACAGCACTGGCACAGAATGCTAACCTAAACTGTCTGTCCTTTGATTTAAGTTTGGAGAGAGTAACACTGACACGATACACACTGTGTTAGGAAGAAACAAGACGACAGACGGAATATAATAGAATGATAGGACAGAAAGAGA
>OZ007569.1:76413478-76468478 GCA_963931925.1 Onchidella celtica
GATTTATTCGTTTACAATATCGTGTGGATCTTGGCAAACTGTAGTGAATCCATGGTTTCGTTGCAGGCGTGATTCCACATTTCGATGATTGACCAGGTACATGTTCAACGCACGAATCATTGACTCTCTTTATCAAATTTTTCAACACATATTTTTGTTACCATCACAAAGAAAATTTATGGCTATGTCAATTACCCTTATTATTCGTAAAATACAATTACGCCCAATAAAAATTTATCTGTGTCTTATTTCTCAGCCCTGACAATCAAAATTTTATGAGTTTACATCAAACTATAATCTGGACTAACTGGCATGCAAAGGTATAAATTGATCAATAATGCCAGAGATGTCGCCATTGCAGCGTCTATCGCTACCAACGATATAAAATTCAAGCACCGCTCGAAACAAAAGTATACAACATGAAGAAGAAGCACGTGCTCATAATTAGCTGATGTACTTCAAAATCAATTAGATATGTGGAGTAGAAGTATTCGATTAGTGCATATGATCGCCCAGGAGACCCGATCTAATTTTTCAACAACAACAAAAAAAAAAAAAGGGGAAAAAAAAGAAAGAAAGAAAGTAGAAAAAGACTGATTGATTGGATCTTCTTCTTCTTCTTCTTCTTCTTTTTCTTTCATAGTTGGTTCGTCTAGAAGACGATTCCCCCAACTGCACTATAGTATATGCGACTCAACGTCGCTCCTCTGAGGCTAAAAGCAGGGTAAAACCTTACATAGATGTTAAGACCATTTAAAAATATATTAGTTGTATAAAGTCTTTTGTATATATAACTCTGGTATAAATATCTCTTGGTTTCCAGATTGTGCACAGAAATACAACCCGCACTTTAGTTACAATGGTAGCTGCAACGGATAATAATGTTCTTTAATTCATTGTCGAAAGTCGTTGCAGACGATAGTGTTTGGACTTCTGCCGGGAGGTTGTTCCACATCCTGATGACATTAGGGTAAAAAGAATAAAGATGGCTGTTAACCCATGAGCTTGGGATGTTATATTTTATATTATTCCTTCTGTTGCCTCTGGTATTAATGGTGAGGTGGTTCAGTGGGATATGGATATTTCCTTCCCTGCCTTTATAAAATATTTTTACTTTGTTTTTTGCTCTCCTTTCTTCTAATGGTGTCCACTCGATGTCTCTCATCATTTTATTTACACTACTACTTCTAGTATAGTCATTTGTCACAAAGCGGGCAGCTCTCCTCTGGACCCTTTCCAGTTGGTCTATGTTTATTCGACAGTGGGGGTCCCAGACACTGCAGCCATACTCTAGGGAGGGCCTCACAAAGGTGTTATAGCATTTTTCTTTTACTTTCCTATCGCAGTTAGAGATGTTCCTTTTTAGAAATGCTAGTATACCGTTTGCTTTGTTACATGTGTTATTAATGTGTTGGTTCCATGTAAGTTTTCTGTCCAATGTAACTCCCAAATATTTAGCCTTATGTGTTTCGCTCAATTTTTGGTCGTGTATAAAGTAGTCTGAGGTGATGTTGTGTTTTTTATTTGAAATTCTCAGGACTTGGCATTTATTGGGGTGGAATTCCATACGCCAGTCCCTCTCCCATTTTTGTAGACTGTCTAGATCTTTCTGTAAAATTTCCGTATCTTCTTTTGAGTTTATTGTTCTATAGAGGAGGCTATCATCAGCAAACAGTCGTAATTTAGTGCCTGGAGAGATCTTACTTGGCATATCGTTAATATAAACTAGGAATAGTAAGGGGCCCATTACAGTACCCTGGGGTACTCCCGAGAGAACAGCTGCAGGATTGGATGACTTTCCATCAACGACGACTATCTGTGTTCTATTTTCTAAGAAAGACTTAATCCACTTCAAAGTACTGTTTCTAACTCCATAATGGTTTAGTTTAGTCAAGAGGCTAGCATGGTGCACTTTATCGAAGGCTTTACTGAAATCTAATAAGATGGTATCAGTCTGCTTGTTGTTATTCAAGTTATTAACAAAATCATTGCAAGTTGTGACCAGCTGGGACTCACACGACCTGTGTTTTCTAAAACCATGCTGTACATGTGTTAAAACTGAGTGTTTCTCGAGATGCTTCATGATGCTGGTATGCAAGATATGCTCTAAAAGTTTACAAGATATTGATGTCAGGGAGACTGGTCTATAATTTTCAGGACTAGCTCTATTTCCTTTCTTAAAAATGGGTACTACATTTGCTTTTTTCCAGTCTTCCGGTATTTTTCCTTGTTCAATTGAAGCTCTAAATAACAAAGTGTAAACAGGGGCAATTTCCTTGGCACAGAGTTTCAGTAATTTGGCGGGAATTCCATCAGGCCCTGTAGGTTTATTTTCGTTAAGGTTTTCCAAAAGTTTCAGTACTCCATTTTCTGTGACAAATATTTCATCCATATCCGGCAGTTTGGCATCACTCAGCTCTCCCGAGAAGACTCCCCCTGGGTCGGAAAAGACCTTACAAAATTGAGTATTTAAGATATTGGCTCTTTTTTGGGCATCTTGCTGTGGGTGCCCTCTCTCATCGTTCAGTGCGGCTACTCTTAAGTTTTCTTTATTTTTACTTTTCATCTCGGTGTGGACCTAGACAGAATCAGGTATGAAATAACAGTATCTCGGCTGGAAGATCTACATACTACAACTGAGATACTGCGCAACCAAAAGAACATATGAACGGAATCATATAAACTCAGTTTGCAACAAACCACTCGGCCGATTTCTCGTGTGACAAATTACTGTTTATCCATCTAAACAAGTAGTCAACTGCTGGCTATTTGTTTGTTTTTTCACGTATCACAAAAATTGTGATGCAACCCAAAGAGTTAACGACTACGATGCATACATACATTCAGGGGTTTATTTTTTGGCACCTCGGCTGAGCAGGCACATTCCCTAAGATTGGCCGTGATCAGTGTAAGCTCCTTGGCACTTAGCTGAGGCCCCCGAGAAACCAGAAAAGGATCTCAGACTACAATCCAAAATGTAAAACTTAAACCCTTGGGAGAAGGAAACACATAATGGATGTTTGTTGTGGACAGGACAAAGTAAACTGAAAAACTTCTTTGGAGTGCAAGTTATGTGACGTCAAAATAATGAAACAAACAAATACACACTGTAGGCCAATTTTCTGCCCATCTATTTGGCCCAGGTGACCTGGTCAAACACCCCAAAATTATTCTGAGAGTTTATTAATCTTTCTTGCTTCGTTTAGTACACTGCCTCGGTATTCTGCATGCCATTTACGAGTTTGTCCTTGAGGTTGGCTGAAAATCCGTTAAACTTAGTATTGACTTTGCATGGTTGAGCCAATGTAAATTAATCAGTCACCAATTCGAGCTACATTTAATCTTTTAAATCATCCCATTCTGTAAATTCAGTTGGTCAGTGGGCAGTTGTATTTAACAATAAAACGGTCGAAATTTCGCTCTGAAGCACTCAGCAAATATGCTGAATTTCGCTAAATTGTCTTGAAAAAAAACAAAACAAAACAACTGAATATACTGATTTCCTCAAGAAGACAATAATAATAGTATTATACTGCTTATGCGGAAAGGACTGCATGGCGCACTGAAGTGGATAGAAACTTCACCAATGCACGAGATTTCCATGCTTTGAATCAATTTGAGGACTTCTTGCCAAAAGTTTTCCAACTGGAGTTTCCTACAACAGTGCAGAGATCAACAGTTTCTACCTCAGTACAGGTGATCTCAAACTCAAAGTCAGTCATCGGTTTGTGTACCAACAAGTACAGCCACACATTTAAATGCCCAGCAGCGCGTGTTGCACAACCGCAGAAACAACAATTTACATCGCCATTATAATTTCAATTAAATACACTTTTCAACTTGTAATGAGCTGTTTAGGGCCGGTAGAACCCCTAGGGATACGCAATGTAACATGTCATTTTGCAAATGTTTGACAAAGTCACAGCCTGCATCCCGAAATTTACACATCGGCCACACACATTGCCGAATGACAGCTAGGTAAACTCGTGAAAGAGAGGAAAGCATTTACTTTTCTGGCATGCACTACAGCAAACATAAAAAAACTAAGGGATTGTGATTTTTAAAAGAAAAATTGTCTTTTTTGGTAAAGAACGGTTGTACCGAACAGTTTATTCCACTGATGTTGACGGGGTCTCCTGTTTCAAGGTGGCGTGCGAGACCAGTAGACCACAGCCATTCAGCGTGCCAAGACCAGCAGACCACAGCCATTCAGCGTGCCAAGACCAGCAGACCACAGCCATTCAGCGTGCCGAGACCAGCAGACCACAGCCATTCAGCGTGCCAAGACCAGCAGACCACAGCCATTCAGCGTGCCGAGACCAGCAGACCACAGCCATTCAGCGTGCCAAGACCAGCAGACCACAGCCATTCAGCGTGCCAAGACCAGCAGACCACAGCCATTCAGCGTGCCAAGACCAGCAGACCACAGCCATTTAGCGTGCCAAGACCAGCAGACCACAGCCATTCAGCGTGCCAAGACCAGCAGACCACAGCCATTCAGCGTGCCAAGACCAGCAGACCACAGCCATTCAGCGTGTCAAGACCAGCAGCCATTCAGATACATAAACCACCATGTCTTTTTGAAGTGGTGATTGCAACTCAGAAAACATGAATTCAAAAATGGTATTGTTTTGAGGCAAGACTTTTATTCATTGGTTGGCAGAAGATAAGAACAGTCCTTAATGTGTTGTTGACAGAAAGAAATTACTGGTTGTATTAAACTTTCTACAAAGCTCTTTGTTTACCGGTTGTGATTTAAGGGACAGCCATTGAAACCGCAACTATCGATGAAAGATAGCAATTATTTGCTCGCGAGTCTTGGAGAGGAGATGTTTTTTTTAAAAAAGGAATATAATTATTGTGGTTGTTTTTGTTGTTGATTTTGGCACAAATTCAAAATGCGTTCCGTATAAGTGTGTTGCGGCTTTTTAAGTGTGTGTCAGGCGTGAATTTTAATGAAACAAAAAAAATTTGCGTATCATCGACAATGCAGTTATTATGTTAACCACGTTTAAAAGAAAAGATTAAATCTAGATAAAATCATCGTAAGACTACTAATTATTTCCAATATTTCTTGAACTAGTGGCGCAGAGCGATGCCTCGAGTAGGTGAAGATGTATACAAGACATGAATACGACCGTGCAAAGTTTATTTCTCTTTTGGGTTGCAAGAAAAAAAGAAGAAATAGACAGTTTTGAGCAACATTTTCGTGTTGTTGGTAAAGTCAGTTGTGCTACAATGTTGGGACACACTCCGCCAGAATGCAGGGGAATTTGCAGTTAAATAAAAATATTTTCACAAAATAATGCCAGTTTTGCGTGTATCGTTGGCAAACGTCTTTCCTTTCATTTGGCTGCAGTTAGATTTTGTAAGAGGGCCCGTCAAATAATGCAGGCTGGAAACGTTAAACTATTTTTGGGATGTCTGTAGGAAGATAAGCTAATCATCCTCTTTCTGATGCTGGAATTCTTTGTCCACGGAATTGTGTTTGCTGGCGTCAGAGGACCTGGACGGACGTTATCTGGCACCCTGGCATTCTGGATTTTGAGAAAAGGAGGCCCCTGTTAAATGGTGGGGATGGGGGGGGGGGGATCTGCATTCGGTGGCAGAAAAGAGTTAAAGACTGACAAGAATAGCGAGTCGCTGATTGCCATGACGTGGCGTGAGTGATGTGGCTGTCACGACTGACGTGACGTGCCTCATGTGGCTACCGTCACCGACTTCACTTGATTGATGTGACGTGTCGGACGTGGCTCTCGTAACCACGTGACGTGCTTGATATGATGAACGTGATCGACTTGACGTGACTGATGTGACGTGGCGGATGTGACATGGTTTACGTGACTGACATGACGTGGCTGACGTGGTTGGCATGACTGAATTGACATGGTTGATGTGGTTCTCGTGACCAACGGGATATGGTTGTCGTGACTGACGGGACGTGGCTGATGTGGCGAAGCTGATGTGACGTGGTTGTCGAGGCTGAAGAGTCTGGAGCAGCTGTATACATGCAATCACCAGTTTCCTACGACGCCGATCTACCATGGGAAGGAAACACACTGTGGCTTTTGTAGGATTAAAACAATAAATGACGAGTATCACTGATGGTAAATCAAACTTCTCTCTAGGTTTCACTGACATAATTATTGTTTCAGCACAATTTCTTACAGGGATCATCGGGGTCTGAAAACTTTGTCTGAGAACACCTGAAGGACGAGCTTGATGCCTGGTCTCTATTGGACAGGTAAGAACTTAGTCGATCTCTAGACCTCGGAGACGATGAGCTACATCTTCCTATAGATGACCTGCAAGGACTGGACGTTGAGCATTCGTCGTCTCCGTTTAAATCTTGGCAGGTCTGAGAGGATCGTTTTTCTGCATAGGGCATGGATGATTGGTCTAGGGAACATGATCTGTCGGTCTGTGAAGAGAATAATGAACGGGGGGAATTTCTCTGTGCCAAGTTACATTTGTTGTTACGACAAGGTGAAGCCCGAGCCTGTGCACAGTTATAGGTGTTTGTTCCTCTTTGGTCCTGTGACAGTCGGCTAGTGAACGCTCCATGCCGGGGCGTCCCTTGAGGAGCAAAGGACATTTGTCTTGTAAGAAGTTTGGGGGGTGAGACCTGCACACACTGGACAGTAAACCGTCTGTCATTTCCCAAATCTTCCTCCCTCATTGACTTTGGGCACTTAAACGATTGATCACACGACCCACAGAGTTGGGAAGATTGTTCACATTTCGATGTATCAAAATTCCTTCCTGTAGACCCTTGCTTACAGTTTCGGCCGAGAAAGGATTGCTCGACCAGCAGCTGAAAGGATGCCGTGTTGAGAGGGCCGGTATGCATTGGGACACCGGCTGTCTTAGATCTGGTCTCCTGCACGGTATAGATTGATTGGCGCGCAGACGGACGAGAAATGGCATTATTTTCTGAGTGCCGAAGTTGACCGCTTTCTCCATATTTCCCATTGGCACAAGCTTTCATAGCACCGCACAGAGACGAAAGCGGGTTGCTACGAGTTGTACCTTGTTTAGCGCTGGCCAATGCTCCACAGCCCGGATAGTTTGAAGGCATTCCAACATTATCACAAATAGATTTTTTTCTCTTTGTGCTTGCACACTTGCAGGAAAGTTGCATCTCATCACAGTGGACACCACTGGTCTCCTCGCAGTATTTCCTTGAATCATACCCACCTGACGAGGACGTCAATGGACTGTCATAGTCAAATCTGGGAGTATCTTTGATCTTGTCTGTGACTTTGTCCTCATTTTGTTCACAAAGGTGACAAATGGCATGCCACGACTTGTGACTGCCATTAGGGGTCCGATTCTTGTTGCATAATATAGACTTTTTAGGGGAAAGAAATGAATCTCTGGTATTGCTGGACTCACGGCTTGAGTTTGAATACTTTGTGCCGCCGCAGTACTCAGATTTTGAAGGTGTTTGAGGAGATAGATTACATGGACTGATTGCTTGTGTACAGTTTGATGGTGGTTGCATACACCTTGGACGCCTTTGTCTGTCAGTGTTAGTAAAACTATTTTTACGTTCACTGCACAAAGATCCCAAATTTGTGCAGGGAGATTGCGAGCTTCTTCTCACCCTTTGTCGCGATTCCCCCAACCGCTCAGCTGTATGAGCAGATCCTAGGCAACTCTCAGTTCTCTGTCTGGAAGCAGCTGCCAGTGATTCCATGATGGCTGCACATGCTTTGGATCGTTTTTCATCGAAGCGGTTACCACATCGTGAAGATGACGATGGTGATGACGGTGGTCGGCGACATGAGTTTTGGCAGGTCTCTTGCCAGTCATTGCTGTTGTGGGCAATCATGTCTTCGAAACGCCGATTTTCTCGAGCTGGATACAATTGTTCATAAATCTTGCTGGGTGACCTTCTAGACAATGTTTTATTTTTGTCGCTTTCTGGCCCATTCTGAGACTTAGTGTCAAAAAGATTCCCTTTGCAAACATTAGAAATTTGCCGCCAAGTCTTTTGCTTATTGTTGAGATAAGTTTTGTTGAAGCAATCTGAAAAACTGTGTGATTGACTGTTGCGTGGCTCATCATACGTTTGAGCTAAATATGTCCGATTTTCTTCAATTTTCTTACAAATTTCTTGACATATGTCGGTTGGTTCACTGGCCGCGGGTTGGTCTTTCTGTGTGTTGACAGCTGTAGCTTGTTGTGTTGGTGTGACATTGGCAGTTTCATCATCGTCTCCGCGTTTTCTTGCTTGCTCCAGCTTGTGGCGTCTGCTGGCTTCGCGGACTACGTCATCGACATACTCTTTTGGTGACTGATACGATTGAAGGTTATCCTGAACAATATCTCCTCGGCTTCCAGTAAAATCCGATGAACCTGTGTCAGTACTTTCTGGGGTGGCGGGAGACAATTTGTTTTGGGCAGGAACATTTTCAGGTTGATTTGCACCAGCAATTGTTACCTGGCGTGAAGCTGGTGTCGACCTTTTTTCTGCGCCTTCTTCCTCTAGTGGACTTATGATGGACAGATCTTTGTTCACATGTTGATTTGTATCATCACCTGTTATTTGGGGTGAACTTGGTGTGGCGCTTTGTTCTGTGTCGTCTCCCTCTGGTGGAGTTGTGGATGTAGATTTCTTCACATGTTGATTTGCATCATCACCTGTCTCCTGGGGTGAAGTTGGTGTCGGACTTTTTTCTGTATCGTCTCTCTCGTGTGGACCTGTGGATATATATTTGGCTCCCTGCTCTTCCTGCCAAGAGGGCGGATCAGCGTCCTCCCCCGCCTCACCAGGCTCATCCGTATTCTCTTCAGTCTTCGGCCCATCGGCGTCTTCAATATTCGCCCCCATTTCACCGGTGTATTCCGTACGACTGGTAGCTTTTTGTACGACCCGATTCTTGGAGGCCTTGGGTGGTGTTGCTGCTTGACTGTCTGTGTTTGATGCCGGGCCGGAACCGTCCTCTGGAGATTCTAATTTTTGAGTTATTTGGGGGGATGTCTCTGGTGCTTCTGTTACTTCCCCTGAATCAGTTGTCAGAGCTTTTGTTTCACCATCAGTTTCAGCTTTGGGAACAGCGTCAGCGTCAGTGTCGGCGTTTTTCTGGATGTCATGGATTTTGGAATGATCATCTCCTGACGTCTTACTTTCCCTACTGTGTGGACTTTCAGAAGATTTGTCAACTTGGCCATCCCGTGTTTCTTCAGCGTTTTCAGCATCACTAGCTTTAGAACCTCGCTTCCCGGCGTTCCCTCGCTTCCCGCTGATCGCATTTTCAGAATTCTCTACTGAATCTTGTGTTATTTCCAACATTTCAGTGTCATCATGACCCAACAATTCCCTGCTCCCGGGACTTTCAACTCTAGAATTTTTATCCTTCTTCTGACTAGATTCACTTTCAGAATGTTTTATACTATCGTCATTCTTTTCCTCCACGTTTTTGGTGTCAGCATTTGCCTCAGATTTATTGCTCATGGAGCTCGACTTCCTCCATCTCTCCTCGGAAAATTCATGTCTATTTTCATCTATACTTTTGGAATTGCGTCTGTTATGACTCTCATCTTGCAGTTTTTGACTCATGGACTTTTCTAGGCCACCAGATTCACTCCCTTCCTCAAACAATATGGCATTGTCTTTTTCCTGTGGACCATCAGCATCTTCGATGGTATAAGTGCGGCCACCTTCAGCATCTTCAATGTTGTCTGTGTGACCACCTTCAGCATCTTCAATGTTGTCTGTGTGACCATCTTCAGCATCTTCAATGTCGTATGTGTGACCACCTTCAGCATTTTCAATGTTGTATGTGTGACCACCTTCAGCGTCTTCGATGGTATATGTCTGATCATCCTCAGCATTTTCAGTGTTATTTGTATGACCACCTTCAGACGCAGATATATCTACATTCTCCCCTCCTGTAACTTCCTGCGGTTGATCATAATAATAAGTCTCGTCATAGTCTTCACCATAATCATAGCCTTCGGTATATTGTTCATAACCATATTCTTCGACATGATCTTCGTAGCTTTGATACTGATCCCCACTAGTTTGATCGTTTCCTTCATGTTTTTCGGGTGGCTGGACATCGAAATACTTTTCTCCTCTAGATCGCTTCTTGAGTGATTTTTTCCTGCTTTTTGTTTGGCCAGACATCCCTCCCTCTTCAAACTGTTCATCTGCAGTCTGGTAGGTTTCCGTTGATTCGCTGGTCTCTGCCGCGTCTTCCTCCCCTGAAGGTTGGCCCTCTGGGCTAGATGAATGGTTCCTCTCCTGCATGGCTGGGCATCAACGTTACTGCAGTCCCTGGAAAGAATGCATCTAAAACACCTTGCCCCCAGGGCCGCTGGCGCTGAGGGTTATAAACTCCATTTTAAATCGAGTTGTGGGTATGGTTATTGTTGCTATTCCATCTGGGACAGGAAAGGTACGCCATTGTACTTGATACACTTTCTCTTATAGCGTGAACAAGGGATACGTTTATGTTAGTTTGACTGGGTTTTATTTTCCTCTGAAGTTACCGTGAATGTTCCATAGTTTGGATGATCAGTTTTGTGGTCATAGTTGTGAGAGTCAATAGCATGTTTGTATTACCACGAATGGTCGGAGTTTTCACCGGGACCAATGTCAGGTTTCAGGAGATGGTGAGATTTGAGGGGAAACGTGGACACAGACATTGTAATATCAGGTTTTTGGCAAAAGTCAGTATTGCCTGTAGAGAATATCATGGTACTGCAAATCAATTTTCACCTAAACTCTTCAACATTTGGTTTTGTAGAACTTGTAAGATGGTGGTACATGATTAATTTTAGTCATTGTTAATGATTGATGG
Organism: Onchidella celtica; assembly: GCA_963931925.1. Classification (NCBI taxonomy): domain Eukaryota; kingdom Metazoa; phylum Mollusca; class Gastropoda; order Systellommatophora; family Onchidiidae; genus Onchidella; species Onchidella celtica. Next base: position 76,424,290 of record OZ007569.1, read on the forward strand.
ATGGATGGATGGATGGCTGGATATATGGATGGATGGATATATGGATGGATGGACGGATATATGGAAGGATGGATGGATACATGGATGGATGGATGGATGGATATATGGATGGATGGATATATGGATGGATGGATACATGGATGGATGGATGGATATATGGATGGATGGATGGATATATGGATGGATGGATGTATGGATGAGTGGATGGATGGATATATGGATGGATGGATGGATGGATGGATGGATGTATGGATGAGTGGATGAGTGGATGGATGGCTATATGGATGGATGGATGGATGGATGGATGGATGGATGGATGGATGGTATTACCAATAACTATGTACAAACATCTTTACGAAAGGTTGACCAAGACAGGGTGCAAAAGCCAACTTGTTCAGGTCATATATCATACTTAATAAAAACTATAGCAGACCTGAGAAATCAACGCCATCAATTTCGTACATAATCACATGATATAAATAAGCTTAGTAAAATTACACGATAAAAGATCTATCATATCTCAACACACGTCAGTCACTACAATCCCAGCATTCCCTGCTCTCACTAATTTCGTGCAATTCCAGACAACCTGAACTAGATAAGACATTCTGTATTTACTCGGCACGCAATCTGATGCCTGGCACCAGCAGCCGAAAGTTTTCATTGCAAACCATAGGAGTACAGGTACAAGTTTGCGCCAGATTTGACCAGCGAAGCTAAAGCTAAAGGGATCCCCTTCCAAATTGCACGAGCCTTGTGCATGTGAGAGGATGGCCCGTGAATCCACGAAAGGAAGAGCAGAATATTAAAAACTTTTCCTTGGTGTTGTCTAAATATTCATGAAATTCTGCTCTCCTCAAGCCAGTGCAAGCTATGCCCAGGCAGGAATCTTGAGTTTCTCATTAAATTAGTCTGCAACTTTACACGGAGACAAATCCAGATGGCATCTATTATCTTTATCTCATTATGAGAACAACTGACACATTACTATAGACGTGGCTTTAATTATACATGCACTAGCAAATTGGTAGAATGAAGGTGTCGTATTTTACCAGCATCAGCTCAAGGATCCTGCCGGCCCTGCAAAGCTGAGAGAATGTGCTGATTTGTGTCTTAGACAGTTCAGTGGATCCCAATCGACACGAATGAATTCTGTGCCAGAAGAATATTTATGACTAGCAACAAGAACAAAAACAATATCAGATGTCAAATTCTGCACCTACAACTGCTGGTCATTGAGTCAAATCCAAATACTCGCGTATCCTGACAGAAATTTGTATAGACAGATTTTTGTAAGAAAAGATTTCCCAGACCTAACGTATTTAAAGATTTTACTCTGTTTTTAGCCTCAGAGGAGTGACGTCAAGTCGCCTAGAGCAGTTGAGGAATCGTCATTATAGACCAATCAACTATGCGAGAAGAAGAAGAAGAAGAAGAAGACAGACTGCGAGAATTGTTTGTTTTCTGTTTATTTAGTGACTACCACGACTATGTCTACTAATGCTGTATTCATTATCAAATCAATTCCTACAACTACTGCTTCTACAATCGACAACCACCACTCATTTCTGAAGGCTTTTTTTCTTACCAATGATCTGGCGAGCATGATATTGTAGATGGCTGCCTGCCATAGGCACGCAAATCTTCACAATCACGCCGCCATTAGATCTTATTTCATCTGAAATACGAACCGAGTAGATTTCCGTTCACTAAACTCTGGTGCGCAATCTCAGCTTCTATTTCCATCCGTAGGAAGGTAATTCAGTCCAGTGCCAAGATCGCCACCTTCACGCAACAATTCATCGATCTTGTCCTTTGTTCAAACTCGCACATCCATCTACATAGGTCATGTACTGACCAACACTACAGGGACATGGAATAGTTCATGTACTCACCAACACTACAGGAACATGGACGAAATATAAAAACCACAGAAAAACTTCGAGCTTCCATACATTGGCAGGCGGACATGTTTTTGTGCTGCTAACCAAGCAAGAACTCGCAGATAAGTCCACATATTCTGTTTCGGTCCTATACATTTCCTATTGAAATCTTTTATTGTTCCATTGTTTTCTCTGTTCCATTTTTCTTTTTTTTCTGTTTTTTTTTTTTTTTTCTTGACAAAGGCGACAGCCGAAATATCGAACATTTTCTGTCTTGTCTTTTCGTTTGCATTGTATCGTTTGGGCATTATTTCTTACGCGGGGCTTTGCTAATACAAATTTTTCTTTTTGCCCCATTTTGACATTACAGGAACATAGAATAGTTCATGTACTCACCAACACTGCAGGAACATAGAATAGTTCATGTACTCACCAACACTGCAGGAACATAGAATAGTTCATGTACTGACCAACACTCCAGGAACATAGAATAGTTCATGTACTGACCAACACTGCAGGAACATGGAATAGTTCATGTACTGACCAACACTGCAGAGACATGGAATAGTTCATGTACTGACCAACACTGCAGGAACATGGAATAGTTCATGTACTGACCAACACTGCAGGGACATGGAATAGTTCATGTACTCACCAACACTGCAGGAACATGGAATAGTTCATGTACTCACCAACACTGCAGGAACATGGAATAGTTCAGGTACTCACCAACACTGCAGGAACATGGAATAGTTCATGTACTGACCAACACTGCAGGAACATTGAATAGTTCATGTTCTGACCAACAGTGCGGGGACATTATGGAATTAAACAGACCCGCACGAAAATCCATTAAAAAAAAAAAATCAGTCAAAGGCCGGTGTAAGATTTCTGTGTGCACATATTATACTTTCGCTAATATTTCCTGGAGTTTCAGTATCAGTATCATCACTTCCTGATTAAGTCACGTTGAGAAAACAGCATAATGTCCAACTTGGAACAACAAACAAATATCGTATATCCTTTATGAAGCATTGACACAATTTGTTGGCAACACCTACACTCAAGGTCAAGTTGGACCACACCAAGATAATACCCTACTTAATATTATTTGAAAAAGATGTTTACTGCGTTGGTGTTAAAAAAAAAAAAAGGTGTCAGAAGAAGTGACCAGAAAGCTCTGCTTGATGGTGAGTTTACTGGCCACTTCGGGGATATTTTTCTTGCCATCTGCCTTTAGAAAGTTCAGTACATGAGGTCTAACCATACTCGTGCATACGTCTTTATAAACAGACTAACAAGAATGTGTGCACCCACTACATACACAAACAATATAAAGTCATTCAGACAACAAAAACAAAAACAAGAATAAATGTGACAAAAGTAGAGTTTATTCATCTCTCTGGATTTCTACAGTCATGAAAACTGTCCTTTCTCATACACAACAGACCAATGATGATCAACAATTCTTTGACCGACCCGTACAAAAGTCATACCAGAGATTTTCCATATCCACGGAACTACCAAACAAATCTCCTGTTAAAACAGTAGTGTCATTTTAATGTAGGGATGCAGCACGTGACCCGTGGCCTGGAATGTGTCTAAAGTTGAACACTCCAATGGCTGAAGACTCCAATGGTTTAGATGCTGAACAAAATCTGGCCAGTCTTTACGTGTACTTAGATCTTTTTACACATGCGTGTCCATTTTTTCTTGAATGGAAAGTGAAAAGTTAAAGACATTTACTCATTTTAAAGAATTCTTCCAAATATTTATCAGTTGAACAAAACGCCATTTGTAGAATGGCCACATTTTGATAGTTAGCTGGACTTTCAACACAATTTGGACGTGCATTAAACAGATTATTTACAATATAAAATCATAAATTTACTATCACTCAGTGCATTATCTTAAGACAAAAGGTCGTAAATTGTTTTCTGTCATCTTTTTCTACCGCTCATCAAATGTCTGTTGTTGTTGTTGTTTTTTTCGCTACTCATAAACATTTTTTGTAAACTGTCAGCGCCGGGCCACATATTAACCAATCACCGACATGCTGGTGCATGCCGGGCATTTTGTTTGCAACTTTAGCGATTTACACGAGTATCTTACAGGTCCATCTCAGCATGCTGCATGTAACAATCGATTTTCATGTGAAACTGGTACAGTGGGTATCACAGACATTCCCCAGCGCAGGTCCCATTCTAAAACTTTGTAGGCCACAGTCGGGGTTCTATCAAAAACCTGCATGAAGCACAAAGCACAACGTATTTCAACGAAACAATGTTTTCAAGTTCTGGCAACTGGTGTTACCCACAGTACTACTATCTGCTCAAAATATACTACGTACAAAAGTGTATGAATAAAAAAAAAAATTCAACAGCCGCTAGGGGAAAAAAAAAGTAACTTCTTTGTATGTTCGGCCAGCTCAGAAGCAAATAGTGCTTGTACAGAGTTACTGCTCATTCAGTTACTGGAAGGAGGAAAAAAAATTATCATGGGCCCTGAGCCCAGGAAAGTTTAAATTGCAAATTACAATTTGTGGCTAAGGTTTAAAGTTCACTGGCTTTTAATATTTGTTGGCAGCGTTCTGCTAGGCCTTGACATACATAAAGATATCATATGATAGTTACATTTCGTTTGATTTCAATTAAAATTGGCAGAAAAAAAAAAAAAAAGGTATTTCAGGTGTGTGCAAGAAGTAGTCTCAGAATGATAATATTCATCTGTCTTCAGCTTTGCCCCAAATGTTTGCAATAGAGAGTTATGCCCTTCCAAAATTACACCCTTTCTCAAACAAAACCAGGTCATGTATGTCACAGAGAATGGCTTAGCAATGCCCAGGTGGTTTGTTTACAGGGAGCCACTTGCCTGGCATGACTAGAGCCGCAGAGGAACTTCCCATCAAGTTTGGGGGTGAGGGCTAAGCACAAAATGACGTCACAGAGTCAAGCTGCCAATGGGAAAAACTCAGTTCATACAGAAGTGAAAGGAACCACTCTATCAAGTCCCCATGAGTTCTAAATCAGAACGGAGTTTTGGTTAAAAGTTTGATCAGTCCGTAATTTCTACAACAAATCATTGCTCCAGTTCATCAATACCCCGCTAATTCATATTTCCAAGAAGGCTAAAACACATGACACTGTCAACTGCAGCCTTCCTTCTTGCCATTTCAAGTTGTTCTACGTTGAATCGTATGTCTAAATACATGTATCATGCTCGCTCACAACCATACTGGAAATCCAAACAATATCTATGCCTGTCATACAGGATCAAGACGAATTTAGTTATAATTATGATGTGAACCATATAATACAGTTTCATATTTATATTTGGCGGGAAAATACAACTTGTACAGACGTACCTACACAAAGGTTTTCATACCTGTCAAAGGACATCTCGCTATACAAGCACAACAGTCATTCTAAATACGAAAAAACTGCAACAACCAAGTCATGCCTATAAAACATCATTTTCGTTAATCTGAGTCTTCAAATCGCCTTCCGATAAACCGGACAGATTATCTTCTCCTGCTCCTTCACCACCAAAAAAAGCTCACACAACAGAATACTGCAGGCCGACTCAATCAGTGCACGATTGATTTCCAGCTCAGGAGAAAAACAAACCAGTGTCCAGTTATTTATAGACATTATGACAAGGACATTGACTCGCGTTGCAAGTCAGTGGTGTGCTAATGTAGTAATGGGTGGTGGGACGAGAAGCCCAGCTCTTCTCTAAGTGAAGTTCCATTAAGCACCCCGTGAGAGAAATCTGAATGATGGTTTAGAAATGTTTGTTCCTCACAATCATCTTGAACGTAAAAATGAAATGTCTTTCCTAAATATGCACATTCCTCGTAAAAAAATATAAAAAACCCACTGGGATTTAATTTTTATTTTATTTTTATACGCAACACTCCCATGTTTCGTTCTCCTAAGAATTTTAATTCTTTTTTTCTGGGTATTTGCATACAAAAACTGTCCTGTTCGTTTCGTGAACGAAACAAATATTCAGCCCCTCGCACCATTCACTATCATTTCCTCATAAAATGACAACACAGTTTACACATTTGAAGTGACAACATTGTTTATTAATTTTGTGGTTGAAATCTGCATTAGATTCACAGTTGGTATGAAAAAGACTCACTGTACTTTACTGCTCTTTGAACTGATGCAAATTGAGATGAATCTCAAGTGGAACTGAGTGGAATGTTACTGCATAACAATGAAACAAACACGAGGTGTTGGTAAAACTGCCATAAATGCTGCAGGTGAATAACTGAGGCAGTTTTGTGTTTTGTGTATGAGACCAGAATGTTTAGATGAAGACATTAGTGGCGAACACAAAAATTTCGTTATCATTTGATTATCTTTCCTGATCAGTGGGCACTGAATACGTCACGCAAAGTCACGTGGTACCGCCCATTCTGCTGACAAGGGCACGTATAGATAGTATAAGCTCTTTGATCAGAATACATAGATCCAAAACGGCGAGGAAGGCAAATTTAATGCCCAAATAAAATGTTAGCAATCGTAAAGAATTCAAACGTAAACAAATGATTTAATATCGCTGAGATCTTGTTGTGTGATGGAAAATGTCTGGGAATTCTTTATTAAATAATGTGAAATTGTAATCTGATGGAGTTGAGCGCTGAACAATGAAATATCCAATACAATGTACATGGAATTTGTTCGTTAAACCGAAGTACATGGAGCTTCCCTATGGTTTGTACTGGTCAATGAAAAAAGTGAAGAGGAAGACAATAACGTAACACTTCTCACTGACTGTTTTACGTGGTTGTGACGGAAAGAAATGGAGGGTGTTTACATTGGGTCTCCCCTGGTCATTGAGCGACTGAGATCAATGGGTAGGGACTCTTCTGAAGTCACGTGGAGATAATTCATTATCAATTGAAATACTGTCAAACTAAACAAAAGTTTCAGATCCGCTTCACAGCGTACAGATAATATAAAAGCCAAAACAATGCTGATAACTGAAATGCCCTCAAATTGGAGTATAAGCAACCCCCCCCCCCCCCACAAACAACAAATGTATGAAATGCTTACAAAATTTCTAAACTCTAAATGTCAAACGGAGAGAGATTGGAGATTGGCATGGCTAGGCAAATAATAGAAATGCAGGTGTTTAAGTACACTTTCAAATCCTAATCTTAAACATGTTTAAAATTTTGTTTCATGGGATTGAAACAGCTGAAGTTTTGGGGGTAAAAACTATTCTATTCTGTTCTGTTGTTCCATTGACAACTAAATCCAGCTGTTGGCTCTCCATTGCCATGCACCCCGCCGCCCTCCCCGGGTGTTGTCTGGAAATGATAAACGTGCGAAACAACAACAACAAACTCCCAACGTCACCCTTAATTACACGGGTATGTCAACAACTTTGTGGACGGTATCAAAAATGGACTTAACTGTTAAAATCTGCACATTTGTGTCATTCTCAAAGCGGAAGAGCTCAGACTGCAGTAGCCCGAGGATTAGTTGCTGAGAAAACCGTTATAACAAAATCTGCTCATTCTTACATCTCTACAAGATCTTTACGTTTCATGACGAGCGATGTTTTTGCTTCACACACTTCAGCAGCTTCTGTTCTAGTTCTATACTTGTTCAACTTACATACAGTATGGAGGTTTTGTCATGGTATTTGCTTCATAGCACTTCAAGTTGTGCGCACAGTAAATAGGGAGCAAAAAGAATAAAATATGTCAATAATCATCGTGCTAGACCAATCAGGAACGCAGAAAAACAACACATGCACAAAAAACAAAGGTTGTGATAATGGGAGGTGATCAACTCTAGAAAGTGTATTATTTACATACATAAACGGGACAAAAAAGAAATCCCCAATGCAAAATATACAATCAGGCTAAATTTGCATATCTCGATAAAGCGGGGTAAGAAACTTGCAAAACGTGAGAACAAAAACATTGACTTGAAATTCAATGACAAATTTGAAAAACAATTATCAGGATGCAAAATAACGGATCAAACTGAGAAATCACAGGTGAACAATTTTTCGTATCATGAAAATATTGCATAATCATATAATTAGGCTTTATCTATCATAGAAATTTATATGACAGTAAATCATCTTTTTAACTATCACCTGCAACAGTTTTATATTATACATCGACACATTTATATTATTATGTAACATTTGAAAGAAGCAAACTGTAGGCCAGAGTGACAAATTCACTGTTTGGCCAGTTCATCTTCAGAAACAGATTTGTACACAACACACAACTTGTCCATAGTTTGGCATACCGCTGTACACATGAACAGTTTCAATTTTTGGGTGATTTGGGACGGTCTGTAATTTACTGTGGTCTGTAATAGATGAGGAAAAAATGTTGCTACAGTTGAAGATTTGGACACTTTGACCAGCCATTTCTCTGTATAGAATGTCAAATATACAAGTCTGTAAAATGTCTGGCTGATTTGACCAGTGACTGGAAAGCTGGGCGATATAAAAAAAAAGGGGGGGGGGGAAGGGTTGTGTGATAGTTTCACACACAGACACACACACACACACAGACACACAGACACACACACTACCCATCTATTACACATAAGGATGAAAATCTCCAGCAAAAAATGAAAATGGAGTCCAACATCCACTCAAAATGAAAACAATAATGGTCAAAATATTGAACAATCCAAACTTGAGCTGTGACAGTTCACAGTTTACACATTGCATAAAATCTATTATAAAAAAAAAACTCGCTTTTTTTGTAAAAGCCGTAGCTCGGCTATCTGTGCACCAATCGAGCTCAAATTTTGCATACAAATTTCTTTTGGTCTGAAGTTGATTCCTTGCTACACTCATTGCTGAACACTCTCCGTAAGTATTTTTTTGAACTACGCAAATTTGCATTTGTTCCAAATAAATACCATCCGGGCGTGAGTTTTTATGTGGCATGACGTCACTGAATTTGCGGTCCACCGTGCGATCTCAACGTCCGGTTCCCCAAATTTGAAACCGTGCTTCCGAGTCCATTCATAACATTCGTGGTTCTTGCTGCACTTTGCTGTGCCAACGGTCAAGTAATGCTCCCTCCATTGCAGCCACCCCCAGACCTACTCACAACACTTTTCACTTCCCCCCCCCCCCCGCGAATTTCGCGGGTTCAATACAACTTGTATAAAAAAAAAAGAAAATGTTGACAATCACACAATAAACTCAAATGGCAAAAGATGATTTGTCTTGGTGTGTTTTGCTTTGTGAGTGTTTTGTAATTGGATCAGTTGTCCATACCGCACAATAGCCCAAAAACACTTTCTTGCACTTTAAAACCAACAAACTAGATCTAAACTTTGTGTAAGTTCATGCTGGAGACAAAAATGTCTGCCAACAGTTCCACTGATGAGAAATATTTTGGTCCTGAATGTAGAAAAAAAAACCCGTTGATTCTGTCTGAATCTCAGTGGAAAAAGTTCAAACAACAATCATGATTTTTACATTTTTTTGTTCATCCTCTTTTTTCTCACCAAATTTTCTAAACTTGGATTGTTCCCCTTCCCAAGCTGCGTTTTGTGCATAGTTCATTGGTGTGTCTGAACATTGGCGCAGTAACTACTGGGCTTTATTCTGGTTGTCCGAGTTCCTCGGGCATGGGGGTTCAACATCTTTGGTTGATTGCTTCAGTCCATCTCCCTCTGTTCTGTGTGATCTACGGGACAGTGGCAGCGTCAAGGACCTCCTGAGGCACTTGTGACAATGAAGGGCAGATAAGCAAATGGTCGGCAACTGTCTCCATCAGCAGTTGTTTCTCTTCCCTCAGTTGTTGGACTTTTTGCAAGAGTTTCAAATTGGTCTGCTGCAGGGTTTGGACCGCCTATGGACACAGTTACAATGAAACAGTTTAAATTTTACTCCGTCTGCTGAAATTGTTGGATACCAGTTGGCACCCATTTTACAGTATCACAAAATCTCACTGTGCCACAAATATAATTATGTACAAAAACGGACTAACTTATTTAACTGATCTTTTGACTCCCGATGTGCCATCACGACATCTTAGATCATCCGCTGACACTAAAAAGTTTAAAATTCCTAAGATGTCCCGTAAGACCATGGGTGAAAAATCTTTTTCTTTTCAAGTGTCTCAGATTTGGAATTCTCTGCCTCTGTTTTTGAGAGGGACTGAAAATTTCATGACTTTTGAACATCAGCTGAAGTGTTATCTCTCTACACTCTGAATGTCCATTTTTTGTTTGGTAAAGAGCCTACTTTTCAAAGCCGTGGGGGCAACTTTTCACTCCATGATTTCTCCACCCCCCAACCCCGCTCCCATTATGGCTGAGAATAATCATTATCGTGGAAATGGATGGCCGGGGGGGGGGGGGGGGGGAACCTCCCGCAGAGTTGTCGTTTTTCGAGCCACCATCAGCAAACTACGCGCCCCTAACAATATTCCCAAATACATTATATCCGTGTACTGGTGGGGCTAAAGAAAGAAAACAACAACATTAAAGTTGCCTAAGTCCAGGAGAGGTGCGGCTCATGAGTTGTTTTCTTTTTTTTTTTCAAATCTATCAGGTCCAGAGTTACTTAGCCTAGAGTCTTTGAAGCTGCCCCCCCCCCCTCCTCTGTTTCCCTTCAGAAAGAAATCTGTTTTGAACCTTCCAACATTAGAACCGGTCAAGGTCAATTAGATGCGATGACTCTGTGAAAAGCCTAATGATTGGCCAAAACTCACCCGTGTCAGTCCCTCTTCTGACATCTTCCGCTTCTGCCGAAATCTGCGTGCCGCCATTCTGTTCTGACTTCTGCGACGTTCGACTCGTTCTTGTTCATCTTGGCTCAGCTGGGGAAATACAACAACAACTGCAGCAGACCTAGATTTCACTTAGACGCAGGTGGACGCTGAGTTTTTTTGTATGTTTTGTTTTTGTTTACTGCTTGTAGCTGCGACTGTCCACTAGCTCTTGATGTACTGTTGGTGTCCATGTTCCTTCAGATTATTAGGCTGATATCATAAAAACCACAGAAAAACTGTGGGGTCGCAGCAGTGCTATAAGCAAAGTCAAACTTGGGCAAAAAGAAAAAGTTGTCTGTAGTTTCCTTTGTATCGTTTGGGTTTTATTTCTCACGCAGGGTTTCGCTACTACAGCTTTTTCTTTTTGCTCAATTCTGACATAGGTTGATATCAGCACTCTTCTTTGGTCATAACTGACCAGCTTTTGACAATTATAAAATCGATTGCGCAACGGGTCTGGAGATTAATATCGTATTCACTTTCGTAATATTTATTACTAGCTGAGCACTTGTTCGATGAACAGGTTTGTGTTGTTTTTTTGTTTTTTTTTGTATAACTTAAGACGCCTGTGAACTAAGAACGGCATTAATGCTGCATAGATAGCTTATAAGAGAGATGCAATAACAAAGGACACCACTTCAGACCGAAAGGAATAAGAACAAAAGCCGAGATGCGCAGGGTCATCCCCAAAACTCAGCGATAGGACAGTACACAGCAGTGTGCAGTGGTGCGCACCGAAAATTTTCAGGAAGTGATGATGTCATAAAAACCTACAGCATGTCAATGAGCCTAGTGAAAATTGGCGAAACAATAAATTTCCAATAAAAAAAACTACACCGATTTGAGACTTCTATTAAAAACTGTGCACCCTTGCATCCATTCTGATGCACCATATAAAATTTGAAGTCTGAGTGTTGAGTGGTTCAGAAGCCTTTTGCAACGAAAAATCTCAAGTCCACAAATATATATAGTATAGATTTCCCATTGTTTTGAGCGACGCCAAATCAAAACCAATTCAGAAACCGACGTGCAAAACAAGCATCTGAAATTCAGGAATAATCAGTTAATGGAGTAATAATTTATGTCAAAATTTAGCAAGTGTTGAATTAAAGTGAACTAATTCATATCTTAATTTTTGTTGTTGTAGTTGTTGATGTTAAGTGTCAAGTTCAAATTAAGTACCGAACATTCGTCACTCACTTCATTAAATTTTGACAATTTCCTTTAACGTGAAAATGAGAGATCACTACTGTTTAAGGGGACAGACTTCAATAAAGCCGACGTTTGTAATTAAACGGAAACTTCTCCAAATTCTACCAGAACTTTTGTCCTCTCTGGCGTAATTCTGAACTTTGCTAAAACACGGTTAAACAGGAGAGAACTGTGTGAAAATTAAAGTTCTGAGGACAATGGAATTTTTTGTCATTTTATGATTTTTTATATTTATTTGGTTGTTGTTGTTGTCTCCAAACCAAAGTTGCATCTTTTTTTTCAGAAAAAGTACAATAGCTCCACCTCCACCAATCTGCGACACTTTCTTCATACAGAGTTTTGAACCTCGAGGAAGTCATTATTACTGGATTTACTGGAGATCGTTGTTTCCTTGTAAAACTGTCAACATTTACAGTGGGTGGTGGGGGGGGGGGAGGGGGGGAGGGGGAGGGGAGGGGAGGAGACACAACAGCAAAAATGATGTAAAATTGAATTTTTATTTGTCCTTTTCAGCCTTCAGTGTCTTGTTCTCTGGATATATCAGTAGCTGTTTTTCTTTCATCATTCATTCTCTCTTTCACTCGCTCTCTCGCTTATTCGCCCGCTCACTCACTCACTCCCACCCTCCCTTACTCACTACTTAGGCTGACTTTGTCTCTCTCTCCACTTCTCCCTATCCTGTCACTCCCCCTCCCCCTTCTCTCTCCCCCCCCCCCCCCCATAAAAACAGCTTCAGTGAGCAGTGAGGTAAGCCTAAGCCCTGCAGCTATGGACAAAAAAAAACACGATAGCGATGGAGGAAAACCTCACGTGAGTCATTGTGCTGTAATTACTGACTGGTACTGGAATGTAGGCTGTGGCCCTTGGTAGGGAGAGAAAGAGAGAGAAAGAAAGAGAGAAAGAGAGGAAGAGAAAGAGAGTGAGAGACAGACAGACAGACAGACAGGCAGGCAGGCAGGCAGGCAGGCAGGTAGGTAGGTAGATAGACAGACAGACAGACAGACAGACAGACAGACAGACAGATAGATAGATAGATAGACAGACAGACAGACAGACAGCAGGCAGGCAGACAGACAGAGATAGATAGGCAGACAGATCGTCTGAGAAGTTTTTATTACTCGTCATTATGTACAGCAATATATCACTGGAGAAGGTGACAGTGCTGTGTCTATATGCTTGTTTTAGCTTTATCAGTTTTTAGGTCAACAATGATTTTTTTTTTTATCCACATTTTCAGACCTCTCCAACCTACAATGAAAATGACTCGTACAGGAAGAATTTGTCGATAGTCTCGCGGTTTTCAATGAAAAATATCGTGCTTGTTTCATCGATTCGAGCAGTGAGTAATGCCAATAGCATGTGAGGCATGTTTACATTCGGGTCAATGACAACTCAGTTAAAAAAAAAAAAAATGACGGTGAGCATAAGTGTTTGGGTTATGTGTTCTGTGTGACAAAAACAAACACTCACACAAACATGAATGAGAAATGTCAATGGGTGGTGACAGAGGTGCTATGGCGGTCATGAGTACTTTAACAAACCGCCAGCATTCAGTTCATGAACCAACTTTTTGTTTCACATTTTCTTTTCTTCTTAATGCTAATGACTGATCTTTCATCAGTCTTGGGCCAAGCTCTCCATGTCTCGGTACTTGAGGGCCCAGTCACAACTTACAGGGAACACAATATACATATAGAATTATTCTTCTCAGAGATCAAGTTGTGGTTGGTGACCTGCATTGTCCGCCCGATGTACTGACTAGAAAAACTGTCTTTGTAGGAACTTTTGTTATCCCTGGGGCCTTCAAAATATGGAGCTTTTTTTTCTGATTTTCTTCACCTTTTGCGACCAGCCAATCTTTCATTCAACTGTTTCACTGAGAACTTGGTTGGCGGTTACAAACAAAAATCACAGCAACAGCGTCGCAGGTGACAATGGTCAAAAATCCCTACAATCCGGCATTAAAAATATCAAGATGAGGTAAAATATCCCCAGACTTGTTTACTTACCCCAAATATTTCTGTCATGTACATTTAAATACGACCTTTGGCGGATAAATATGTATCTAAAGATAAAAAATGACCCGTCTCTATAGAATGACGTCTCAAACAGCATTGGGGGTGGATGGACATTTTCTGATATCACTTTAAAGGAGCTTTGAGATCATCCAGCAGCAGGATTTTTCATCCAAAAGATTATAGTTTATTTACTGGAGGCCTCAAATCCACGAAAATTCATTATTGTTATTATTTTTTTTTCAACAAGAAATAATAACAAATATACAGAATGCCATAAAATCCCAAGATCTCAGAAAAAGGGCCAGGATCCCAAGGTAAGATCCCAAATCCCAAGATGTTGTAGAAAATCCCAAGGGCCGGCAATACTGTACAAGAGTCATGCCATTCAAATACAGAAGGGCATTCTAAATGGAGAAACATCGTCTACAGTGGTGTCAGGAATACAGAAATACCTCCACATCCACATACACAGTCTGGGACTACTTATAGACAGTAACTAGAATCGAGCAGGACCTTTATTTTTCATCTGTAGGTCAAGTCCAAGTTCTGGTCTGGCTTTATAAATAAAGATACAAGTTGTATTCTAGCAGACAGATGGCCAGGAAATGACACATGGGAACAGATTTGACGGTCTGCTATAGACACAAATGGCCATTATGTACGTGGCATACAGAAGTTGCCCCTGAGACGCCAGTAACGAATGCCTCTGTGGTTTGGCACTACTTGCACTACAAAACAGCGTCTATAAACATTTTATGCACAATAGTAATATAATTATCCTGTCGTAATTTATTCTCAGATCAGTGACTTCTTTTGGGTGGAATATTTATCAAAGTTCGTCTCTAAACGGTGCAGTACTGGTGTTCACCAAAGCCAGGGCCGTAGAAAGCTGGACACAGGCTCAGGTCAGATGAAAAATGTAGCCACCCCGTCCCCACCATTTCAAACTGCTGATTAACTATTTTTGTTGTCATCTTTTATGAATCTCTCCCCCCCCCCCCTCCCCTCCCCCCAAATATGAATATTAAATGCTAAACGGTTCTCCCTTGACTCTACAGTACAATAGCGACATCTTTGACCAAAGGTCTTCCCCCGAACCCGGTCATTTTCCTCCACCACAGGGGAGTGGGGACCCCTCGGAATGGCAGCCTAGAGTAAACCCCCCCCTCCCCACCCCAACCCCCTCCCCCCTAACCCTCGGTTCTGGTTTGATTACTTACAATGTTGTAAGGATGACCTAGACGCAAACAGAACCAGCCCGAAGCAAACATGTGCACACCAGATAAAGTTTGTCAACACGTGACCATAAAAAACTGGAGGCAAAGGCAAAGTTATCTCCTTATCTAATGATTTGTCATCGCTGTAATGTGTCAACTCTTCTGTCTTCTTCTGGCACAAAAGAACGTTAAGGACAGAAACGAAATTTTACAGGAGGTGAAAGAAAAAAAAACAATCTTATTTTGCGCTCCCCTCCCCCCCCCCCCCCCCCCCCCCCGCTTGATTCGATTCTTCGTGCATTTTTCATTGTTTGAAGACCAAAAGAAACCATTAGTCGTAGACACACCTACAACCCACAAAGAAAGATTGAGCAATATTTTAGTCTATGAAATGGTGCTAAAAAGTGAAATTGGCTCTGATCGGCGTTTACAGGGTTTTGTCCTGGCATTACAGAGTTGGCCACTGGTGTGACTCTTGAGCCGGACATTTCCCGTTTTAGTTGTCCTGACTGGCCAGGTTGCATGTTGATGCCAGAAGCATTTTTATTTACAATTGCATGATTCCAATGATATGAGGTCTTTTCTTCTACAATTGTCGTGCTGAACTCTCAACATAAGATTTTTTAAAATCCACTTTATCAAAAATAATATCGTCAATGTTGGAGAGTTTTTGACAAAAACAAATAATGACGTGGTGGCCTAGACATTGAATTTCTGAGCTTTCTGAAGGCGTCGGTAACGTGGGCGGTTTAGTCCTGAATCACTTTGATACAAGCGCCAACAAGTTTAAAGTATAATAGTAGAAAATAAAAAAAATAAAATCAGTCGTGTAGAGGATTACATGTATCGGTATCATTCTAGTCGACGTTAAAGACAAGACAAGGCACGACAATATCATTTGGTATCGCCTTTGGTATCGTTCATAGTACAATCACTTGAGTACTTTGTCCTTCTTCTGTCACCATGTTTCCAACGCACAGCACGTGCTGCACGTCACTGGCAGACACCAGATTTTTGTTTTGTAGCTTGTCTGTCACGTGGTCTCACCTCGTTTTGACAAATGGCGGGGACAATGTGAAACAGGAGATGGCCAAATATGGAAGTAGAGTAAAGTTGGCCAACCCCAAGCACCCATCAGTACGAACCCGAGCTGCTTTACTGGCACTGTCATATTTCTTGCCTGTGAAAACGTAAACACATTTTCGGAAGATGGAGATATTTTTTGTTTCTATTCTCTTCTCTACAGATTCCTCGATTACGAAACAAAATAAACTATTGAAATCAAGAGCAGGTAAAGCGTTGCAGACGTCCTTGACACCGCATTTTCATACTGCTCAAGCTCGTCAACAGAACAGTTTTGCCCACGTCATAAGAAAAATCCCGCTGGACAAAATGAAAGCATAAGCTAAAACTGTCATACCCAACACCAAACTTGTCTCAAGAGACTGTCATCAAATTAATGATTCCTGCACGTTTACCTTGAATACAAGGGGCCTGATTGGGATTCTAGAGCACATTTAAAAACGAACTAGAAATAAAATAAAAATTTCACCTGGAGACCGTTGGAAATACGCATGGGCCGGTCTAGTTATACACCATTCTTGGAGTACATTATGCTGGGGGGGGGGGGGGGATGGATTAAAGTTTCTAAAAGTATGGATAAAAGTTTCCGCTGTCTGTGCGGGTGACAAAACATCATCCACCGATCTTGCAATGTAGGTGTTGTTTTTTGTGCCCAGTCCTGGGCATTCTAAACTAGTGCATAACATGTAGGACTTCACCAGATTACATTTCACTTTGGATCGAGATATAGATCCACATTTGTACAAAACTGGTCAGAATAAGATTATAACAAGGTCAAAGAACGCATGCAGTAGAAGGATTTGCAGTTGATCATTATGAAATGGGACCACAGATTAAAGATGTAAGTCCAATAGGGTAATTTGCAGGAGCACATCAAAATTGTATCCCTTTATGAACTAAATGAAGATACAACACAAACTAATGTGTAAATAAGAACATTCTCTAGCGACTTTGATTTCTTTCCGTCAGGCAGAAGTTGTACAACATCCAAATTGTTTAGCCTGTTGGAAATTTCTATGGAGTAATTGATTATGTGGCAAAGAGAGGAAGCCAGACAGACACGCCATACCTGGTAGAATGGACGTGAAAGAGAGACCTTGGACACGCTTGACTGGCCCTACAGTTACATGTCTGTGTTGATAATTAATGTATGACTATGCAGACTATTATGTCTGTCTGGTATGCAAATGAAGGCCGCTTACAAATGTTCTAGATCAATATGAAAACATGTCTTTGTTTTTCCAATTGCTGCTCATGTCGTATGACAATAAAACTGTCTAATTTAATGCAGGAAAAAATTCAGTTGATGTTGAAAATTATGGCATTTAATGTTTTCATATGACTCTGGGGATTTCCAGTTCATCATTTTTAATGCCATTTTGTTTTCACTTGTCTGGGGCGGTTGTTGTTTTTTTTTTATGGTGGGGGGGGGGGGGAACAAACTAAAATTTAAATAAATTCTATAGTGTGCGATTATTCAGCCCCTTGGCCGTGTATTATTTGCTACTGATTATAAAAGACCGCACATGAAGAAGTTCGTGTTTCAATTGAGTCAACATTATTTTTCTGGTGTTAGGGCAGGAACCCTGCCATTTTGTGTACTGGTGAACAGAAAATGAATTTTACAATGTAAATAATGACGATGTCAGATGATCGTTTAAAAAAAAAAATCTGCTGATCAAAATGGCAACAATAAAATAAATCAATCGCGACTTTGTTTTAGTTGAAATGACCAACAAGAAACATTTCATGTGATCGAAGATTGGGTGACAGGGAAAGCAGAATCCAAACAAACGGCCAGATTGTCACATTCCAAGTTAAGCATCTCCAAAAGACTAAAGTAACAGTGAAACGAACCCAATGGTCATTTCAAGGATACGGTACCACTCCTTCCATCATGGCTACGTCGACTCGTATTATTTATTAGTACTGTAACGTATAAAATCAAAAGTCTGCAACTGACAGTTTTCCATCCAAGGAACATGCACCTCGTACTCTTAAATCTCAGAAAAGAGAAATTGTTACGACCATCGGATTATGAAATACGAAATGAGAATTTCCATGCCTGGGTGTGTCTCATTCTACCATGATGTAGAATTTATTGATTTTCCTCAAGGGTGTATCAAACAAATAGTTCCTTGCACAGACTTAAGTCGTTTAAATCGGCTGGTCGATAGAACGAGTCGCCGCTGTATAAAAATTATTTTATTTCAATCATACGAGAACGAATCGTTGCCAGAAAGCCACAAAAAAGTCGAACTCAAACAAAGGTGGCGTTTAAATAACGAAGAGCTGGAAAATCACAGGTCAACCAGGCCACGTCAGTTCACACAGCCACCTGGGCTGACATTAGACAAACTGAAATAGAGATATGTTTAGGTATACCTTTTGCAAGATTTCTAGTTTACGTCTCAGAGCGGGAATTCAGAAATATCTGCCGATAGAAAGATCAAATTAGGAAAAATCCGCTATGACTGCACTGGCTTAACTAGGAAAGTCACATAAAATTTGTACATCATGCTGACACCTCATGTGCTACTAATGTTGTGTTCTGGATTGTGATTTGAGTTTCAGTTTGGAGAAAGCACGTGGATGAGTGAACGGACGCAACTGTGGTAGGGAGAAGTAGGGTGATAGACAGAATACAGCAGAATGATAGACGTGAATCTACAAGGAGATCCTGCCAGGACAGCCCACCAATCACCCGCTGTCTTGATTATTTAATTATACAAGTAGTTTGTAGGAAATGTGCCAGATCAAAGACATACAATGTATAATCACTAGCCCTAGCAGGAAACCGCACCAATTTGAAGGAATTAATTTTACACGCAAAGAAAAAAAAAAAAACTGTTACACTTGAAATGTTTCCTTAACTTAAACACATTCAGTTTTTAGTTACATAACAAAATTGTTTGAAATATGAAACGACCCTGTAGTCAGAAGACAAAATATAACACCTTCAGAGAGTTCAAATAGAATTTAGCGAATAAGAGTTAACATGTGCGGCTGTGTGGATGTCCAAGTTGTGGGGTGGTCGGGCCAGCCACTGACGGCTTTAATGGCGTCCCAATGTGCAAATATCACACTGCCTACATTGTTGACAAACTACCCTAATCATCCATATTTATTTTTATATATTATGTATTTTTTGTTCCTTGACCCGATTCTGGTCTTATCGCTGGCTGTGTTAGTTACATTTAGTGTCACCAGGCCTGGCATGAACTGATAAACTGTTGCTGTGGTGGGCCCAGCTGATCGTTTGTTGTCACCTGTCATGTCATGTGATCGCACAGTTCGGTTATATCACAGTGACATTTTCTACACAACAACCACAAACTTGGTCACTGTTTCATTCTGGCTGGTCATTTTTTCTGTTGTTGTAGCTGTTGGCCATTCAAACAGTCACGGTCATCTTGATCTGCCCTGCTCTCCGCCCTCTCCCCTCCCCCGGCCTGGATTCTATAGGGCAGAAGTGGGGGGGGGGGGGTTATGCCAGAGTTTAAATGCTTTGCTGACCTTTTACTCAAGTCCTCTCTCTCTCTACTCGTGGTTTTTTTTTTAGGACATCCCAGAGGAGGCGCCGGCATCATGTTAGTTGTAATGATGATGTTTATCGTTAATTAAGGATCTGATTGTTGATGAACTCATTGTCGGGGTTCTCGGGGTGAGGAGAACGTTTTGATTCAGTCAGTGTAGTGTAAGGCTGGGTCAGCACCTGCTGCCATGTTGCTGTCATGTGGCAGTTTCCGGCCCCCCCCCCACCCGTCCACCCTTCAATGTACCCGTGTTTGGCCTCTATCTGTTCATTCATTCATTCATTCATTCATTCATTCATTCATTCATTCATTCGCATACACATCAACAAATGGGACGGGACTGCAACAAAAGAAAAATGTTCACACCTGACCTTAGTCTCTCTCTCTCTCTCTCTCTCTCATCCCCCCCCCCTCCCCCCTCCTCCTCTCAGCCTCCCGACCCCCCAATAAAAAACAACGACAACACTTAACTCACAGCATGACAAATCCACACACTGGTACGTAGAGGCCAATCCTGTAAAGAAGGCTTACGGTACTTAATGAAACTTTGATCAGAATAAAATTATACAACAATAATTTTTTCTGTGTGTGTGTTTTTCTTTGTTCTGCCCTGACAGATGGAAAACTTCGATCTTGACCGCTGTGGGAACTTAAGAGTTACTGAGTGTTGATCTTTTCTTGTGTGATTATTTTAAGAGAGCTTGAATTAAATAATGATCAAATTCCTGATGTACAATAGATAAATCACTGATCAATAGCAATTTTCTAAATATCAAAACCAGGTACCCCCCCCCCCTCCTCACACATATATGGACGTCAAAAAAATTAACCTGAGCTCCCTGCGTTGTCCGGGATAAACCTGTTTTCTCTCCCCCCCCCCCCCCCCACCCCCCTCCCAGAAGCCAGAGTTGTCCAGATTTTTCAAGTCCAATGTGATAAAAACCGTGAATTAGTACAAAATGTTCAATTTGTGAGTACTTCAGTGTGTGGACCATCAATGGTCGCTGAGTAGTACAGCAATGGGTTTCCTGTTCAGGGTCAACGCAGATCTTGAAAGGCGGTCAAATAAAAACTATCAAAGCCGAGGTGGACACTATGCGAGGACGAACCGAAACGAAAAAATAATAGATACATGAATATTGGTAATTATCTCAATGTTCCTGTTACGATCCGAGTATCAATTGTAACCTGTATAAATAAATATTTTGAAGCTTGAACTGTCTGTGGTTTAGCCAGTCATAGATTATATATTGGTGTCAAGCATCGGCAAAAGCTGACAGCTGTGTAGTATTGATGATGAAATAAAAGAAATATTAATTTAAAAAAGCGAGTGTAGAAAACACGAGAGCTGACACATTGAAGAGTTTACGGTTTCCAGTGTATCCACCAGTATGGGAGGTTTCCCCGAAGGACACTTGAATAATCTATACAGCTGTAGTGCATGATGACATCAGACGGCTATTTTTAGTAGAGGAATTTTCTTGCCATAGTTTCTAGCCAGGCTGGCGGGGAGTGGAAAGGTTTGTGTTTAGTGGTGTATAGATCTATGGGTTTGTTTGATCTGCTTGTCGTGGTAGAAACTAGGTCAGGCGGAGTCGTGGACCCGTGGCCAGCTTTACGATAAACGCACAGTAGCCTAAATGATTCGTCAGTGATCTGATTAATTTACTGTCGTCTAATCTGGCGCCATCTCTACCATCTCCTGAGGGTGTCGAGTTAGGGATACCCAAAAAGAAAAGAAAAAAAGGTGTTGGTCGGGGGAGGGGGGGTGGGTGGGTGTCATGATCACATTAGGATCATAAATGCCGTGCTAGGTCACGACGTCAGTGAGTTAATTTTTACGATCTTGTTGATTATAACCAGCGTAATTTGTCCTTGAGCTGTTCTCGTGGACAGTTTGTTTTGAAACACCTTTTTTCTGATAGATGGAGAGAAGGAGGGGCGAGACAGAATAAATGTATAGCTAGGAATGACAGAGCAGTTCTCGACCCCGTGATTTTGATTAACATAGATAAGGGGCGAGTAAAGGTAGTTTATTTAGACGCTTAGTTGGCGTTCGGAAATTCGTGCATAAGAGTAGAAAGCACGGGGTTTGAAGATTTTAGTAGTTAATGTTTAGCATTTTAACTTTTGTCTAGACCGTAAAATTGACCTTGATTTTGGCGCAAGGCCATGACAAGCATAAATTAATACTGCAGGCTGAGCTGAAGCGACTGCACCAATCAAATGTATGAATCTGGACGGAAGGTCGAGACATAGCTTTAGTATTTAAACCCGTGCAGAGCTTAGATAGATGCCACATGTAGACAATCCATTTACGAAGTGGACGGCGATAGTCCTCAGCCAGATGAGAGACATAGAGACGCAGTTGAGCAGTCCATATTGTGAGGAGCGTGATGTTTTAAAGCTCCAGAGCCTAAGCTACTTGGTTTGATATGAACCCACAGCGTTTACATCCAGCGCTCTCACTCCCAGTGAGGGCCGCATGGTGAGAGTCCATACTAATTTGTAATGATGAAAGTGAACCGTTTTACTTACTTTTGAAGACAGTTTCAGAGCTACCGCCAGACAACGCATGGTTGTACAAGCATTCTCCATGGCGTGTCTAGAGGAAATGTCCATATCATAACATGTCTCATTGAATTAATAGAATTTAAACTGTTATATCCGTCGCCACGTGCGCGGATTCTATTTGGCATCTAACTCATATGACCTGCAAGTAATTAGAGTGAATAAGTTAGTCTTTATAGAAAGCTGTAGTTTCATTAGTTAGATTCAGTTGCCTTTGAATTGATATTTATATTTATAATTATATTTGTTACATTAATTCCTGTAATTAAACTGCCCTACAGTTCTGCTAAAAATCAAAGCAATTGATTTATTTAGTTTTTAGAGTGCAAGTATTTTTTTTTGGTGTGTTCGTCGATTGTGGGAGCGGACCTCGAAAGAGTGTCAGTCGAATTATCCCCATCTAACCCACATCGCGACAGTGGGTGTTGAACAGTGTGCCGAAAAACAAACTGACCCCCAGATCTGCAGTCATTTAATGTTCACGATATTAAACAACATCACTGTGTCACGGGAAATAAATATAATATGATAATACACTGATCGAGGGTTGATAGAGCAAAGCCATTATTGTCAGGAAATCCCGTGCTTTTCTTAAAAAAAAAAAAGAGGGGGTGGGGGGGAGGGGGAGGGGGAGGGGGGAGGGGGGAGGGGAGGGGGGAGGGGAGGGGGGAGGGGGGAGGGGGCTATTGCGAACTTCCTGTGAAGATTTTATCATTATGACGTTGTAAGTTTTCCTTCTGGTTTTGTTATCTCTTTCGTTACGATTTCTGCATTGTCCACGTCATTGCTGGCATTTCTCTGTACGCTGTCACAAAACCTGGTCCCGCAAAATTCCCAAAGGAATAGGAAGGAAATACACAAGATAAACATTAGTAAGAATTGGTACGTTATCACCCCATGAGGGGATTTCTCTTTCACAGAGCGCTGAAGAGCACACAAACATGGTACACATATCTTACATGGTACACATATCTTACATGTACACATATCTTACATGTACACATATCTTACATGTACACATATCTTACATGGTACACATATCTTACATGTACACATATCTTATGCACCATTACATAAACATGTATCAATAACCCAAGCAAACTAGTCAGTGTGGGATGGGGGCGGGGAACCGCTGGAGGGAACAGTGAGGGAACCGCTGGAGGGAACAGTGAGGGAACCGCTGGAGGGAACAGTGAGGGAACCGCTGGAGGGAACAGTGAGGGAACCGCTGGAGGGAACAGTGAGGGAACCGCTGGAGGGAACAGTGAGGGAACCGCTGGAGGGAACAGAGAGGGAACCGCTGGAATGAACAGTGAGGGAACCGCTGGAGGGAACAGTGAGGGAACCGCTGGAGGGAACAGTGAGGGATCGACGTTAAAAAATCTGGCAAGAATTTCTGTCCCTTCTCTTTTTATGAGCGAGATTTGGACTTTGTTGTCGTTTTGTCTTGCTTCATCTTCATATGCGTGAATTTGCCTGTGTGTAGAAAAGTACCGATAGATTGGCAATACTGTGAATGTTAATTAAATTAAGAATCCGACAGATTGACTCCCCTACCCACTCATAAACATGCCTTTTTGTTTCAGCTTCTTGTGGTTAAATCGTTCTTATCTAGGTTAACTTGGATTGTAACTTTGTGTTCTAGCAATTGTTTACTCGCGTTCCTGTGACTATGAATGGCTGAGTAGTTAGAAAGAGAAGTCTTTGTGGTTCTCCAACTTAGAGGCTTTTATGTGAAGTTTTATTGTATTATCTCTTTAAATTATATTCAATACTCAAATCTACGTGTGTGTGGTATTCATCCAGCAGTCATCCTCCCTCACCCCCCCCCCCACACACACACACACTCAAGTCCCTGTAATCTGTACACAGTTCGCCGCCTCTCACACGAAGTGTGAAACATTAGCGTATTTCATAATTTACAAGAATCTCGCATGCGCAACTCAGATATTGGATCGTTGAAAGTGGAAAGGCCACAGTTGGTATAGATGGACAGCAAGGAGAAACTTAGAAAGGTAAATGTCAAACAAATAGTGTGAAAAATTGAGTGCACGGACAAAACATTCAGCGATGAGAAAAACAATTTTTGAATTAAAAAAAGAAATGAAAGTGAAACTGAATGAGTATAAGTTAACGCGTGTCAAGAATTGTACAGCTCCAACATTTCTGACCACACAGCTCACAGAGCAGACAGAGACACAACCAAACTCATACGTTCCACATACGATCATGAACAAGATGTGGCACTGCACGAGAATTTAAGAACTAAAAAATCTGCTTCCAGCTGACCCCTAAAGATCAAATCCTGTTCACATGATATTCAAATCTTTCACCTTTCCAGATTACAATAATAATTGATCTGTTTATTAAATTTTTTTCCCTCAAAATGTAGGCCTACCATCTTGTGTTTTGTTCAAACATTCAACATTTATAGTTTTTTTTCTTTTGAAGGGCGAGCGCTTTTTAATATCCGCTGTTATTTCATATAGTTTTTCGCTTATTTATTTATTTATCGATTTATTTATTTATTTGTTTATTTATTCATTCACATATTAGGTTGGGGGGGGGGGGGAGAGTATCATCGTGCAAAATTTAAGGAGGACTATTTCCTGGGGCATGTTTCACTGAGGGGAGGGAGGGGGGCGGTGGCCAGCCGCCCAATGTTGACCACGGCGGAAGGAGAAATGGTAGGGAATTTTTTTTTTGTCTCTTCATTTTTCTCATCCCCTGCCTGCCTCATCTTGTTTGGGATTTCCTTCCACACATTCACTGCTAAAGTCCTAAATTTGGTTTTAGCTAAATTAGTGAGAACTCAGTGAAATGGTTGGGTTAACAGATCAGTTTGCTAATTTGCTGTTTTATTAGTTTGTGTCCATACTAAACGTATTTGGCCAATTTCGTTATTTCTAGATTTAATGCCTCTCTCATACAAACGTTTTTTTTTTTGTTTTGTTTTTGGGTAAAGCCCTACCCACCCAGCCCACTTTCTTACCTGAAGAAAACGCATGAGTTATGTAATCAATCCTCAACCTTACCATAGGACCTTTAGGTTTTTAAAAAAAGTCGGGGGGGGGGGGGACTTTTGAGACATTCAGTAAAACGGAAATAAACAAGAAAGTCACAACAATTTATCCATGCAGATTTCCCCGTTCACAAATCCACTTCTAGACTATCGTGTGTTTACACTGCGCATGGCAAACATTCAGGCCCAAGTTTTAATCCTCAATTATTTTGACCATCTCAGATAGAAAAATTTCTCTCACAGTTTTCCTGGTTTGGTCATCTATCTTAGGTACAGTCTACTTTTTTTTTCATTTTTTAAAATCATTTTTTAAATTAAATAACAACTATAACAAAAAAAAAAACGTTTCTTCTCAGATACAAAAAGAAAAAAAGCACCAAAAGCAAATAAAAATGATTTGGTACCGGACAAAAGGCGGGTTAAAAGTTCTAGGCTTCAAACTAATCATCTCCCAGGCAGCTTTCAGACAATCAATTGTGTAACAGACAGATATAATTATTTAAGTCTTTTCATTTTGATCGTAAAACACAGATTGGCCTGAATTTGTAAATTCCACAGAAACGTTTTCCCGATTGTAACACAGAAACAACTGAAATGACGTCAGCAATATATGTGTAACACACTTTCCTCTGAACGTTGCTTTTAAGATTACTTTTAAAAAAATTTAATTTCCTTTCCTGCTTAAAAACCAACAACAACAACAACAACAAAAATTGTACAGAGACGTTTATTTTTCACTGCTGGAGTTGACTGATTTCTGTCCATTTCTGTTTGATTTATGGATGTTGTTAGGGGGGCGTAGCCTAATGACAAAGCCAAATAGAGAAAAAAAAGCTGAGTTGCGTTCACTGTTCAGCTGTAGCTTTCTATGTAAAACACCACGTTCCCCTAACAACACAGCTCTGATGTGTAAAGTTTGGCTCGGTCATGGAGTGGAGAAATGTTTGCTGAGCCCACGACTACCCCTATAAGGTCTCTGTGCAATTTTCATGTTCTCTGTGTCCTACAAGACGTAGAAAAAGAAAAAAACAAAGTTATTTTTTTTTATAGTTTGCTGTCATTTTCACATCATGCACGAGCTTAATCTTTCTCTTTTTCTCTGCAACTTTTTGTCCATTCTCCCCAGACGGTTACTACCCAGAAATTGTTTAGCCTGAAGTTTACCTTGGGGGTGCCACGGTCCTCGAATTGGACTCTCATCTCGTCCTTGCCCTGGCTCACACGTCTGACCTGTATTAAGTAGTGCAGCTCATGTTTCAGGAGTGGCGTCAAACTCTGGTTTCTGTACGCTTCCCGGGCAGCTTGTAGTAAAACATGGTTGTCAGCGTCCGTTGTAGTGTAGCTGCTGTTGTCGTTCATGGCGTAATTTTCATTGTCACAGAAAACATCGTCGTTTTCATCGTTCATCTGGCTGTTTTCATCGCCAAAGCAGTTTTTGTCAGGTTCCACTAGCCAGATAGCATTATTATTGTTGCCATCTCTAGTACAAACCTGAAGTTCTTGTATATTATCAGCGGACGGGAACAAGAAATTATCGTTGAAGATGGCCTCAGTGGTTGAAGCTGTAGTACTTGAAACTGTTGTTGTGGCATCCATGCCGCGGTAGAGTGTATTGCTTTTTGATGTTGGAATTGCACCCCGCATAAAAAAGTGCTTACTTTACCACCTCACTTGCTGTACTGACCAAAGCGAGGCTGGCGCGGTCTGTATTATGGGCGGCTGCACAAGCGAAAAACATGAAAAATAAAAAAGGAAAGGAGAGTGGAGGCTGCGTGGCGTACTTTGCTTTCCTCCTATCGTAGTAGCTCTCGTAGTAAACGTGAGGGGAATCCCCGTGATGTCAGCATGTCATGTTACTAATTTTATTTCCACAACAAAGGCGCCGCCCAGACTTGTCGAGAAGGTCTCACGCAGACAGCCAATGAACAACTCTGCTTTGGCGGATAAATACGTAATCAAACGTCTCACCACTAATGCTGCGATTACTCATGATGATCTTCCGCGCGGATTGAAAGTTCAGATTAGCTCAAGTTGATAGCAACAGTTGGCAAAACTATCGCGCGCGCCAATCACCTTTGACCTTATTTGACTGGGTGTACTTGTGTACTTGTTGCGTTCAGCTGTCTTTGCTTCTCGCGTGAAGGTGTCGCTGTCCAGGCCAGTGACACAAGCGCCTGCGCCCGACCCACCCTCTCCCCCCACCACCACCCGCTGACTACTGTGGTTTGTTGTGTGTACTTCTGTTGTGCATGGAATAACCATACTATATATATATATATATATAATACAATATATTATAATTATGTGTATACGATACGCATGGGATAACACTATTCTCTGCTCTATGGACTGGGCTTTTATCTATGTGGAGGGAGAGCTTGTGTTTGGAGTGTTAGTAAGGTATATAAGACGGCAGACGAAAACAGGAGAATTAGTTATTGTACACGTCCACTCATTGACGGGTGTCTGTGTGTGCACGTGAGGGAAGACAATATGGAGTGAAGCTGGAGGAGACGAGAGTGAGAGGTCAAGTAATCAGGTCAAAGCACAGAGGGGGGAAAAGTTGAGGAACATAAGGGGGGGGGGATGGCCAATTGAACACCATTTGCAGAGACAGTTGCACACCACAGAATGATGTGCAGGACAGTTGCACACCACAGAATGATGTGCAGGACAGTTGCCCACCATAGAATGATGTGCAGGACAGTTGCCCACCATAGAATGACGTGCAGGACAGTTGCCCACCATAGAATGATGTGCAGGACAGTTGCACACCACAGAATGATGTGCAGGACAGTTGCCCACCATAGAATGATGTGCAGGACAGTTGCCCACCATAGAATGCTGTGCAGGACAGTTGCCCACCATAGAATGATGTGCAGGACAGTTGCACACCACAGAATGATGTGCAGGACAGTTGCACACCACAGAATGATGTACAGGGCAGTTGCACACCACAGAATGATGTACAGGACAGTTGCACACCACAGAATGATGTACAGGACAGTTGCACACCACAGAATGATGTACAGGACAGTTGCACACCACAGAATGATGTACAGGACAGTTGCACACCACAGAATGATGTACAGGACGGAATGATGTACAGGACAGTTGCACACCACAGAATGATGTACAGGACAGTTGCACACCACAGAATGATGTACAGGACAGTTGCACACTAGAGATGTGTACAGTTCAGTGTATGGATAAACATGAAAGGAGGGAAATGGAACATGAACACTCTGGAGGAATGAGAGAAAAAAAAAAACAGAAAAAAAAACATAACAAGACAACATCGGTAAAGGTAGCACAGTAACAACACCAAAAAATAAATAAGTAAACAGGATTTTAATTGTTTGTTGTTGTTTTTTTTTAAACACAGGGAGACAAAAAGAAAAAAAACACAAAATCAGCAAGTGAAAGAAGAAGAAAAAAAAAAGCAATTTGAAACAGCAACAAAATGAAAAAACTTTTATCATCAAACTCGTCAATTCGTCACACGATTTAATCAAAGAAATAGTAACACTTTGACACGGATCATCAGCGCGAGAGAGAGACAGAGAGACACACACACACACACACAGACAGACCAGGCACCAATCAGCGTTGACAGATCCACTACCAGCAGCCAATCAGCGTTGAGATGGTTTCGATAAAGAGAAATTGAAAACAAAAATCATCAAAATGATTGAGACTAGGAAGGTCAGAGGGAATTGATGGATGAGTGAACAAACTCAAACGGGCGGATACAGAGGAAGAACAGAAGACACTCTCCGATATTGTTCGTGTTCACAACCAGCGCAGCTACACACACGGTGACATGGTTGATTGAACGGTACTGGTAGCTGAACAGACAGACAGAGGGTGGTACTGGGTGGGGCCAGGGAAGGGATGGGGAAAGAAAAGATGAGGTGGGTGGGGAGGGGTTGGGGGTGTTTGAGGTGGGTGGGGAGGGGTTGGGGGTGTAATTTCCGCGGTAACTTACGTTTTATTTCATTACAATAACATGATAATGGTGAAGTAGGCAACACCATTCAGTTGAAGGGCAGGAGAATCCTGGATGCAGTGATAGCGTTTTTTTGGGGGGGGGGGGGGAGGGGGTGGGTGGGTGGAGGAGAAACAGAAACTGAGAGAGCGAGAGAGAGACAGACAGACAGACAGACAGACAGTCAGAAAGATGAGACCTCCCGTAAGTTTCCATGTGACGTGTACATCTCGAATGAAAGAGTTTGTGAAAGTGAAACTTTAAAAACCATGACTAAATATCAGATAAACAAAACGAAACAAAGCAACAAAGAAAGTAAGATGTTCTTATATTTGCAGCTTTCCGTTCAAACAAACCAAACTAAATTAGCTCAAGTTTGTCAACAGAACATAAAATGAATGTTTGATGAATCGAAACTGTAAAATCAACAATTTCCTCAGCCCCCACTGCCACCAACAACTAGTCGTACACCACAAATTTGAACTGACAGTCATCAATAATTCATGTACAGAACTTAAGTACCGACCTACTTACATCCAATCATACCAGTTAGAGGAAGATGGGGGGAAACAAATGAATCAACTGCTTGGGAGAGTTCGGAGTATTGTATAGTTTATAATGTGTTTTAGGTATGAGTTTTGTTCATGTGAGTGCGCATGTACTTGAAGAGTTGTGATAAACTGTGAGCAGTGAAGCCCTGGAGTTGTCAAGAGGGGCGTCTAAACACTTGCAGGATGGCCCAGTTTTGTGGCCAAAGGGACAGGAACTCTTGGATATTGACACAGGTAAAGGGCCAGAGCAAAACGTCGTGGGGGGTGGGGGTGGGAGGGGAAAGAAAAAAACAACAACAAACTGGCGCCAGCACTGCTCGCCCGCCAGCCCGCTGTGTGCTGCAGTGGCCACAAGTTGCTTACACTTACACGTCACTTCCCTGACCGCCGTAACACGCTGGCGGGGTTGGGGGGAGGGGGGGGGGTGATTCATACGAAGCGGTCAGTCTGTAAGACAGTTTGACCTTTCGCTGCACTCTGGCTTCTGAAGGCGTCGAGTGCATATGTTACGGGGATGGTTATTATGGAATTATAGTTACGACTGCATTTTAAACTATCGAGAGGTTTTAGAAATTACTCTTCCATACCATGCCACATATACTAATAACAATTCGAGTAAGTTTTATCAAGGACCTTGCAGGGCCACAAATTTATTACTTTAAATTCCCTAACAAATTTCGTCTAGCTTTTACATTCTAAAAGGACAACATCAGCAGCATCAAATGAAAACACAATAATATATCACTAGAAGTCTCCTCTAGATGCTTAAAAGATTATATCACTCTGACTCATTCACAATTTAATTATTACTTATCTATCTTTCAGAAATAGCCTACCTACTATCTAATAAATAATATCTTAATGTCTCAGACGACAATGTTAACTCAGTTACTTGTGCCTACCGCTTAAAAAGGATATAACTCGTCAACACAACTGACGTAGTTACATTAGATCTAGATCTACTCTAGGATGGGCTGGCAATCCCCAGCCTCATCCAGACACATCAATTTCAATTTACAAATGTGTATACCAGACACTCATGCTAGATCTAGTTGCATGTAAAATACATTGTAGTCTTGCATTCTTCGGTAGCACTTCTACTGGAAAATTAAGGTCAGATTCACGTTCATCGTCGAATCAATAGGCTGAAACTTACGATTGTTCCCTGATACGAGATCAGGGAGCTGGAGATAATAGCAGTATATCATTTCATAAGAGCGTATGGTCTCATTCCAATGTCTATCCAGGACATAGACATGTCTTTAACAATCTTCTGATTCTCTCAGGCCGAATCCAGCCGACTGCCCTCACAGATGGATAATACTTTCTGCATGGAGTGATCAAACATAGTAATGGCTCTGGTTATATACTGCTCGGCCATATGCAATTCCCCAGCCAACTACCCAAATTTGATTGGTGCATCCATTTCGAGCTCAGCTCGTAGTATTAATAGATTCTATTAATAGTAACAGACAAGGTCAATTTAACATATCAAAACCCTTCCTAAAGTCTTCAACCCTCTACGTTTTATGTACGAATTTACTCACTCCCTTTTCTCACCCCTGTTAAAGTTTATCAAAATCACGGGGTCGAAAACTGCACCGTCACTGCCCCACTTTCTTTCCATCTCTAAGAAAAAGCGTTACAAAAACAAACTGTATACGAGAATAGTTCAAGGACATTTGCACTGGCTAAAATCAACGCGACCCTGAAATAAACAAACCGTGACCCAGCACGGCAATTCTAGTCCTAACCCTGACAGCATACATTATACTATTTTTTTCCCCTTTACTTTTGCATATTCTTAAAAACTTGTGTATTTTGCCGTAAAAAATAGCTGATTTGAAAAATGTCGTCAAAAATGTAACTCTTTTGTTGCCATGGTAACGGCGGCCATATTGAATTTTGTTTACACATTTTAATGAACAATTCTGTGAAAACATCAAGTTGAAACCAACTGAAATTTTACATACAGATAAAATTAGTATGCAAAAAGAGTACAACGCATCATTTCTAGTAATCTATCCAACCGGTCATAGTTCCAACATTAAAATACCTATGTCACATTTTAGCTAAAGAATAAAACAAAACACAATTTCCTAATTGCTCTGTGTCAGAAAAAAAGATCATATTTAACTGAAATTGGTCATTGTAACATCAAACATAGAATACAATCAGTGACACGGTGTCAAATGTGAAGGAATTTTTGCCAACTGGTTACGGAGAAATTAACAATTAAACTTTGCTTTTATATCAATAAAATGGTATGAGAAAATGCTAAAAACTGGGTTTCCATGATCTAGACCATAGCCTAGTACGCTATGATCTAGACCCATGAACGTTCGATAGTTTGAGTCGTCCCTGTCAAACATCACGCCAGACTCCAGCTGAAGGAATCTACCCACGTCAGTCAAGCGATGTCCAGTTTATTCCTGTAGTCAAACCTTCAGTCTTTTCATGTTCGAGATAGACGGAATGATAGACGGGGAAAACTGCAGTTGTTTATGTCTTTATCTCAATAGTTTGAAGGAAAAAAGAAATGAGCAAACTAAGATTTGAAATACCAATCAGCCGCACAGCATTGGTTTTGTATTATGTTATACTAGATGACCTACCGGGCATTGCCCGGAATAAACAATCATGTGCCCTCCCCCCCCCCCCCCTAGTACAATAAAAGTAATAAACTACAGTCTTGCTTCAGAACTCATGCGCACCAGAACACTACGCACCAAACTGAACGCTTGATACGGTTACTTTTTATGACATACACGGTCACCTGTCACCTGTCGGCTTCATCGTCATCGATGTTAGCTGCTACAGTGGATGTCACGACAAAATCTCCTCCACCCAATCCTGTCCTTAGCTTTCCTAGTTAGTTCACTTATTTCCAGCTGGCTGACTTTCTTGATGTTATCGTGATATGTAATGGGTGGTCTTCCTTGTTTTCTCTTTGTTTCTGTCTTTCCTTGAAGGATTGATATCATAAGGGCCGTGCTTTTGTTTCGGGCCGCGTGGCCGATGTATGCAAGTCTTCTTTTATTTATTTCAGGTGTTATTCTTCTGGTGGTGCCAAGCTGTTCCAAGATGCTTGTATTTGTTCTCCTTTCTGTCCAACTTATTCTGAGTAGCCTTCTGTAAAGCCACATTTCAGCTGCCTCCAATCTTGTTATGTCTGCCTTTTTGAGTGTCCAGGCTTCACAACCATATAGTAGGACTGGCCAGATCAAGCACTTAAGTATGTTCACTTTGAGGTCCGTTGGTGTGCCTCTATCCTTCCAAATGTTGTTTAGTTGAACCATTTTGTGTTTTGCCATTCCTATCCTTGTTTTTATGTCCTTTGAGCAGCTTCCATCTTGCGATTTATGTGATCCTAGGTATTTGAAATCAGTCACTTTTTCTAGTGCTGTTTTGTTTACTAGTATCTCCTGGTGTTCATGGTGCCCTGTTCCAGTATGCATGACTTTCGTTTTCTTAGCATTTAGGTGTAGGCCTGCTGTCTTGCCCGCTTCATCCACTCTGTGCAACACTCTTTTCATGCTGGTGATGTTATCTGACATAAGAGCTGTGTCATCAGCGTAGCGAAGGTTTGTGATGTTTCGGCCTCCGATCTTTATTCCCATATCTTCTATGTCTGCGTTTCTCATGATCTGCTCAGTATAAATATTGAAAAGATGGGGTGAAAGTATGCAACCCTGTCTGACTCCTTTCTCGATGTTGAAATATGGACAGTTCTCATTGTTCCATCTAATCGTTGCCTTTTGTTCGTGGTATAGTGCAGCGATGAGGGTCACAAGGTGTTTCGGGAATCCCATCTTAATCATTATATCGAACAGGTGATGGTGCCTAACGCTGTCGAACGCTTTGCTGTAGTCTATGAACGTGATGAAGGCTTCGTTTCCATTGCTTCTTATCTGTTCAATCATTATTTGTAGTATGAAGAGCATGTCAGCGGTTCCTCTGTTGGTCCTGTAACCAGCTTGACATTCTGATAGTTCCTCTTCTACCTTTGATTTCATTCTGTTGAGTATGATGATGAGCAGGATTTTGCTGGTGTGACTGATGAGGGCGATGGTTCTATAATTTCCACAGTCTTTGACATTGCCGCTTTTGTATAGTATGACGAATTCTTGTAGCTTCCAGTCTGTTGGCCATTCATTTGTCTGCCAAATTTTGCATATCATTTGGTGGAGTGCTTTTATTCCTGATTCGCTGGTATGTTTCAGGAGTTCACCTGGTATGTTGTCTAATCCAGGGGATTTTCCATTCTTTATTTGTTTTATTGCAGCCTGTACTTCCTCCAAGAGAGGTTCTGGTTCTTTATCTATCTGTTGTGAGTCTGGTTGTTGGAGGTCCCTCGGGTCTGGTCTGATGTTGTCCGCAAACAGCATCTTGCCGTATTCGTGCCATCTTGAGAGCACATCTTTTGTGTTTGTCAGTGTTGTGCCTTCTTTGTTGTTCAGACTCAAGTTCTGTGGTTGGAAATCCCTCTTTTTTACTTTTCTTATTTGTTCAAACATTTCTTTTGACTTTCTTTGTGTATTACATTCTGTTATGTTTGCACACTCTCTTTCTAACCATGCATTCTTGTCTCTTCTGATCTTTGTTTGGATTTCCTTCTTCAGTGCATGATATTCATCTTGTTTACTAAGTTTTCTGGCTTTGCTCTTTCTTTTTGCAAGCTCTATCACTTCTTCACTGATGTATGGTTTGGGAGTTTTCCTCGTTCTTTTCCCGAGTTTTGATTCAGCTGTTTCACTCCAAATTCTTTTCATGTCTTTCCACAGTGTATCTGGGTGTCTTTCTTCAGCTGACCACTCCTTGAGTAATGCTGAGAAACGGTTTTCTGTTTCGATCTGAAAAGCATTGCTGATTTCAGGGTCTTTCAGTTTGTCCGTGTCAAATCTATTATTATTACGAAACAAACATGCAAAAATACAGATGTTACATAGCAATAAACATTGTTATTTTTAAAAAATACATGCTTGAAGTAAACAACTTTTGATTATAGCCATCATCTTCCTTATCTCAATTGCCACCTTCCTGCTAAATTTAAGGCCTGAAGAGTGTATAGTTTGGTCAGTTAGTCGTGCCAAAGGTTGCAAGTTACTGAAATATATAATAGATTTTGAAAAGAGGCAGAAAGAATCGGGGCACAACTGGATACTTGTATGGAGGTGTCAAACATGAGAGGTCTAAAGTTTTCTTCCTGTGGGAGGACGTTCAGATAGAGGAAAGGAAGAGATGTTAAACTTAAAACTTCCTGAAATCGTATTCTTTTTTCTCATTTTGAGTTTTCCATTCCCACCCCGCCTCGTCGAGCGTTAGACTTTACCCCCAACTGCTTCTTTTGTATGTCAATTCAATAGCATGAAGACATCATAATCTCCTCAAATCAACATGGATAAATAAATAAATAAACCCCACTGATGTTCAATCAATCAATCAATCAATCAGTCAATCAATCAATCTGATTTCTGTCTATTAACAATAGGGACAAGTTCAGACCCGCAGATGAATTACTGACGACATGAGTTCACAAGGTTAAAGTACAGACTTTGGCCAATCCAGATCGGAGATTCAATGTCATACTTGCGGGAATTCATCAAATGATTTGAGTCATGGCTATTTTCGCCACTCATGCGTGATAAATCAAAGTGTTGTGGCAACAAACATTGCGTAAGGGGCTTAGGATAATGGGTTTTATTACTATGATATCAGTATTTGAATGTATATACATATGTGCCTGCGTGCAAAATGCGTATGTATCGAGGTACCTCAGTATGTATGCTTCTATTATGCGCTAGATGGCTCAGACTATCCCTAGCGTTTAATATGTATATATACATTATTGAATACCCTAGTCGAAATCTCCTATTTTGTTATCTCACTGAGGGACATTATTCTTTATTAGTTTAACACGGGCTTGCGTAAGTTTTAGAATTGGAAGATAAAAAGGAGGAAAAATATCAGCAGCTAGCATGATCAAAAATACAGTGGCAAACACCTGGGATCGAACCGGACCCCCCTTCACGTGCAAGGCTCAAACCTCTACTGGTGCTGCTATAAAGCAATCATTGGTGCATTCTCTCCAGTTGACAGACCGGCCCAGCCAGCTCCCCGATCTCTCCACAGCTTTACTCTTCTTTGACTTAACTTAATGCTTAATGTTCAACTCAGGAAAGGTTTGCTTGGTGCTACACCAACA
Organism: Onchidella celtica; assembly: GCA_963931925.1. Classification (NCBI taxonomy): domain Eukaryota; kingdom Metazoa; phylum Mollusca; class Gastropoda; order Systellommatophora; family Onchidiidae; genus Onchidella; species Onchidella celtica. The sequence goes on from OZ007569.1 coordinate 76,460,352, forward strand.
GCTGGAATTGCATTCCATGAGCATGAAAACATTAAGAACTACGAAAACCGAAAGACAACACGGAAGGAGGAAATGAATAGAAAAGAAAATTAAAATGCCTTAATCATCAGCCTCTTCATGATCTGATTGACAAGTGTAACATGCACACAAATGTTGAAGCTCAGAATGTTTGCGGTATAGTCGGTAATTGGTGCCAGGCATTGGCAAGTCTTTAAAGTATTGATAACCTGTGGATGTTCAGTGTGACACAAATGTACTGAAGATGGTAGGGTGGGGGGAAGGGAGGGGTGGGGTGGGGGCAAGGGTAAGGGAAAAGGGCAGGGTGGGGGGGGGTGTCTAGAAACTGACGTCAGCACTAAGAACACCTGCAGTAATAATGATAAGTTCTCTGCTGTTAAGAATGTAGGGTTATTTTTTTCTTGAGCGACACAGAAGGTAAATATTTCTACATGGTACATCCCGTGGACTGGGTGAGGTTTGACTGAACACCCGCCTACCCACCCTTAAACCACCCCCCCCCCCCCCTCAACGCCACGCCTATTCCCCAAATGTACAGACTTGACGTGCGCTTTGACCCAGCCTCATCACACACACACACACAGACACATACACAGACACACACCTACACACACACACACACACCACACTAAATTGTAGGTTGACCCAGAAACCAGCAGGATGTACTTACTAATGAGCGAGACTGTCTCAATGTATGTGGGGTGTGGGGAAATGGAAACCTTTATCGCATATTGACTTCTCTGTACATAATGTATGTCAGCAAGGAGGCACGGACCAAGTATTCATTCACCCCGGGGAGGTGGGTATGGGAGGGGGGGGGCAAGAAGGGGGGGGGGAGCGAAGGTGAATAATAATAATGATAACGTGGTCATGTAAAAGGAAGTTAATCACCCCGGGGGGGGGGGGATTTTTGGTATCTCGTACGACCCGGGGGCGAGGGGAGGTGTAATAGGGAAGAGAAACAAAGCAGGAAATAAACATCCTTATTCTCTAAGATTCAGCAAGGTCAGGGTATGTAGGGGTGACTGTAGGTAGCAGAATACAGGTGACTGTAGGTACCAGAATACAGGTGACTGTAGGTACCAGAATACAGGTGACTGTAGGTACCAGAATACAGGTGACTGTAGGTACCAGAATACAGGTGACTGTAGGTACCAGAATACAAGTGACTGTAGGTACCAGAATACAGGTGACTGTAGGTAGCAGAATACAGGTGACTGTAGGTATCAGAATACAGGTGACTGTAGGTAGCAGAATGTAGGCGTGACTGTAGGTACCAGAATACAGGTGACTGTAGGTACCAGAATACAGGTGTCTGTGGGTACCAGCATACAGGTGACTGTAGGTAACCAGAATACAGGTGACTGTAGGTAGCAGAATGTAGGCGTGACTGTAGGTACCAGAATACAGGTGACTGTAGGTACCAGAATACAGATGACTGTAGTTAGCAGAATACAGGAAACTTTCCACAGGTCAAGCCAGACAAACACAAACAAACATAAACCTGATCACACAATAAATGAGAAGACAAAACATTTTGAGATTCAAGAATTTGCTGAAAGAAAAAAAAAAACGGGTAAAGGTGAACATGAACAAGAAATTTTGATAAAAGAACGAACGCGACAGATACAAGAACAAACACAAGAAAGGAGAGAAAAACTTGCAATTGGGAACATAATTATTATTATTTTTTTTTTATTGGACTGAAGAAACATTGGAGAGGAGGAAAAGGTAGAGGAAAAACAGTCATGCTGATGATATGGATGCACTTTTTAATTTGACGGGGAAACAGAAGGGAGAGAGAGAGAGGGAGAGAGAGAGAGAGAGGGAGAGAGAGAGAGAGAGAGAGAGAGGGAGAGAGAGAGAGAGAGAGAGAGAGAGAGAGAGAGAGAGGGATGTAATCACTAGTAAAAACCGCAGATAGAGGAATACTAGCAGTTCAAAGTGACGTCAGCCAGCTCGCCACCAGAAGTAGGTCACGTCTAATTCAGGTCTAATGTCATTCCATGTCAAACTCCCCTTCCCCGCCGACTGACTCTTAACGCCTCCACCCTTCACACCATCCGCCCCCCCCCCCCCCAGGTGAGCCCTACCCTCACAGCTAAAACAACACAACATAAGCCTGTACAGGGCGCTGGCTGACAGATGGTTAAATATAGGGAAACACGAAAAAAAAAAGACAAACTACTTTAACCCTATCGACAACAGCGTCCAAAATAATTCCTACATCAGCGGTGACACCTGCAGTTACTGTAGGCGATGTGGCGAATCTACCAGTTCATTCCAAAGCGTGACATCTCGCCTTCAAACCTGCCTCGTCCTCGCTCGTCACTCTGAGTGTGGAAGTGAAGTAAATTATGGAGATTCAGGGTGAAGTCTTTTAGCCTTCCCACTCAGCTTTCTGCACAGATGACGATTGTTTACAATGATAAAAATTAGACAGCAACAGTTTGTTGTTTTTTTAAAATTTCTTTTCGAAGTTGTGAAGATTCGATGGCAGCTAGAATGTGAATTTCCTGGACAAGTTCACCAGAACACAGCTCGGTAGTTCGACCGCAATAGCACGCGCACGCTCGTTTGTGTGTGTGTGGAGTGGGGTTGGGGGGGGGGGGCGGTGGAGAGGGGATGGAGTGGCCGAACGGTAAACTAAAGCGAGTTGGTTTTGTTCTTCCTGGCAAAACGGTTGTTATAGTCGCAGAGGTAGCGGGCTCGAGCCTGGTCTTAGTCACTCGATGTTCTGTTCTTTCAGCCCCGCTTGTCTGAGCACTGACTAGGCAGACACCTCTCCCTCTCTCTTAGTCTGTCTCTCTCAGTCTCTGCCTCTCTCTGTCTCTGTCTCTCTCTCAGTCCCCTCTTCCTCTGTCTGTCTGTCTGTCATTTCTGTTCCCCAATCTTTGTGCGTCCTTTCCAATCCCATGACCAAGTGGATAAGGATGGGGCAATGAAAACCAGCATTTCATGTTGACATTAGAATGTAATTATACTGACATCCCCCCCCCCCGGCCCCCGCCACTTACTCTCACCTTTACCCCCCCCCCCCCCATGTAGTTTGTCCCACATTCAGTCCAATCTAACCGGTAAAAGTTGCAACCGCGGGAGCAAAAGTCTGTTTGCTTTATGACCACAGAACATACAGTTGAGCTTAATAAACAGTGAAATTTGACTTCCTTGAACAGTTTGACTGGCGATAACGAAACGATGGTTTGCATGTTGTCAAGTTACTGGAAGGTGATCATCTCATAGCAAAAACCTGAAGTTCAGTAGTTCGGTGAATCTTTACAAAGTTTGCAAGTGATAGGAACAGATTTGTGAAGTGTTTGGCCTCTAGAACTTTCCAACAATTATTGTCTGGAGATGGATGTTTGCAATGGTCTGGGACGGCCACATTAGAATCATGGCAAAAAAACAAAAGAAAAGGGAGGCGGGGGGGGGGGGGAGGAGGAGGAGGAGGAGGAGGAGGAGGAGGAGGAGGAGGAGGATCTATCCTGGTGTTGGTAACAAAAACAGACTGAAGTTCCGTATTGATTTATTGTAAGGGCCAAATTTTTACGTGAAATATTCCGTGAGTTCTGGTGTGAGAAATGATGCGAGGGCTATAACTCGTCAGTACGACACCCAGGAGTAATTAGTGCATGCATAATTATCCAGGCAACAGATAAAATAATATTATGGTGACGTCAGACGGCAAGACTGCTACTGTTTGGATAATTGGTTTGTGCCACACTCACACACATGCAGATATTTAAAAATACCCACGTGAGCGCAAACACACGCCCACACAGACAGGCATCATCAGCAGACATTGACTAATTGAAGTATTTCTCTTGGTAGTGAGTGTCTGGTGAGTACATCGTGAGTCATGCACGGTTGGTCCCTCACTGGGTGGCAAACTGATTCATGACCATGGAATCCTTGTGTACTTTTAGGGAACAACAAACAAACAAATAAATAAATAAATAAATTCTACACTACAAAATTTGAAAAACAACTTGATTGTTGACCCTTCACAGAATGACTTTGTCGTCATCATGCACAATTTCCTATCACTTTCATTTCCTTCATGCCGTTTTCTCCCCTCTTTTGGTTATTCTTTTGTTTCTGTGTGTGTGTGAGAGAGAATGTCTGTTACCCATTAAGAAGGACGTGACGTGACGTGTTGCGTTGCGTTGCGTTGCGGGAATCCCCACTGGAGTGAATAGAGCCAGGAAAGTTTGGTGGTGCCGGGCAAACTGGTGCAAACTCATGCAAACTGGCCAAACTTTCGCTCTCTGGCGGGATTTTTCTCTGGCAGATGGACGAAAAAAAGGGGTGGGGAGGGGGGTGGGTGGGGGTGGGGGGGGGGGAAGGAGGTGATATCACACATATAGCAAAAGAAGAAAACAACACACACACACACACGCACACACATAAACAAGCTAACCAAATCTCACCACCAATTTTGAGATTTCTCTGCCTGGTTCAGCAGTTTCTCCCGTGTCTGTCTGTCTGTCTGTGTGACCTCCAGTTGTCATCTTCCTTGTCTTCTCATGTTTCATCTCTTCTCCAGGCATCAAAAATCCTGTGTCATCTTGTCCTTAACAGAGGGAAATATGAAGAGGATTGGGGTGGGGTTCTATTGTCTATGTATTTTCTTTGACAATAATGGGGTAAATGTACGTAGCGTTGTTTCTACTCGTATTGTTGTAAATCATCGTTTGTATCCAATACATTTTGTCATATGATCAGTGTTGTTGTTGTTGTTGTTGTTGTTGTTGTTGTTGTTGTTGTTTGGTGACTCTTTCTCCCTGCACAGTTTGCTTGCCATCATTGTTGTCGTTGTTGTATCGATCAGTGTTTATTCTTGAAATATCTACGTGTAGTTTGTTATGCGTTATAATGATATGGTATATAAAAATAAAAAAAAGTGTCCTTGTTCTGTTTAATCGATGTCCAGACAGTCAATAGATTGTTGGAAAACAAGTGATTTATTCCATCATAATTTCTTTCAATCAGTGTTAATGGCCAACAGCCTGATGATGTACAAAACTGGTTGGACAGAGCTGAGAGAGAGAGCAAAGCATTAAACCTACAGGTAAACGTGACAAAACAACACCGACACAAAAGAGTGCATGGTGGTATCAAAACATCCAAATGAAGGTAAACCTCTCAACGTGAAGAGCAACGGAAAAATATATAACAAGTTGATAAATTCAAGTATCTTGGAAGAACGATCACTTCGGGCGCAAGAGACATCACCACTATAAAAACACAAACAGCCAAGGCAAAAGCAACATTTGGCAACATGAGAGTTGTCCTAATGGACTGGAAAATATCCATGAAAACAAAATTATCTTTGGTGAACACCTTAGTTTACTCCATCCTACTATATGGCTGTGAGACTTGGACATTACTGGAGGAATCAGAAGACAGACTAGAAGCAGCAGAAATGTGGAGCCTTCCAGGACGTAATATAGTCCTGACGGATTGATACCGCCATTACCCAATACAGCCATTATTCTCAGCCCACTCGGCGCTAACGTATCTTTGCCAACACCGCCATTAACGCAAAAGTACACACATAATGCACTGTTTATAAATTAAACACGGAATTTTCAGTTGCTTGCGACAGCATCGTTTAGTGCTTTTAACTATAGTAATAATTCTAATTACGAGCATATCCCCGTGTTATGTCCAATGATCATCCGTTGGGAAAGTCACCTGAGAGCAATCAGCCATGACCTACATATGACATCCCTAACGCCTTTACCTTCGCTGTGGTTCAACCACAATGATAACCTAATATCTACAATACTGTTGGGGGGGGGGGGGGGAGGGGGGCGGTGCCTAAGTTGGAGGATAACAGTGGGGATGTGATGGTGGTGGTGGAGGGAGTTGGGGTGAGGGCAGTAGAAGCCGTATTAAGCTATGACATGTTGTTGTAGGTGGATTCTGTCCACCACAGAGAGAGGCTGACCAAAATTCTAGCACATCGCTTAGTGTGGGGATGACGACGATCTAGTCAGGGAGAAGGTCAAATACAGTGATTGGGTCGGGTGGTGGAGGAGGTGGGACAGGTAGGGATAGCTTTTTTTTTTTTTTTTTTAGCTTTCTGAAGTTGAAATCCCCCCCTCCCCCCACACACACACAGAAGTTACATGATAACTGGGAAAGTTCCCCCCCCGCTCCCCACACACACACACACAGAAGTTACATGATAACTGGGAAAGGCCCCCCCCCCCCACACACACACATACACACAGAAGTTACATGATAACTGGGAAAGCCCCCCCCCCCCACACAAACACACACACACAGAAGTTACATGATAACTGGGCAAGTTAAAAACAAACCAAAGAAGTAAGGACTGACAAAAATGTACAGTTTTTACATCTGGAATAGCCATCTTTCTTGTCTTTGTGTTTTTATCTCGGTTTTTTTTTTTATCTCTCTTATCTCTCCCCCCCCCCCCCCCCCCGTTCCTTTCTACGCATGTTCATCCTTTTCACTGAATGGTTTACATGGACAAAAAAGAATGAGATTTGAGAGGTGTAAAGTCAAATATAAAATTATTCTCCTTTTCACCCCGATTCTCTTTATCGTGGTTCGGGTCTCTTTTTGGATCCTGAGTCTCAAATAAGGAATGACGTCACGTCGATAAACTCAACGCCAGCAGTAACCAAATACAATATTTAAATTAAAAAGACAGGGCGTGTATTTGGGGGGGGGGGGAGGGGGGAGGGAGCTGGAAAACCAAGAGAGAGAAACAGAGACGGGGAGAAGAAACATTTGACAGCGCCTGAATGAAAAAGTGTCCCGCCCGCTATAGAATTGTCGCCAACAGCCATTTCAATAGGAATGAGTAGATCTAACTATTTATACTCGACAGACCAGGCCAGAAAAAGCTCCTATGTCACCATACCCCGGGTAGTACACAAAGTGAGCTCTGACGTCATCATTATTTTAAATTCCAACCAGGTAGATCAGGACGTAAGATCGTGGCCTGTAGACAGGTAAATGACGAGCTGACAGATGGAAATCCTGCAGTCTTCACTTGTTTCACATGCCGGTATTTCTATAATTGAATTGTTTATCAGCACTAAAGCAAAAAGTTGGAAATGAAGAAACCAGAAACAAACCAAAAATGATGATGTGACACGTTGTTAATGCTTCATAACTAAGAATTGCCCGAACACAGAACATCACGAGCTCGGTACCAACGCCATCTTGGCTACAGCAGTCATGGCGGATTCAAGAACTGCAGGAAATGTGACTGGATAAAGATAATGCGTTCCCCGGCCGTTCTAATCACTTGGTTATCATAACATTTGTTATGAGCGTTATTTTTGTTTTCAAATTTTGTTTTTGCAAAAAAAGTCTTAATGTATCGAATAATAACAATAATACTGCATGAAGGGTCAAAGTTCTAGTGTCTTCAAGTATGTCGAGACTGGGGGTCAGATGTCACAGACAATAACAAATCATGGAGTGGCATTTCTCAGGTCATGAAATATCCAAATTTGAATTCTTCTGTGGCTGTTGTCATGGTACGTACGCACGCCAGGCGTTTTGTGCCATATATGTACCTATCCGTACCTCCGTCCTTAACCTCAGTCCTAACTCTCACCGAATCCCTAATCCTGCCCCTGCCCTTTCAACAACAACAAAAAAACAACAACAACCAAACAAACAGCAGGAAAACAAAAAGAAAATCTGAAAGAATAATTAATTAAGGCTGTTGCTAGGAGTATTTTGGGAGGAGGAATTTGGGGGAGCTCTCTAGCTCTGGAGTCACAAATGGCTTTAAAATGGTACCCCTAGCGCAAAACACTTGGGGATCGTATGTAGTTGAAACAGCATTGTTCTTCCATTGTATGCTTTGGAAATATTGGAAGTTTATAGAAAGACGAGAAAAGCGGTTGGGTGGCAACACATTATATCATCAAGATGTCGAAGAGACATTCTTTACTTAGCAGTGAGGACTGGAAAACCCGTGAGAGTACATTTGGGAAGTTCACAGACTTGATGACGTCAGACATATTGTAGTTTCGATCCTTTGCACACGTGACCCCATGTTTGACATCAGAGACTGGACACTTGTTAGCGTTTAAACTAGAGCGAGGTAATCAACTT